>JAOYMU010000274.1:16498165-16508182 GCA_025802295.1 Psammodynastes pulverulentus
AGGCAACAGCAAATTTCAGCGGCTATTTAGAATATTTTATCTTTGCTGTGTATGTTTTAATTAAAATTGTATTTTTAATGTTTTATCATAAATTTCCCCAAGTCCTTTAGTTATTGGGTAGTTTCAAAGTGTAAAATAAATACAAAATTGGAAAAAAAAACTAAAATAATATGCCTGTAATACTATCTCCTTTTCCCCACCTTTAAACAAGCCATTTTCAGGACTATTTTATTCAAATAAACAAGCCAAATTATAATTTCTATTTATCCATTATATATTTTATGGACTATATAAATAAACAAATAGGCCCAAGTATGTCATCTGATCACAAAAAGGCTATTATTATATTAATAGATGTTTGTCTTAATCCTCCTGCTCCAGGCCCATTGAAAATCAGATTCAAAGATGTCCACGCTCCAAATTTTCAGAATCAATAGCAATTTGATATATAATCATTGTGTTCTTTTTCATCGTTTATTTTATTGTTCTATTATTTTAGTTCTGTTTACATTCTTCATTTCTTCTTGTTGCAAACCATCTACTATAGCCCCATGGTGAGATGGATAGCAAATAAATTTAACAAATCCTAACCAATTTAAAGGTGGATATTTGCAATTTTAATAGATGCCACATTTATACTAAAACTCTCATTCTCACAACATTTAACTGGCAGAAACAATGCATCATAGGGCAATGGTTTTTTAATCAAATTACCTCAAACGTGCTAACCTACAAAAGGTGTCCAAAATCCAGGACTCACTAGTTCCGTGGGACAGATCTTTGATAAATTTTATAAAACATTTTATCACATAAAATTTATCATAAAACAGTTTATGATGTCATAAAACATTTCTTGTATTGATGTTACATGACACACAGTTCAATGTGGGCTATTTTCATGGCAGGTGTATCTCTGAATGTATCCCAATTTTTCCAGTGAAGACAGTACATTAAAAGTTCTGTCACTGTTGTAGGCACTGAGAAATTTGGAAAGGAAACAACTCTAAAAGGATGATTCAAGGGGTCATGGGGTGTCTGGTAGTATTCTATTTATAAAAACAAATAGTGGTATGGTCAACCTCATGCAGATAAATTTTTCATGGTTTTATTATTAGTTTTCATTCAAACTAATATCAGAGAATCTGGACTAGAAGACCTCTAAAGTACCCTTCCAACTCTGTTATTCTATGTTCTATATGAAAGAAGAGAATTGGATACAAAAACTAACATTTCTGGGAAATTACAAAAGAGATTCCAACACTACAAAATAGATGATCCTTGCTTACCTCATTAAACTCAGTGGAATTATGCAGAAGCCAGCGGATAACAGAAAACTGAAGCCAGGAAACCATGCTACAGTCATTGCATAGATGGTATTAAAAACAGCAATTGAAATGGACCCGGTCACAACCTCTAAGCAGGCAATGCAAGCAAATAAAGCTCCTGTCAAAAAGGAAAATAAAAGAAAAACTGAATTACAGAAATCCAGACATTTGTGTGTGTATGTGTACATTACATTACTAGAAAGATGACAATGGAATGGAATGACTGACTGATTCAACTGTCTGCACATACATCCAATGGATTTCTCTTACAGTCAGGCAAATGTCTAAATCACACAAGTTAGACCACAAGAATCAGACCAGATATGCTGGTCTATCTAGCTGTCCTTCCTTATAACGCAGGTTCTGTAACCTTGCAAAAAATATGCTACTGTAAAACTTTCCCCCAACCAACACTTTCCAAATAGGATGATATTACTATCTTTACAATTATTGGCCACACTGACTGGAATGGTTTTCTATGGTTTTTGTAATATGCTTGGTTGCACAATGGAATTAGCAGGACTAGTTCTCATATGCGTTTTTAACAGTATTTATCAGTACAAGGGTGGGAAAACCTCTTCAGCTGGAGATTTGCCTGGCTGGAGTCTGAAAGAAATATGGCTGACATCATAACATCACTAAAGCAAGGGTAGAATTTTGTGAACGTTAAAAATAATTTGGAAGAGGCAGTCAAGGAAAGAAAACAGTGCCTTTGAAAGATTTAAGGACTCCATTTTGTCCCCTAATCCCCACCGACAGGGAAAATAAGTGATTCTGATTTCGAATGGGAAATCCAGATTTTAAAGAGGTGATATGTTTACGTTTCTGCAAGATGCCCATTTTGCCCTATAAACCTTGCCTTCTTGACCCCATATTTAATTTTGGTCACATAAATTCTGGGGCAGCGTGCACTATGCTTATCCTACTGCTGTAGTGATTAGTGTGTCCGACTAGATTCAAATCCCCAAAGTCAGGATTTTTACTAGCCCAAACCCTGTATAATTGGTTTACCTCATAAGATTGCAGTAAAGGGAAAGGGGATATACAATGTATATTTTTTTTGGGGGGGGGGGAATGAATAGACGTCTAACTAATAAACCAATTAGTTTTTGAGCAAATTACGAGTTGCAACTTAGGCTAGGCGACTTCATATTTATAAGCTGGAAACTGACTTTACCCTCCCAGAGAATTATTACACTCTCAGGTCATCCTTGTTACACCTTGGATACCATAAAGTTAAACACAATGAAAACCTTGTGAATTGTGTTGATACAAAATATGCTTAAGTATGCATTCCAAGATTGATATCTGCTACTAAGCTAGCAGTAACTACCCGTACAAGTTTAGTAGATAAGAGTGCTGGCCTATGATTGAATAAAGATTGATTGACTGATTGATAAAAGTCTAGTATGCAGGATACTTCATATTCCTAAGAATCACTACATTTCAAAGATGGCCACCAGGATACTCAATGCCATGAATCTGGGTATCAAGTGGCAGAATGGGACTTTATGTTCACAAATGGAAATGGTGGGGGTGGTGCTAATTGGAAGTAATTAAGATAACAATACAATATAAAGCTGTTGCTTCAGGGCGAAAATACAAACTGACAGACCCAAGAAACTTCCTTGGATTCCTTCAACACTTGCAATTAATTCTTTGGCAGCACTGGCTCACCTTGTTCATTAGGAAGAACTATTTTCGACAACATGGCTCGAATAATTGGAATGGGTATGAAAAGGAGCATCGATGGTATTCTCACTGCAAAATAGAAGTCACGAAAGTCAACATAATTACCCCAAATAGCTAATCAATTTATACTGTGACAAATAACAGTAAATAATTATCTGGGTAACAAGCATGGTAGCATCTTTCAGAAATCCTCATGGATTTAAAAAGATGCCCTCCACATTTTTCACTGCAGCTATTCCTCAACTTACAACCACAATTAAGACCCAAATTTCTGTTGCTAACCAAGACGATTGTTAAATGAGTTATGCCCCATTTTATGACCTTTTTGCCACAGTTGTTAAGAGAATCACTGCACTTGTTAAATGGTTCATGCATTTGTTTAAGCGAATCTGGCTTCTCCCACTGACTTTGCTTTTCAGGGAAGATCACACATAGTGATCACATGACCCCAGGACACGGCAACTGTTATAAATACATGCCAGTTGCCAAGTATCCAAATTCTGAACATGTGAACATGGCAATGTTGAAACAGTCATAAGTGTGAAAAACAGTCGTAAGTCATTTTTTTTCAATGCCATTGTAACTTTGAATGTTCACTAACTGAATGGCTGTAAGTCGAGGACTACCTGATGCATAAGCAATATGTTTGTCCACTTAGGAATTTTGTATGAGTAATAAAAATAGTAGCCGAAATATTTAATGTATATCTTTCAGAAGATATTGGATATTGCTTTGTGTGCACATTTTTAACTTGGTATGTGGATGAACCTGAAGTTGCATGATACTATTCATGCACAGAAACTGAAAGAAGGAATTCATCACATTCAGATTTTAAATGCAATATAGATCTGGCAGGTATCGGTTTCCTCCAGATGCATTTAGCACCAGTCATGTTGTAGATGGGGTACAGCAGGGTAGAAAATGGACAAAAGTCATGAAATATATTATTAGATTAGTTATAACGTTATCTTATTCAAAAGCATTGTGGGGACAATAGACAATGGAAAGTTATAACATTCCCTAAGATGACAAACTAACAGAATGAAATATCTGTAGTTATAGAAAATGACTAAAAGACAAGAAAATAATAAACATAACATAACCAAGTATCTGTTATGGGCCTCTTTTGCAAATTGGGGAAGGAGAAGATTCAGTTCTATTTCCCAATAAAAATGTAGCAAGTAGCTACATTTTACTTTTACTGCTAGCTTTCAGTGGGTAAGTTATAATATTGCTATTTCAAGAGGGTCTTTTGGTATAATTTGTATATTATAGCAATAATACAAATTGTTGTCTCTAGTAGTTTTGCAGTTTGCTGTTATTTTATTGTAGCTTATATTTTACGCTATTATGTTGCCTTACAAATCTTAAAGCAGGGGTCCCCAACTCCTGGCCATGACCCACTACTGGCCCACAGCCCATTTGGAACTGGGCCATGCAAGGGGCAGGTGAGCACATAGCTCCACTTACATAAGCAGCAAGTGCATACGCTTACGAGTGCCTGCCACTCACACAGAACCATCCCCTCTCTCTCCCCTCCCCCCGGTCCGCCAAGCCAGAAAGTTTGGGAACCGCTGTCCTAAAGGCATGGAAATTATAATTTGAAGCACAACATTTCTAAAAAATTACAAACTTTATTCATTTGAATATTACAAAGTTGGAATGTAGAGGTTGAAAATTTGTGTTCAGAAAGTCCTGGTTAAATCCCCTGGCATTTCCAACTAAACGTCTGGGCAGCTGATCACGAGAAAGACCTGAGTCTTGGACCTGTGCCATAAATAATGTAAAAAGTAACAAGCATCACCAATGTTCTAATCATTTACATCAATATTTCTCAATCTGGGCACCTTTGAGATATGTTGACTTCAGCTCACAGAATTCCGCAACTTGGAAAAATCTAGGAGTTGAGATCCACGTATCTTAAAAGTGGCCAGGATTGAAAAACACCGAACTATGTTATCAAAATATTTTACCATCCTCTTTCAACTTAACCAAGTGAAACTTACCCAACATCATCAACAATGTAGTGTTGGCAAAGGCGGCCATGATACTTCCTCCCATATAAGAGAAGATTCCAATAAAGACAAGGTAGCTATCTCTCAGATACTGAGAAAGAAAAACAATTCCTAGGAATCCAGTCACAGAGACTGAGGTGGACACAGCTGAGCCGTATCCTACGTAAATGGCATTCCAACAGAGGGGAGCATTCAGTTCGTATAGCACATAGAGACTAAGCCCTCCAAATACTGTGAAGAGGTAAGTCATGAATATGCAAAGCAGCAAGATGATTAACATTCGCTTCTTACAGGAGGAGGATTTAAAGAGCATATATACTCCAGAAAGAGTGTCTTTAAGACCTTCCCGCCAAGATTGTGTCTGGATTGCAGAGACTTTCACCGTTTCGTCCAAGCAAAATATGACATAGAAAATGTTGACCATGTGAAATAGAGCAATCATGGCAAAGGTCCACATAAAGTCTATTTCTTTTAGAATGTATCCTGACACCAATCCTCCCAATCCAGATGTGAATCCAAAGATTAAGTCAACCACAGCTATTCGGATGGTCTTTTTTTTCTGAGTCTCACAGCAATCAACTATAAAGGAAAAAGCTCCTCCAAGAAAAGTAGCCAAGTCTCCAAACAGCCCCCCAACCAAGGAGAAAACAAAGAAAAGGTAGAGGGGCAGAGACAAGTCTGACATAACAAAAAGGAAGATGCTGCTGGTAAGACTCCCCACCAGGGGAAGAACCAGTGATATTTTGCGTCCATATCGATCGCCATTTGCTACGAGGATAAAGGCCACCAAAATGCTGAAAATTGCCCCACATAAGTCTGTTTTCATAGCAAAGAGAGAGGCTTTTTCTTGGACTTCCTGAAAGAAGACAATAAAACAAGAATAGAGAAAAATCAATCAATGTGTGCATTGTAATTCAACTTCTGGTCTCATCTAAAAATAGGAACTCTGGTTTACCACAAAGCTTTGTGTATAGAAACCAGCAATCAAAGATACCATGAATCATATTCTGAAGTCATTATGATAGTTAAATAAGAAACACATTTAAAAAGAGCTTTGAAATGGTAGAACGGATTTATTAGGCGAAACCTTATATATATTGTACTCCAACTTATTCAGGGCATAAAATATTAATTGACAGAAATTTGCTATCTATCCTGGATATGTAAGTAGTTTGTATGTAGTATAAACAAATTATGGGATTAGCACGCTTTGAAATGTCATAGACCCTATTTGTGACATTATCCAAAGTGTCCAAGTGATTAGTGTTTAATTTGCTTAGCATGTGAATAGGTTTGAATCAAGTATGTTAGCCTATTATCAACTTTATCCAGCTGAAACTGAAACCCTGAAATATTCCATTTTCCTTTAGGATGATGAGGTGAGGGGTTTAGTGTTTAGTATTGCCTCAAGCAATTTGAATTAAACAGCCAAAGTACCGTATTTTTCGGACTATAAGATGCACCAGAGTATAAGAGGCAAGATCCAAATGACCATCAGCTGCTTATGCTAATTAGGCTGTGTTGAAGATGAAAGAGGCTTTTTGCCAATTGTTGTAAAGAGGAAAATTGCTGGTGGACGGGGCTTCTGCAACATTCGGTGTATAAGATGCACCCAAATTTTCACCCACTTTTGGGGATAAAAAAGAGCGTCTTATACTCCAAAAAGTACGGTAATTGGAATATATGTTTCTTTAATGCCAGCACATTGTTCCAAATTCAAATTAAATACAAAAAATTGCCTTAGACCAAGGGATTTCTATACCCCAAAACAGCCTGAACTGAGTAGAAGAGATTTCCAAGAGTTTAAAATGTAGTCTCTCCCCATCTTTATCCAGAAATGTCAGGGATTGTAGTTTGGACATTCTGGATGCAAAATCCAGTCCTGGAGCTACAGTTGTGCTGGCAATGCAAACTACAGCTAAAAAGCACAAGCCAAATAAGAAAAAGATTAAAAAGGCCACAAAAATGATGATCTGAGAACTTGGAGGAGGATGAAAACGTAGTAGTAAGAAGAAAGATTTAAAGTTATCTATCACTGTTATTTTTAGCATGTTATTTTCGATTCATATATTTAATCATTTCAGTATGGCCTCCATTCTTTCTCTGGATATGATCATCGCTGATTGTGTGTGGGGGAAGACACATTAGACCAAGGGTGTCAACCTCACAGGGTCACGTCACATGACATATCGTGACTTCCCTATGCTAAAACAGGTGTGGGCGTGGCCAGCACATTACGCATTCAGCTCACGGCCACGAGTTTGACACCCCTGCACTAGAAAAACTAACTCCAGAAACTTAGCTAATATAAATTTAGCTGGCTTAATTTAGTATGCTGTATAAAGGAAGATCAATGTGGTTTGAAGCATAGTTATGGAAATCAGAGGGATTTAGGCACCACTAACTTTGTCTGGGACTACGTCCAATGAAGTTTTTATATCTGCATATCAACCTTCACCAATTAATAGATTGGTACAACAATCTGCTTCTGGGCAGCATGGTTAGAAATCCTGGGAGCTGCAACATGGACTCATGTGGAAATACTGGGGTTTGGAAGCTGTGATGCAAAGATTCCTTGAACCAGTTTGACTTCAGGGGAGTCCCTGGACATATTTCTATAGTTTATTTGGCAGCATTATGGCAGTAGACTTCTGAAGTAATGAAAAAAGGTGCAAAAGTATTTACCTCCAATTTATGTGAAACCCTGAAATGTTCTTGAGAATTCTCAATGGAGGCTAGTTGAAAGATGAGAAAGGACATTCACGTCTGAATTATGCATCATTAACTCTGCTTAACTTTGGGGCACACCCAGTGCCTAATCTGATCTTACCTTTTGTTTCACATAGGTTGGGTTGCTTTGATTCAGTTCACAATGAGAAATATTATCTTGAACTATGAAAGTGGAGTTGATTGTTTCTTCCCAGATCCTCTTGTATACATATTGCTGCTTCAGAGGAGATGTCAAAGAATAGGCAAAAACATATAAGAAAATGGCAGGCTCTAGTAACAAGATTTTCTTCATCCTTGAGGTTTTGCTTTAATTATAATTCAGGAAGAAAACAATAGGTTAGTCTTTTTCAGAGGAAGAGAATTCATGCATGCCTTACAATTCTCTAACTGATCATTAACCAAATGATGGAAACGTTGGCAGATGATTCTATTTTGTGTTTCTCAATTTAAAGGGGCCACTGGGAAACCACGGTGAATGGTTCAAAAGGCATGTTTTGAGCATGCTGTGTTTCACCTGGCTTACCTGTTACGTTATACAATAATGCATTCTACCAAATACATGATTTGAGACGCATTTAGCATACTGTACTTTAAGCTAATTTCTACCGAAGTATTTTCAGCTTTTCAATTTCTTTTTCTGCTATTAGAAGCTGGTTAGTTACAATGAAACTCAAAGGAATATAATTAACTCTTTATTGTAAGCAAAGCAATAAAATTATTCAATGGGCTCTAATGAACATGTTCTACAAGCTTGTCTTAGACATCGTCTGGACACTCTCTGGAGAAGAGTTTGTTGTTTCTAATTTTTAATCCCGGGCAATGCCAGTGAATTGACAAGGTTGCTTTTAAAAAACATTGGAGTGTAACTTTGGAAACAGGGGCAGTATACAATGGTGACAGTGATGAGGACAGAGAACGAAAATGTTCTGACCAAGGCTTCCTGAGCCAGTAATGAACACAAAATGAGTCTCCAAAACTCCTCTTTTATTTCAATTATTGTCATTCATAGCCCTAATGAGTCCCAAACAAAACTGTAAAGAGTCCACAGTCTTTCGGGATAAGGCTGATAAGCACCCACCTTTATCTCCCTTGAAAGGCTGCCAAGATCCAATTTCCAATTAGCTGTGGAAAGCCAAACAGAGCAGAAGTCGTCATGGAGCTTCAAAGATTAATCCAATAGAATGAATGAAGTTGCTTCCTGCAAAAAGTGTCTGAACCTGTCCTCCTCCTTTTATGTCTTATGGGAGGGGCCAATCATCTCCGGCCCTTACTCCTGAGTCTCCCTTTCAACCCTAACTGTTCTTGCCTTCTGGCAGCTCTGCGCATGCGTGCACTGACAACAGGGGGGGACCCTGTTCCTCTGCCTCGCTTATGTCAGAGTCTGGAGGCTCTGGAATCTGTACATAACTCCCAGATGGCCCTGGCCCCATCTCTGCATTGAATGCAGGGCCCTCGCTTAAACCTTCCACAGCCACCCAAACCTCTTTGCTGTCAGATTCTTCTGCCAGCTCTGCAGGCTGCCGCCAGACCACAACAGAAAAGGCTTCAATCCTTCTCTCTCAAAGCCTTAGCTCCACTCCACTCCTAACTTTTACAGCAGTGGTCCCCAACCTTTCCGGCACCAGGGATCAGTTTTTGAAAAAAATTGTTTTCCACAAGCCAGGGAAGATTTCACACGTACTTAGATCCTGAGCATGTGCAGACGATGTGCAAATGAAGCTTTGCTTGCTTTCCTGCTATTTACAGGGGTCTCCCTTGTTTTAGAGAGCATTCCAATGAGCAATTTCTCACTAGTCCTAGTGAGAAATGTATACACCAAGTTAACACTCTAAATTTTAATAAACCAACAGATTATGCTATCAAGGTGATGTTGCTTCTTACTTTCTCCATGATTATATGCAGGGGTGGTTTCCTCTCCGGGTTGCCACCGGTTCAGACATTTTGGTAAAGTGTACGCGTGAGCAAGCGTGTGCGTGCACATTTCCCCTCTGTGCGTGCTCCCCACCCTTCTACGCATGCGTGAGCCCCGACTGGTGTGCGCCTTCTGCGCATGTGCATGCCGATCAGCTGGGAGGATTTTTTTTATTCTCTCAGCTGATCAGCAGCCATTTTTAGCTACCAGTTTGACCGAACCGGTAGCTAAAAACCATTCGCAGATTGTCGGAGAGGGCCAGGGAGGCCTCTCTGATCATCTGCACTTGTTTTCCAGCTACTGGTTCGGTGGAACCAGCACTTTTTGAGTTAAAAAAGTGCCG
>JAOYMU010000274.1:16536381-16552262 GCA_025802295.1 Psammodynastes pulverulentus
TAGGGGTGGGTAGGGGCGTGGCCAGGGGAGGGGGGGTGAGTTCCACCACCTTTTCTCTGAGAAAAAAAGCCCTGGTCCTTTGGATCCGGCTCCGAACACCAGCTGTTTCAGACTGCAGCCTGAAACTGCCGAGCCACGTGCTAATTAGGCTTTGCAGGGAAAGTGAAAGTGAAACTGTTTCTGCTTGCTCCACTGGAGGCAAATTGCTGGGAGGCAGAAGCTGAGGTAAGATTTTTTTTCTTATTTTCCTCCCCTAAAAGTTGGTGCATCTTATACTCCGGTGCGTCTTATAGTCCGAAAAATACAGTAAGTCTACAACTCGCACACCAATTGCAGTTGGGTGATTGTGAGGTTGTTCATTTAATGGGTTCACTTCCACATATAAATCAAATCAAATCAAATCAAATCAAAAATCAAACCTTTAATGTCACAGTATAACCTGTGTACAAGAGATTGGCTGAGCCTCCCTTCGCTGAGGTAGACTCCCAGGAATTTAAAGGAGGAAACTCTCTCCACACAGCTCCCCTCGATGTAAAATGGGGCAGGTTCTTCTCTCTTCTTCCAGAAGTCTAACACCATCTCAATAACGCCACATAATCTCTACAGAGATAATAAACCAATCTCGACCCTTACCGATATATTTGAATCAAATCTATAGGAAGGAAGCAATAATAAGCATTGTAGCCACTTACCCTCTCTTGTGGCTATTAATTGCAAAAAAAAGGAACCCCCAACCATGGTAATTACTGTACTTCTGAAGGCACAATATTATTAGAATCAATATTTTATCTCTTCTGTGAGCGCATGCTCTGGAAATGTGATAAAATCTCTCTTGTGCAGATGAAAATCACAATTCATATTCTACTTATGGGATAATCAGATTTTAAATTTCAGTTAACTTATATTTCCTTTCATCTCTTTCACTATGATGGAGGGTGTTTATCAACCATACCAAGAGATATAAGTCTCTATCAGGAACATAAAATAACTTTCATTTTAAACTTCATTTCAAAAAAACCCCACAATTAAATAAAAGGTCTAAATGCTATTTGACTGCCAAATTAATATTCAGAATAGAATATCTCCTTGCCTGAATATGACTAATGCTAATTAAATCAATGAAGCAGGAAACACTCGTATCATTACATCTGCACAATAAAGCTTGAGAGCACACATATTATTATGACCATTTGTCATGTATGGAGCAGGTGTCACTAATTGCAACTCCTTATTTGGTTAATACAACCTACAACAGTGATTGTCCTTTGTTACAGATTGCTTGGAGACTTCTTAAAAACCTCAAGGGGATGTCTGTTGTAGAGCTGCATAGGATCCTTGGATCTTTTTGATGTTGAAGTAGGAGAAAAAATTGTTTTCTTCTCTCTGTTTCCCGTGATGATAAATGCAACATATAAGTAAATAATTGACAATTTTGTGCCATTTAATGCAATCAAAAACTACTGCTAATATGGTAAAATGGGTCTTCCCTGAATTTGTTTATATATTACAAAACAAAATAAATGTTAAGTTAATTACCTCAGTCATCTGTGATTTGTTCTCTATGTGAGATTATGTTTTAATAAACTAGTATTATATTGCTGTTCTAAGTCACTGCTTCTGAATTTTTTCCTTTATGAAGATTGCTATATTGCTTTAAGAGCTCTTGCAGACCATAATATTTTTGGGTTCATATGTTCTACCACAAAATGTGTATCAGGTTTTGACTCATATTGTTCACGCAAAAGTAGAAGTATTGAAATTCAGATAGCGTTATATTACCTATAGATAGCCTATCTTGACAGGAAGGCAATCTATAAATTAATGTGTGGACAAGGAGGACCCCATAGATGGTTTGCAAATATAGGTGACATTTGCAAAGCAAAATTCAATTTGGTATATTAGACACCTCAGAGAATGATTTGTTCTATTACTGCTGTATTTTGGGAAATTAGCACAGATTTGTGCTAAGTTAAGGATACACAACTACTTGGCTATATTCCTAACATCTGTAATTCATCAGCACATCAAGGACTGAGAACTTCTTCCACATGAGAGACATCCAAAACCAGAAATATTAGAGAGGAAAACTTACACCTGGCTTTATTTTCTGTTGATTAGTTTTATCTGGAAAATAAAAAAGGAAGCCCTTTCAGAACACCACAAGACCACATTACCTTTTGGGCTCATTTAACATGGGCACTTGGTAACGGGTCTGTATCTGCATTTGCATCACAGCTTTGTCTCCATCTGCACATCAAAATATCTGTTTCTCCAAGATTGAATATTAGGAATTCTATGAGTTCTAGTCCCAGTGTAACTAAAATACCTTAGACTGTAGAAATGTAATGGTATGTAGGAATGGCCTTGGAAGATAGGAGAAAAGGCCACTGACTAGGCAATGGTCAGATAAGAGACAAATGAGCCCACAAACACAATGGGGGGAATGGCAAATATTTTATAAGGGATCCTCATTAGTTTCTTGGACTGTAAATGTGACAGAGGAGATATTTTATGTGCAGACTTGCAAGGATCTGTTAATATAACCTTACAATCAAGAGAGAGCTAATACCCCTGAGTACGCTTCTTTTCTGGACTACCTTGTAAGGCTGACATGAAGGTGGAATTACACAGTCTGTGTTAGCATATTTGTTAGATGGGATTTGAGAGCCAATTTAGAGTTTTGCTTGGTTTTCAGTCTATTGACCAGGTTACATCTGTTCACCAAGGTTGAACAATTTTAGCCACCTAAGCTTTTCCATTGTGTCCCAGCTAAAGACAAGAAGTTCAGCTTAGCTTTGTTCAATGATACTCAATGTATTACTGTGGGTAGTAAAAAAAAGGACCAGAGTAGGAAAATAAAATTGAAATCTGTGTTCACTGAAATATGATATAAATAAGCATCCTTAATAATACAGTAAGAGAATTAGGAAAAGTAGATACATGTCAAATTATCTGAGAAAATGAAAAATGTTAATTACAAAACTACTAGAATGTTAAACAAAGAGATAATAGTATAATGGGATATAAAAATAGGATTAACTGAAAAGAATATAATTTTAAACAGCAAGTGTGCATATCAATAAACAGCAGATTGCATTCTTCAAAAAATTCAGTTAAGACTCACCTTATAAAAGTTTAGCATTGTTTTGTATCTCTAAAGACTAAAGGGGAAAAGGGGGCAAAGGGAAAATTGAAAGTAGAGGAAGACACAGTAGAAGCACAGGATAAATGAGCACGCCGTGGAAGAAAACTATGTAGAGGTTTATTTCATAGACTCTTCTCCGACATTGTGCTTCTCCAACCTGGTAGCCATGCACTGTGACTACAACTCCTAGAATCCTCAGCCAGGATGAAGGAAACCAGACTGAGAAAGGCTGATTCAAACAAAGCAATGGGCGTTATGATGACCCTGTATCATTGTTACTGCTGGTTTCCCTTCCATTGTAAGCACTTGCATGCCAGCTCAGCACGACACAGTAGTGGGCCATTAAATTTCCATTTGCCCAGCAGCCTATGCTCTCCACTTCAGTACTTTTCTGCATTCAGAAGTGAATGAACAAAAGGAACAACAACAAAAAATGTTCACTCTGAATGGTATCCAGTCCCTAAACAAAAGAAAAAAAAAGGCATTTTATCTTGGTTGACAATGGATCATACTTGTAGCACAATATAACGAATCAATTGTTCACATGAACAGTGGTTTAGGCTCCTGCAGAATTATCAAGCAACACCAGATGGATGTCAGAGCTGGCATTTGTACATATTCACTTACTTCCCACTTATGATAATACATGCTAAATGTGCCCCATCTCTTAAGTCTCTCCCTGATAATTTTTCTTTTTAATCTGTCTTTGCCTCTCAATATTATTTGACTTTTTAAATCTTATTTTGTTATTTGGCAATTTAATAATTGCTTGAGTAGGCAAGAGAAACAGCTTCAATGATCAACCTTGAGGCTCACAAGTCCACCAATACAATCACAAGATTGGTCATTTAGAAGGGTTGGCCAATCAGCACTGTACAAATTTATCCTTTGTTTGAAATGCGGAACAAATTTCCCTTGGGCTCGGGCTGGGGAAAGAGAATATATGCAGGTCCCAGCTCTTACATGGAAGGCTTACTGCTGAAATTAGGCAATGTTTGCTTCAGTGGAAAGAGAGTGATACAAGGAGGGGCAACTACCACTGGTTCCCCAGATGTGGTTCAGAGCTGCGTTAGCACCATGTGCATAAACATTCATCCCATTACTGCACACAATTTTTTATCTCTATATTTGGATTTTATTTTCTCCCAGGAAGTGAAGATGGTTATCTAATGCTCCTGACAGCTTTGTGAGGTAATCCCGACAGAACCACACCCAGATAAACTAATTCTGCTTTGTTGTAAGGTTACATTAACAGATACTTGCAAGCATGAAAGTATATTTCTCCTGTCACATTTACAGTTCAAGAAGCAGAGGGGGAGGATATTTCCTTCAGCCCCAGCCCCATTTCTTCTGTGGGCTCAGCTGCCTTTTATCTGACTGTTTCCCTGGTTGTGGCTCTTCCCCCTGCCTCCCAGGGGGAATTTCCACAACCCATTATGTATCTCCCCTTTATTATTTTCAACCCAAAAACTTTGGGTCTGAGAGGAACTGGCCCAAAGCCACCTATGAGTTCCATGTCACCTGAATACATATGCACTTAATCTCCTTTCTCTAAAACCCCAAATGCACATTAGCAAGGTACTATGAGCAGAGTGAGGGACGCAGTGGCTCAGTGGCTAAGACACTGAGTTTGTTGATCAGAAAGGTTGGCAGTTCAGTGGTTCGAATCCCTAGCGCCATGTAATGGGGTGAGCTCCCGTTACTTGTCCCAGATTCTGCCAACCTAGCAGTTTGGAAGCACATTAAAAAATGCCAGTAGAAAAGTAGGGGCCACCTTTGGTGGGAAGGTAACAGTGTTCCGTGCGCCTTCGGCATTTAGTCATGACCACAGAGACGTCTTCAGGCAGCGCTGGCTCTTCGGCTTTGTAATGGAGATGAGCACCGCTCCCTAGAGTTGGAAATGACTAGCACATATGCATGAGGGGAACCTTTACCTTTACCTTATGAGGAGAGTAGGATATAAGAAGGCCCTTTAAAAGGAACCTAGCAATCTGAGCTGTACAGACGGCTTCCTACCACTCACTAATTGCCTCCCTGGCAAACTTCTGGCGAAGAAGAAGACAGGTAGAATCATCCAACATAGGCTGCAAAAATAGCTTCTGGGGCGACATGCAGATTATGTACATCTGAAATCAACTCTGTGTGATCTGGAAGCGCATCTGAGGAATGCGCACTGCACTGGCTGAGGGGTATTTCCACAGTCTGTCCTTGCTTTCCAGTTTTTCTGAAACTGAGTTCCCAGCAAGACATTACATTGCAAGAATCAGCATTGTTACAAATTAATTTGTATTCTAATCAGGAGGATGAAAAGACTTATTGCCACTTACCTGTTGTGTGCATCACATCTATGTTACATTTCACACTCATTCGTTATGACATCTCACTGAGATAAATAAGAAATCTTAGCTAGGAATTTTCAGTAATTATGATAAATCAGAAGTTAAATTTACACCTTTATCCCAAATGCTCTTTGTTCTCCCTCATTGGCTTTCACCCTTACTTGACATTCTTCTCCAATCCTGGGTTTAGTGCAATCAGCATCTGAAAAACATCAGCAACTGTTTAAAGGGAAGATTTGTACTTTGAAATGAATTTCCAACCCCAAGTCCCTTTGAACTGTTCCATCAGTAAAGGTTTTTGGGTCTGGCACCCCTATTCTTTTCCTCTAGCACATTCTCTGTCTCTTGCTGTTCATCTTCAATTATCATGGATGGGTAGTAGATTCAGACAAAGTCTGCATGTAAGTCCAAAAAGTGATTTGGAACAGATTTTTATTTACCTGGGATGGAGTGGAGGTAGATGTGAATTTATTCTGATCACATGATCCGGTACTGATTAATTTTCTATAATTGAATCTGGCCTGCTAGGAAGAATGATGCCATTGCCCCATTCCAAAAGACAGCAAAAATATTTCATCCTCCTTCCACTCAGTCTAAATTTTGGCATGGATTTTCCTATTATAGGGTTTGCTATTCATGCAAACTATGTCACATTCTGTCCCAATAAGTAATAGGCAAAAACTTAAAAGTGCTTTTAAAAAATGCATGCATTTTAAGAGCAGCTTCAGATTTAGCATTCCCACAGATTTCAGACTCACAGAAAATTGCAACAATTTTTAATGTTTTCCCCATGTAGACAGAAAAAGGGAATTTTGTTTTTCAAAAGGGAATTTTGTTTTTCTGTTTCCAGACCAGATTCATCTATTTCTGGAGCCCTAAGTCAGTTTCCCTGACTTTCTAACAGCTCTTAAGTTTTAATTCAATGTTCCACAATGAATATGAGTACATTCTTGAAATAAAACATCTGAATCATCCTTGGCTTTGGGTGGTAATAGGGAGCTGTTGCCTTCGTGCACTCCCCTGCATTTGCACTGTGTTTGATCAAGTGTGAACAGAGCACTAATTGCTCTTCAAAGTGCAAAGCAGCATTAGGTGATCCAAAAACAGTCAAACTCTCCACCATGAAAATGCTGCGAGGCAGAAATGACTCTAATCAAAGGCGAGAAGGGCTGCTTCCAGAAATCTTAGATTTGGTATTTTGGGATGTGTTTCGGTAATCACCACTCTCTGAGTTCGGATCTAGCGAAGGGAGCGATTGTGATAAGAGTTTCCATTTAGCAAGAAGGTGGCAAAACTCATTAAAGATTGCTCCCATTAAAAATTCATTGCTTGTTTGCAGGGCGGGTTAATGCTCCTGCCACAGGCTAAAGATTAATGACTTGGATGCTGGGTGGCTTAAACAGATGCTTTTGTTACCTAGACAATATCCCAGCTGGACAGAACATATCTGCTAGGACACGTTTGAGAGCCACAGCTTGCCCCGAGAAAAAGATCCCTGCCCAGCAATCCTGCTGAATCTTGCAAAAGGTGTGACAGTTCTAAGAACCCAAAAAGCAATTCTCCAACCTCCTTGCAAAAGATAAGGAAATTAGTACTTGTGGCCAAAACCAAAATTCCTTAAATAGACAGTATCAGTAAAAGGATAAAGGGGCTTAGCTTTCGGCATTTATTTCCTGGAGTTTCATAAAACAAAAGCAAATGCCCATTCTGCAGTTCCACTGAATTTAACAATAAAAAAGTACAATATACAGTAAGTACTATCGGGAGCAGAGGTGGTATTCAGCAGATTCTGACCAGTTCTGGAGAACTGATAGTGGAAATTTTGAATAGTTCAGAGAACCGGCAAATACCACCTCCGACTGGCCCCGCCACCCTCTATTGTCTGCCTCCTGAGTCCCAGCTGATCGGCTGGGTCTTCTTTTATTGCTCTGCACAGGAGAACAGAGCTGGAAAGTAGATTAGTGGGGTGGGATGGAAATGGAGATTTTTACAGTAACCTTCCCCTGGAGTAGAGAGGGAATGGAGATTTTATAGTATCCTTCCCCTGCCACGCCCACCAAGCCACACCCACCAAGCCGCAGCACGCCCACCAAGCCATGCCCACAGAACCGATAGTAAAAATTTTTGAATCCCACCACTGATCGGGAGCAATAGTTGGTGAGATTCTCAGTTTTCTGCCTTTTCAAAAACAAATTCCAAGCCCCCTTTAAATAACTCCTTGAAATATCAGAAGCCACTTTTCACTTGCACAGAATTCGCTTCATATCTCAACGGGTAATGTTGCTGCCAGGTTCACGTTTTTGCCTAGAGCATCCCACGGCTAGACTTTTAACGCTTTTGTGGTGACAGGGCTGGAGAAGAGGAGGAAGATCAAAGGAAGGACTTTAGCACATGGCTGAGGCGTTGCCAGGATTGACCTCCAAGCTCACCCTCCTTGTGTGTGTGCTAAGCCCTCTTTCCATTGCTGTGAGCGCAGCTTAGCCACGTGTGAGAAGTATGATAATTTTGCTTTCTTCCTACAGATGGGTTCGTTCCTTTGTTCACTGCAATTTTAGTGGCGAACATAGTTTGTGTTATTTATATACAGACGTTTATAAGATAAATATTATACAACAAAATACAATAACATGGAAACCATCAGCGTAGATCAGCAATGTAGAGAATATACTGAAATGCCCCACATGGTACTGTTTTTTAAAATGAATTCTAAATCCCGAAGTGCTTGAGACAGAAGGGAGGTGACCGAAGCAGGATATGTGGGGATTGGATTTTCCCATAGGGCAGGAGGAGTCGGCACTACCAAGTGTCAGGGAAAGCTCCCTTGGCCCTTGCCGACTCCTTGAGGCATCTGACTTTATTCTTTAGTGCTATACGATTCTTTTAATTAAAAAATAAAAAACCAAGGATCTCTGTTCGTCTTTAGCTAGAAGAAAGCTTCCGATTCCCGTGGGGAGAAAAGGGGAGAGCTGCAGGCTTTGTTTTGATGCATTTCCTGCTTCCCAGAAAGAATTCACAGAGGGGCTGCTGGAGGAAAAAAATAGAAAAGAGAGAGAGGAAGCAACAACTATCAATTTGCTTCTGGAAAATGGATATACCATGCAAGCCTCCAAAAAATCAAATCAAAATCTTTCGTGATAATCACATAATCAGAAAAATAAAATATAACCTACAGAGCAAAATTCAAACTAGCTGAGATGATGTCATGTCTTCACTGGCACCCATCAGTAGGTGGCAATCAGTGGTGGGATTCAATTTTTTTTTACCACCGGTTCTGCGGGCGTGGCTTGGTGGGCGTGGCTTGGTGGGCATGGCAGGGGAAGGATACTGCAAAATCTCTATTTCCACCCCACTCCAGGGAAAAGATGCTATAAAATCTCCATTCCCTCCCCACTCCTGGGGGAAGGTTACCACTGGTTTCTGAACCACTCAAAATTTCCACTACCGGTTCTCCAGAACTGGTCAGAACCTGCTGAATACCACCTCTGGTGGAAACTCTTCTTGTTACATCATGGTTGATGACCGATAATTGTTTTGTTTTGTTTTGGGAATTGTTAGAGGATTGATGCTATATGGTACTTTTGGAAATTTCTAGTAATTGCAATCAAGGAGGATATGCTTGATTGCTTCTATTTCTCTAGAATCGCATGGATATAGTCTTTCATGCATAGATGTTTTATCATATTTGCCATGGAGAAGGGCATGTAATACTTTATATCCAATTCTAAAGAATTATAGGTAATCCTTAACTTACAAACACAATGGGGTCAAAATTTCTGTTCCTAAAATGTGGTTGTTAAGCGAATCATTATTAACTGGGACGGATGAAAAATTAATAAAGAAAATATATAGCTATTTATTAAGTATCAAATTGGAAAGTGAGCAAGTAAAGGAGACAATGATAGCTTGGGCTGAACAATTTGGAGATACAATAGAACTGGATAAATGGCAGAAATTGTGGGATAGAAAGGTTAAATTAATTAGTATGTCAAATGCATATAAAGAAAACTTGTATAAAATGTTTTATAGATGGCATTTTTCACCAACAAGACTAGCAAAGATGTTTAAGGACAGGTCCATTAAACGTTGGAAGTATAACCAGACACCTGGTCCGTATTATCATATGTGGTGGACGAAAATACATACTTGGTTGGAAAAAAGGATAAAGCAGCATATAGATTTGAAACCAGAAATATTTTTGTTGGGCATCCTACTGAAAAAGTATGACAAAAGGAATATATATATTATTTTACATGTACTAATTGCAGCCAGAGTTGTATTTGCACAGAGAAGAGAAGAGGTCCTGACACATGGGAGTGTAATTAAAAAAATATTAAACTCTGCAGAAATGGACAGATTAACACTTACAATTAAGGAAAAAGAAGGAACAGAATATTTTTTGATATGGGACTTATTTTACCAATGGTTAGATAATAAAAGCAGATGCTAGACACATGGGGATACAAAAAGGACTAATATTATAAAGGAGATTCGTTAAAGTAGACAAGTAAAATATTACTATTATTACTGAATTAATATCATTGTGATGAATATTATTGTAAACATTTTGGTTATGATTTCCTAAAAATAATTGTACCCAGACAACACATTGTTTGATTGAAATTGAATTTTTACATGTTATGTAAATAAAACAAATAAAAAATTGGAAAAAAATAATACGGCAGCATAGTAAGCTTGCTGCAGTAGATCTCCTTATGTTGCTGACCATGATCTTCTGAAAGTACTGGACGGAAAGGAATGGAGTTGAAAGTCCAATTATCTCTACAGAAAACTCTGTCTAGAGAAGAGATAGTCTTCTGTATCTTGTTTCATTAAATGGACTGTGTAAACTTTATGGTTTTATGATTTTCTTCACATAAAGATATGGAAGTTGAAATAAAGGAAATAGGTTGATATCTCTTCTAAAGCTCTGAAGTTGGACGGAAAAATTAAGTTGGAAATAACAAATTTGTGTCTTCCTATTTGCCCGAAGGAGGAATAGTTTATTCTCTAAAAGATTACAATGGTTTCCAAACCAGATCCTGAAGACCAGCTGTTCTGAAGACCAGAACTTCACATATAAGATATGTGTCCATCCTGTGCATAGGCATATTTACCAATAAGAAAGTCTCCTGAATTTCATGGGCATTCATCTAAGCAATAAGTATACCTGAGATTATGGCCTCAGGAAGAAACATTACTTCCAAGTTATCAAGAACAAAATTATAGATCTCAAACACTGAAACCCATCTGGTTTAGCCCTGACCTATTGAGGAAGAGTTCTTCTAATTTAACAGGGTAGCTCTTATCATATCACACACTGATGTAGGCCATAGCACAGTGCTGAGATATGAAGATCAAAGGAAAGTTTTTTTCATATGCAGTTCAGTGCTTCCTGTTGATATGGCTACATGCACTTAACTGCTGTCTATTTCATACTGAAGCTAGTTGCAGGATTCTATCCATATTGTTATTTTCTGCTTCTACTTACTTTCAAGCAGATGACAGGGGCTGCAAATGAAAGATGTCCACTTTACATGATGAAATAGAAGTTCACCTGGCAATTCTTTGGAATTCCATGCCTTCAGCAGATCTGATAGGCTGATTTTGAAACAAAAATCAATGCACGAACCCATGACCACATGGAAGCATCTTGAATGCTATTCAACAATCTCCAATTGTATCCAAAGCCTCTATTCTTTACTTGTATTCATTTCTTGTAGGAATGAGGAAAGTGCTATGCATGTCAAAGGGAAGCAGTTGTAAATAAAATAGTTGTATTTCCAAAACAATATTTTGTCTTCTTTTGATATAGTCAATTTCTAATGTTAACTCCATCTGGGATATGCGAGAGCAGAAGCTGTGTATTTTTTTCCTGATTCCTCCAATTCCTTTAAAGTTTTTTCTGTGTATTAAATATAACAGGTGCATAGGTTTGGTTTTGTGTACCTTCCTTTATTCCTAAGGAAATAATAAACAAAATATATTACAAAAAGATAGATCCTGGGGTGTCCTGTGAGCAAATGAGAGGGGAAAATGGATCAATAAGATATCAAAAGGGACATTAAACCACTAAAAAGAGAATTCAATAAAAATGGTAGGCCTCCTTTGCTGAGTCCAAGGGCAAGGCTCCATGCCCATCAAGCTCTAGCACTAATGTCAAAGACAGCTGGAGCTGGCAGTTTGCAGAGATGGGGAATGGATTGAAATATCTGTCAGTTGCTCGTGATCCACTAGACGCCCTTGCAGCATAAAAGGAAAAGCTTTATTGGAGAGCTAAGAGGGTTCATTCGTTCTTATTGACCATCTTTCTGAAGGACTTTAAATGCAATGGCAGTTGTGATCTGTAAACTAATTTGGATACAAGATTCAGATTTCTTCCAATTTAATGTTGCTACAATAAACAGAACAATGATAGGCAATTCTATATGCAAAGCAGTCACCACAAAAGAATTGGGTTCTTCCCTCTAGGAATTTTATTTCACAGAATAAAGATAGAAGCTCACTGGATCGTGCTATTTTGGCCCATATGATTATGAATGAGTCAGCTATCTCTTTCCAATCTGATGAGGAGAGTGGTTTTCTGCCACTTCTGCATAACTTGCGAAATTTCCCCAGTCTTACTGTGGAAATTCTATTAAGCAAGACCATTGCTGCTAACATCCTTTTCACAGGAATGCAAAAACTGTAGACTAGTTGCAAGCTTTATAAAGATGCCATTTAGCATATAGCATTTAGCATATAGCATTTAGCATTTAGCATTTAGCACCGTGGAGAGCATATCAAATATAAACTTGAATCGTTTCAATTCAAACCTTTTTGAAATGGAATCATTTGATTTTAAACTCCCGCCCCTTTTTTTGCTTGAATTTCATAATTATAGAAACCATATTCAGGCATTATAAAAACGAGACCTTCCATATGTGTGTTTACTACAGACTTCCTGAATTGAATGGGAATTGCTGTCAAGATGAAGATGAATCAGCCATCTGATGTGGAAACCTGTCGGTGGTAGTGCAAAATATTCAACACTGGTGTTATCAAAGAAGTTTCATTTAATTATTTAAAATTAAACAATTCATAAATGTAATAATGAATGATGATGATGGTGATGATGATGATGATAATAATGATGCCACCAAACGAATAGGACCATGTTCTGAAAGTTACAACAATAAAATATGTAACTCTTGAATTACAATTAACTAGATCCCAAGGATCTATCTATAATGTAATGTTTTTAAAGAAGTTAAACCAATTCATGGATTATAAAGCTATTTATGAAAAGTCTGTAGAGATTCTCAGCATCGGGGTCATGGTTGTTCCAAAGGTGCTTTTTCAGGAGGCAACTGTACTTTTGTGTTTTTTTGTTTTGAAGACATTTTGCTTCTCATCCAAGAAGCTTCTTCAGCTCTGCAAAATCACCTTTCGGAAAAGCTATTTTTCTTTTACCTTTCTATTACTTTGATTCATGAGGGAACCTATATTGGACTTCAGGGGAGGAGGGAATGGCTATTCCATCTTCTCTTTTTTTATACAAGAATATTTGAATGCCCCATAACAGTCTTTCTTTCATTTTACCTTGCTCCTTGTGAAAATTATGTGTCTGATGTAAAACATTTTCAAAACTCAACATTTCATTGTCTAGCTTTTAAAATTTTGGTTGTTTCTTCTGAAGTTTGAAATTGATTCTTCACAGCTTTGTGGAAGGGCAAATTACAGTATGCTTTTGCTTCATATTTTAAAAAGTGGTATTTTTAAAAAGAAGCGCATTTAGACCTGGAGATATACTAGTCATCTTCCTGTTCTTTCTGTCTTGGCACCTTCTGAAAAATTCACAGAGTAGAACAGGAGGATGGATAGATCTCCAAAGCAAGCACAGAGCATATATGCTAGTACTACCTGAGTACCTGATTAAGCTGAAGAGGGGTGTATTAGACTCCACAAATGTTTTAAACAGGTAATGGTAGGTGTCAGTGCATTTGAAATGTCTTCTAAATCTGAGGATTCCTTAGAATGAAATTTCATGGAGTTAAGTACTAATGAATGTTACAGATCGCTGCCTTGCTAGAGCAACGCAAAAGGGTAGCGACCAAGATCTCCAGAGCATCCACCACTGCGCCCAAATGCCTCTATCTGGTAGATCCTTTCTCAGATGAAGGCTTCATAAGCATGGTGACCATGTGTTTGTTGATTGCATGCAGTATTCTAAAAGGCTAATGGCATTATCATTTTATAGGCAGGAAATACAAGTCTGCTTTTAAAATAAAATGAAATTACATAAAAGGAAAGATCTGTCTCAGAGATTTGTGCAAGAGCATTGAGACAACGTTCTATACATATAAGACACTGATATTGAGGATCTTTGATTTTTTTAACTTTTCAGGAAGATACTAAAATATAACACAGAACTAAAAGATAACTCAGTGAAACAAAGATTTCCTGGTTGAAATAAGGATATTCTTCTAATTGTCTGGTCCTCTACATACTGTTACGCATGTATATATAAACACAATGATTTCATGTGAAAGAAGGCAAGCAAAACGAATAAGAGTGGATGTGATATAGGTATATATAACCATAGTGTGATTGACTGATTGTCAATCAATCGCTGTCAGTGTCAACTTTAGCAATCTTTTTCAGAAGGTTCCTTCAGATCTTCAAATGGTGTATTGATCACGTACTGTAACTAAGTCCATCCACCTTACTGCTAATTGTCTTCTTCCCTTTCTTTTCATCTTTCCCAGCCTTATAGACATTTTTGGAGAGCTAGGTCTTTGCATTATGGATCTAAAGTAGGATAATTTAGGCCTAGTCATTTAAGCCTTGTATTCGAATTTGGGATAGATTTGTTCAATGACCCATTTGTTAGTTTTCTTGTCAATCCATGGTATTTATGTTGTTACCCGCCCCGAGTCCCGTGTGGAGATGGGGCGGGATAGAAGTCCAATATAAATAAATAAATAAATAAATAAATAAATAAATAAATTTTGTCTCAGTGAGGTAGCCCAACGGGACTTGATGGAACTCAGGGAAAGTTGGGATACATAGGAAGTAGATTATAATATTATTTGGGCAATTTGCTACCACCTGCTGAGCTGACTCGTGCTAACTTAAACAGCTGTAAAAGAGGATTAGACATATTTATGAATTTTAAGGCCTGTTTTCAATACTAATCAAGATGGAAACAGAGAAAGATTTTGTCAGTACCAATTACTGCAGAATATGAGTGGATAGTACTATTACAATGACATCTTGCAAACCCTATTTATGTTCTCCCTATGAGTAGCCATTGTAGCAAAAAATATTGGATTAAACAGTTTTCACTCTGATCTACTCTAAGGGATTTTCTAAAATCATATAAAAATTCCTACCAACATTTGGCTCTACAACATTTTAATAGTGATTTGAGGTGCAACAATGAGCAAATCAAAGGTGTAACATTATGCCATTTGATCATCTATTGATTTCTAAGTTGTAGTGGAAATTATTATTTATTATTTAGCATATGGTGATGGTTCATTAGCTAGGAGACTACAGTGTTGGTACAGAGTTGTTATTTGACTGCCAAAGAGTCTATTTAGTTCAAACTTACATGATTATCCATGATGCACCACAGGGGGCAAAGTAGCTCAACACCAGAAAGATGAATGGTATCCTGTGGTGTTATCCAGGGCCTTCTCTTACCACCAATGTTACCCTGCAGTCAGGCATTGTATTTGGGCAGGACCAGCACCGATAGGGGTCCGATCATCCCTATGAAATGCCCCACATTTCCCACCAAAGTGATGCCTATTTATCTGCTCACATGTAGCATGTTTTCAAACTGCTAGGTGAGCAAAAGCTGAGGCAAGTGATGGGAGCTTACTCTGCCATGTGGTGTTAGGACTCAAACCGCTGGAACAAAGACCATCTCCAGAATCTTTAAGCCTCTGAACCACTGCATCTCATTATAGTGGAAAAGGTATGATTACAGGCACAGGTCAGATCAGCAATTAAGTTAATTAATTAATTAGGTTTCTCCCTTGGCATTTGTTATATACCATTAACAATTGATCAAGGCTTTCAAAGCCTTATTTTCCTGAACACAAGCTTCCAAGGAAGACTTCCATTGTTCAAAGTGAAGTAAATGGAGAGCATGATGCAGTTTAAAATTCTCTTCTGAAGTAAGTTCTCTAGGAACTACCAGTAATATAGTTATTCTTTCAGAACTAAACCGTACCATCTGATTTTCTCTAATCCTTTCATTCCTGTAAGTATTTAAATATTACATAAATTTTCTTATTCTGGCTTATTTAACAAATATTACACTTTTATTCTTTTGTTTTATAAAAGTTTTATTGGGTCAAAAATACAAAAAATACATTATTTAAAATATGTTGAATTTTTAAATTATCATA
>JAOYMU010000274.1:16689799-16707141 GCA_025802295.1 Psammodynastes pulverulentus
ATCAGAAAATTCCAAGGCTGTAGATTAAACTCAAAAGTTAAAAAAAAAAACAACCCCACCATCCTGAAACAAGACAGTATCATGTCATCTTTTGCATTGGTTGACAAGAAAGCATTAATCAAGGAAATTTTTTCCTTCTTTTATATTACAGGTAATCTTCAACTTACAACCACAATTAAGCCCAAAATTTCTGTTGCTAAGCAGGACAGTTTTAAGTGAGTTTTATCCAATATTTTTCTTGCCACAGTTGTTAAGTAAACCACTGCAGTTGTTAAGTTAGTAACATGTCTGTTAAGTGAATCTGGCTTCCCCATTGACTTTGCTTGTTAGAAGGTAGCAAAAGGTGATTACATGACCCTGGGACACTGCAACTGCCATAAATACACACCAGTTGCCAAGCATCCAAATTCTGATCACGTGACCATGGGGATGCTGCAATGGTTGTGTGAAAAACAATCAACTTTTTTCAACATCGTTGTAACTTCAAATGATCACTAAATGGATGGTTGTAAGTCAAGGACTACCTATACGGTTTTATTCCTCTCTAATTAGTCATACCTTGAATTTTTGCTTATATTTTTCAGTCCAGCTGTTACCATGCATATTAAAAAATATTCATAGCTAATATAAATGTTGAATTTTGCAATCTAAACCTTATAAAACCTATAAAACCATTTTTATAGTCCTTTTCTCCTAATTCATCAAAATTCTGGGCATACCTATCTCGAGTTTAGGAAACCACAGCTTTTCCCTTATCAGTCTCTATATTCACTCAAACCATATCTTAGATCTAAATCTCAGGCATTCAAATACCTATTTCAGATATCTTCCGCCTTTTAGATATCTGTTGCTGTTGTATTTTTATAATTCTACTGAATTTATAAATAAAGTAGCAGAAGTACACATACAACGCTACATAAATGAGAGGGATACAGGGTTAGTTCTCAAGTAGTAAAAACAATTGATTGCTGCTAAAAGACACACAGCTGCCTTCATTAGAATAGGAATATTAATTAGCCTCCCTTCTCTTTTATAACCATGAACTAATCCAAACTACTTTTCTAAAGTAATTCACCATGAAAATTTTAGACTCCCAGTCCCAGTCCTATTAGGTCCCAGTCCTACTAGTAACTGACTTAATCCAAAATTTATTTGTTTTGCCAGCACAAATATTTTTCAATTTAATTCATGATAAGCGCAACTGCAAAAAAGTATCCACCTGTAAAAAAGATTGAGAAAATAATAGTAAAATCAGTCATGAATTGGTATGAACCAGAAACTCCACTGCTTGTTGTGGTCAATTTCAGTACTTCAAGAATCTCACTTGGAAAAATTGGGATAGAGATAGGGAAGGATAGGATATAGAATATAAAATATAGAATATAGAACCGTGATGGCAAACCTATGGCACGCGTGCTGGAAGTGGCATGCAAAGCCTTCTCTCCGGGCACACCAGCCATCGCCCATTGCTCTTCCGGGTTCCGGCACGCTAGGCTTCACAAGTGCAGGAGTGCTGGAAACCAGAAGGGCAGCTCCCTGGTACATATGCGTGCGCCGGCCAACTGGTCTTTGCGCACATATGCTCGTTAGAAACCAGAAGATCAGGTGGACTGCGCACATGCATACGTTGGGAAGCGGAGCTTCCAGTTTCCAGGGCTCCCATGTAGTGTGCCAGGGTGCTGCTCTTATGGTTTCCAGCATACGCGTGCATGCACTTGCACTCACGTTTTGGCACTCAGTGCCGAAAAGATTCACCACCATTGATATAGAATATAGAATAGAACATTCTTTATGGCCAAATGTGATTGGACACACAAGGAATTTGTCTCCTGAAATATTTTCACTAACCTCAGTCAACACTTTCAATATTGTGTTGTGTCCAGTGTTGCAGCTATGCTTCTTATAAAGATCCCTTGCACCTGCTAGTGACATTTTCCTCCCACTATCTGTGCCAGTCATTAATTAATGGGGAAAAAATGAAGAAATTAAAGAAAAGGTGAACTCTGGGGCTCTTGGAATGATTCATAAGACAAATGTCATCATTTGCAGACGCAACACAATCAACCACAACCACCACTTTCATACACCTACACATAATAGAACTTGTACATATTCCCACTTACTGATGATTTCAGCTGTTAATATCACTGATGTATGGTAACAAGCAATAGCACTTAGACTTATATCCTGCTTTATGGTGCTTTACAGCCCTCTCTAAGCGGTTTACAGAGTCAGCCTATTGCCCCCAACAATTTGGGTCCTCATTTTACCCACCTTGGAAGGATGGAAGGCTGAATCAACCTTGAGCTGGTGAGTTTTGAACTGCTGAACTGCAGCTAGCAGTCAGCTGAAGTAGCCTGCAGTACTGCACTCTACCCACTGTGCCACCTTGGCTCATACTTTATACTTACATGTTTATATGTTATGTTCATACTTATACTTGTTTTCTCATGCATGCTTGACAAACAAAACAAAATAAAATAAATGAAATGAAATAAATAAGTTAAAGTTATTTATATAGTCTAATGTGTATGCATGTACTATGTGTTCAGAAATATTGAGCAATCTGGTTTCCATAGGATAAATCTATGAAACCCAAACCTTAAAATTGGCCCGCTGAACCACACAAAGGCAACCGATGGGTATTAATAGCCATATTTTCCACACGATGAGGACAGAGGTTGAGAGACAAATAAACAGCATGAGAGTAACTGAACAGTTTTGATGTTTAAAAAACAATGCACCAAGCCTGAAATTTTAATCTCTTAAATTTTTATTTTCCTTGTGTTATTCTGATATTTATCGAATTTATCGCTGTTTATCTTGTCTTTAACTGCCACATACTAATAGTTTTCTAATATCTAGGTTTTATGTAAATGATATATTTGTATTATATTTAATCAACCTGAGTATTTTGGTAGAACAACAAATAAACTAAAAATACAAATTCTAGAGAGAGTAATTTTCTGTTGTTATTGTCCACAAGAAGATTACAATTAAGAGAAGTCTGACCTGATTTATGTAGTCCATGGACTGATCTTCTAATCTATATTGCATTTCTGTTGGATTTAGCCCTCAGATGATTTATACAATTATATAAGTCCACGTTGCGATCATTAGTTGACTAATTGATAGAATTGAAGGATCATAAAATTAGAAAGTTGGAAGGGCGCAATTACAATAGGTCACTTGGGTCAAGAATTCACATTAAAGTACCCAGATATATGGCTATCTAACCTCTACTCCTTAAAAAATCTGTAAATTAAATTAGAAATGAATAATTTTTTAAAAAACTAATAGAATCACTGATTTTCCCTTTGATTAAGATGCATTCATTACAATAAGTGCTTGGGGGAAATTAGAACTTCTATTCCTAATAGCCATTGGTGACTGATGATGATCAGTAGTCCAATACAGATGGAAGGCAATAAACGAGGAATATTGTTGTGATGGATGTATGTAGATGATAGATAAGAGTCTATTACCAAGATGTCAAATATAGTATACAGTACATATATTTAATTCTTGACAAAGGCCCTTTATATGATTACAAACATGTCCTTCATTTATTCACTATATTTTTTTCATGTAACTCTAAACAATTTTAAAGATAACCCTGAAAAATGTTAGGAAGTTAACATTATATTAGGCATAGATTTGAGTAGAATCTATGTAGAATTTTAGAAAATTGTATGGAAATTCTTGGAGATCCTGTAGAGATTCTCAGTCATCCAAGTCATGGTTGTCCCAAAGATGGTCCTTCAGGAGGCAACTGGACTTTTTTGTTTTTTTCTTTGAAGACATTTCGCTTCTCCTCTAAGAAGCTTGAGAAAAAAAGAAAGAAGAAAGAGCACCCTTGGGACAACCATGACCAGAGCAAAAAATTACAGACTATAGGAACCGGGAGAATGAGTCAGGTGACCCTGAGGACACAGATAAACCTCCAAATGCTTCAATGGCCCTCTAAAAGGATGCAAATGACCAGATGCCTGCAAGGAATATAAATCCTTCCATTTCCCACTATTCTGTCAGAGCTGAAGAAGTTTCTTGGATAAGAAGTGAAACGTCTTCAAAGAAGAACAAGAAAGTCCAATTGCTTTGGGACAATTCTTGGAAATATTAACAGTCTTCCTTTTAGAATGTATTGGAGAAGAAAGGTAGGCTTTATGTACTTTTAGAATATTGGCTGATACTAAAAATGTTTATGATGTGTTTTTTTCTAGTGCTACAAAACCAGCCTCATATTGACTTACAAGTAGTATCCTTCCGGGAGGACTAATAACAAACCCCCTAAGCATTGTATATATCTTACAATGGACATCCAAGTATATGTCTTACAGTGGACATCCAATTGCTCAGTTTTCTTAACAAGAGGGACAAAGCCTTCTTTCTGTGGCCAATGTAATTACTTTCCTTCTTTCTATTTTTCTGTGGAAATTGTAGACATTATTTTAGCTGTTGCTTTTTTTACAACAAGTGGCATTTATATAAGCAGCTTTTCTCTCACTTAAAGCCTTGTATTGTGTCAACACAATTCAAACATAACATTAACAAAAAGGTGGACTATACTCTTGATGTTTTCATTGAAACTCTCCCTTGTGTACAATTCTGAAAATTATTTTTCAGTGGCTGAAGTGCTTGGAGGGCTTCCCCCTCCCCCATTGCTGCTTCCAACGTTGATTGAATGCACTGTAGAATTAAAGGACAAAAACCTGTGGAATTTTAAGGGCCACAAAGCATGACACCTTAATTCCAGATCTGCGATCTTTCTTGAATCTTCATTTGTACCTAGTAAAAAACAGGTTTCTGTAGCTTCATATACATCCTGTACATAACTCCAAAATGAATGGAAATAGGACTGCTGCTGTTTTCAATTCCCTTGAATGTTCCTTCATTGCAGCCCAGCTTTTGTTATATATTCAGAATTAATAGAGTCCATTCAGAACTGATGCCAACTCTTCTCTTTGTGTTGAGTGTTGAATTTGACTGGCAGTGGAAAAATGCCTTATTTAATACAGAAAAATCAGAATTATTATATGACATATTTTTTTAAAAAATGACATTGCTATTTTAAAAAAAAAGATTTTTACTTTTTAAATAATATAATATTGATACTAACCCAAGCTGAAAAAAACCATTGAAAACTCTGATTACAGTAATCTCCCCATTTTATGGACATTTTATGGAAAAAAACAGGACGAAATGGGTTATTGTTGGGTAGATCTGCCACTTACATGTGGATGCCATATTTTTTTATAGAAAATTTAGACAAACACTAGATTTTCTTTCAAGGTGATTACTTTTTGACATATAACTAACTGACTGACTCCAGATTCAGAAAGAATTTCAGAATAGAGTTTGCTGCAGAGGTTTTTTTCATATTTATTCTTGGTATTTATGCCTGCTGGATCTGAAGAGCAGGTAGGGAAGTTGCCAATCAGAACGGAAGATGATGGGAACAGTGGCAGTTATAGAAGTAGTCACCCATGTAACTACTTCTGAAATAATAACCAATGCACAGAATTGAGATTGCATAGCTCAAGGCACTGGCGTCAATAACAGAAGCAACTTGGCAACTTTCTGGTATTCAGTGGAGCGCTAGAAAAAGGGGCATAGACTACACTAGTAGCCATAGTGGTTATTCATTATTTCTAATTAATCCCAGTATATAGAGATAGTGGCTTTTCAAATTGTCAAATATAATCATTCCCATTGCAAATTGATTAGGAGCAAATGTATGCATATGGAAAGTATAACTTCAATCTGGTACTCCCATGTAGAGTTGGAAAAATTACACCTGAATTCAGCACCGTGCTATGTTCCGATGAGAGAGTGTGCTGGCTCAGTGGCTGAACAACAGAGCAGGGATCTTACTAGATGTAATCTCAGCTCTGCCATCCATTTTGCCTTAAGCCTTTTTTATTTTTGTATACTTGATCTTTTGATTGGCTTATATTATCATGCTTATATTATAAAGCTGTCACAAGGATTAAAGCAAAATATACATGTTCATTGAATTAGTTTTCAATGGAGCAGCCAGACTGGTGATGGGGCAATCCCAACATTGCAGGCAGTGGTGGGATTCAAATATCCCATCTCCATCCTCCATGCAGGAAGATCCTCCCGTGATGGCCAACCTGACCCTGGGCAAACTGGTTGTTAAATTACCACCATCACCCCGCTATCAAAGTTGATCCTGGGCGCAATGGAGAAACGGGCAACAGAGTGGCTGGCACAAGGGAAAGATAAGAAGCAGGGAGAAGAAAGAGGGAAAGCAACCTTTTCCTTCCTTCATGCCAGCTGCTCACTGCCCATTTCTCCATTGCAGTGCAGCATCCAGGATCCACTTTGATAGCGGCGGGGTGGATGGGTGGGTGTAATTTAACAACCGCTTTGCCTGAACCAGTGTGAACCGCTGAATCCCACCACTGATTGCAGGATAAAATTGGTTTTGAAGTCATTGCACTAGTTGCCCATAGTTTATAGGTTCACTACAGATGATGATCACCTATACAGTCTGGTGGTATAACTTCAGATTGAAGCAGGTACTGCATTGCCAAAATTGATGCTCCCTGTCTCATCCAAACATCTTAAGAATGTGAAGAGTCTCATTTCCCCAGGAGGTACATGGATTTAGATTAGGCAGCAGGGTTTTCTCTACTGATAGTGACTCCCACATTCCTGGGCATGTTTGAATTTGGTACCCTAGTGTATATAATCTAGAATCTTACAATTGGGGCTGTCTACAAATATTACAAATAAATAAATAAATATCCTAAATATTACATTTTATAATCGTGTCCCACGTGTTTCTGGTTACTTCAAGAAAAGCAGCAGAATGAGTTTGAGGGTATATTTTATGACATTTTTTTCTATTGATGTAATATTCAAAATAACCAAGGCCCAGTCCTTACATTTCAAGAATGACATCTATTCTTTCTCCCACATCCTATACATGATGGAAAGCAGATAAGAGAGAAAACTGAAGAGCTGTTTTAATTTTACTCTTCTGTCCTACCTCAACCAGTGGCCTGTTTTTCCTATGTTGCCATATCCCTCTCAGTACACACTAACATACATATTACTCTCTTTAAGAGTATGCAGTGTTATGAAAAGGGAGGAAAAAAGAATAAATTGTAACCAACGAAAAGAGTGGGCAGACATAATTTTTGAGTTCATCCAAGATCTGGAAAACTGGTGGACGCCCTGTCAGATCTCGCAAAATGCTGCATTACGAATGGTTTTGTGAAGGCAAATCAGCAATCAAAGCACAAGCTGGCAATGTTTTATTTTTATACGTCTTGATTTCACACTGTTACTTACAGATGAAAATGCAAAGAAGTGGTTGTAAAGGTCAGTTCTCAAGAGACATACATGTCTTGAATTGGAAATCGTGCTTCCTATTTTTTTAAAAAAGTGTATAAGTTTAAGACTTTAATTAGATAAAGACAAATGTAGGAGAACTGTTTAAAGCTTTTAAAAAGTTGTTTTTCTTGACATTCTCAGCACCAGAAATCCAAATCTGGATTTATACTTCAGTGCAGGAGAGACAGAACTTTGCATTTGCTTGATAGCTTTCTTCCTGAGATTTACCCCTTCTCTCTATATATATGAATCTTGAGGCAGTAAGAATTTTACCACCATGCCAATGATTCTGCCTTGTGACTCTGCAGACTGAAGATTAGTCAATGAAACCATGTTTGAGGGATCTCTACTACTACTACATTAACCAGTGAAAGTGTTTTCATTTATTTGTTTGTTTGTTCTTGCATCACCCCCCAGAACAGTACAAACTTCAAAGCCACAGAAACCTATAAAGATCCATCCACTCATTCAACTATTTGTTCAGCTGACCCAAAACCACAAACCTTGGTGGTTCTGTTCATCAATAAACTTTCTTTCCAATCAGCCTCCATGCGTCTTTCAGAGTCTTTCTACCAGCTTGGAACTGAACCATGGATTTTCCTTCCAACAGTTCATTTGTTGAGTTTCTATAGCTCCCCAACTCAACCAAGCAACTCTGAATGGCTTACAATTCTAAAACTGAAGAACAAGAGGACCATTGCCAAAGAGCCGGATGTGGCCTGTGGGCCATTGAATGCCCATATCTGGGCTAGACAGAAGCTACAGTCATGAATACATGCTTACAGATGAGTCCTAGGAAAAGTTAATCACTAACTTTTCAACTGTATTCACAAATACAGATTCTTGGGATACCTGCCAGGAAACTGTATTATAGTGTCAGATAACTTTTCTTGAGACCTCATTTGTATTTCAAATTGCCTCCAGTTATAGCTTTAGTTAATCAAGGGTGATATTAATTGAATCTAGAGGTATTATTTAACAAGGGTTGAAATGAATTAGGGGTCTGTTTGTCTAATGAAGGATTATACCTGCTATGTACAGTATATCAGGTCTACTACAGTCTATTGAAAATCTCTTATATTTGTGGTCAAAGAATGCGCTTGTATTGAAAGCTTTTCTAAATTTTTGGAGAGAGATACTGTATAATTAAGAAGGAGTTATTATATTCACTTGATTAGAGCAGGATTGGACAATAATAACATATACTAGTTAAATTTGAAATGAGAAAAGGTAATTTCTTTGCTAGTGTGGTGTATTTTTTGGGTTGACAGGAATTGCAAAAATATATTCCAGTTTACTCATCAGCATATATACTACAGTATTTTAGTTTTCTTTACTATGTAAAGAAAGCATGGGTTTGCTACATGCTGTAGAAATGTTCTGTTGCTTAGCAATCTGAAATATCCAATTAGTTTCCCACATTAACTGTGAAGTAGCTGTTCTGAAGAAACTTTGACCGGAAAGAAAAAGTAAATAAACTTAATATGAAATATCTCTATTGTATCAGTTAATTTTATGAACACTAATTAAGTCATTAAACGCCTAATTTTAGTGCAATCACACAAAATAGTATCTGTACAGCATTGACTGTTCATCACCATATTTGCTGCCCATCAAATTCCTCAGCCTGAGAACTATCAGTTCTCAGAATTTGCTAATCTAACTGGGAAGTTTGGAAATTGTAATCCAAACACATTTGAGGGCACCAGGATAAAGACTTCTATATGCTCTTCATCCTTCCTTAAAATATTTCACCCATATTTAATGTAAACTTGCAATGCAACCCCAAAAATTACAACATTCAAAGTATAATAGAGCTTCTTAATCTATCAATAGTGGTTTCTGTCATTGTTCTAGCTCTGAAGTACCAAACACATCTAGTAATGTCCTTTCTCGCTTGTCTGTATAAGTCAAATTCAATCAATAAATACATAAATAAATAAGGTCTTAACTGGTAAGCCAGTTAAAATGGATGAGCAGGAAATAAAGGAGTGTGATGTTACCCTAATTATGTACAGTCCCCATCTCCTGCTGATTTCTCCTCCAAGTAGGCTTACCATCAGATACAAATGTATGCAGGGCTGTATGATAGTTGCAAAGCCTTAGGTGAAGCCTGAATGTTATTTCTATGTTTTGACATATTATATTTGCCTTTTAAAGGAGGACTGCCTCTGTAGTTGCTTGATGGTCACTCCAGGTATTTTAACAAAGGTGTGACATATATGTAGAAGCTTACTCAGTAGTCGGGCTATCGTATCCTATACCACCACAGCTTCTAGATCAAGTACTAAGGTAGTCCTACATAAACTGTGTGATGGAATCTAGCGCAAGTTTGTAGGAAGGAAGGGCTCTTTTTCAAGGAGCTAAACAACAAATCAGCCTTGAGTTGTTGCCCAGAAGGAATCCTCCCTCAAACCTTCACAGGATTTATCTGATAGTTATGTAGAGTGTAATTTATTTCGGGCAAGATTCCTGCCTAAAGGAGAACAGCAATAAATAAACTACTCTAAGCAACTCCAGCCTCTTGTCACTCTTGCACCTGAGGGATCCTCTCTTTTCAAAGCAGGCTATTTTAAACTGGGTTTCATGGAACCCTAAAGTCCTGCAAAAACTCTCTTTCCATGGATGGATGGATGGATGGATGGATGGATGGATGGATGGATGGATGGATGGATGGATGAATGAATGAATGAATGAATGAATGAATATCATGATCCCTAACCATTTTCTAAGACAGTGAAAAGGCAGGAGATGTAATGGTCTGTGAGAATGTCCTTGAGAGATAGAAGCAGCAGCAGCAGCAGACTAGACAATGGTCAGTAAAAAGGGGCAGCTTACCCCATAGAAGCAATGGGTATATGGCAAATATCTTAGAAGAGACCCTCTCTGGTTTCTTGGGCTGTGAAGACAGAGATGGAGAGAGATGTACTTTCAGACTTGCAAGATTGTTTTTAGTGTAAGTTTACAATTAAAGTAGCATTAGCCCTCATGATTGGTTCTTTTTGTCTGACCTAACTGACAGGAGGGTTTGTTCTCACAAGTAAACATCACAGCTGCTGTTTTGTAGATAAGGGATTCTGAGATATTTTTTTTTAATGAACAGGTTTCGTTGCCTGAAAAACCATGCTCTAGCAAAATGGGAAAGATTATCTAAGAATTATGCTAAGTTGAATGCTTTTCCTAAATGTATTGTTTAATTGTGTCTATTGCTTATTGTCCAGCCCTTGTGTATTTGTTGCAAATTGGCACTGTTTGCATCAGAGCAACCATAACTACGAGTAAATCAGCATCATCTTATCTTAAAGCTTATTATTGTTATTCTTTTTTATTTATAGTTCTTCCAAGATACCGTCTATGATTTGAGCAACCCGGTGCTTTTGTGCTTTTTACCATAGTTTTTCATGAAACTGCTTAAAGTAAAAAGCAGTTTACTTTAAAAAAGTAAAAAAAATTATTTTTACAATCCCTCTTTTCCTTTTTTGTAATAAAGTCTAATTCTATTTATCGTCCTCTCCAAACAAAGGAAGAAGATGCTCACTTCCCTAGCCAAACGCCTCAGCCTGCAATGTTAGGGAATTACATCATGTGTTTTCTTTTCATTTTTTCCCCTTTTAACTAGACAGGAAAGTGCACAAGCTGTGAAAGCCTTATTTTTGTTACTCTTTTTGTTACTCATCACTGGAAGGGGAAAACACCAGGTAAATATGGTGATGACAATCATGAGTACTAAGCCATGAGACTAAGGCAGGGGTACACTGAGGTGGTTTCTGGGAGAATGAGACCCCCAATCTTTTACCCAGGGGTGTAACATGCCCTGATTTAACAGTGGCGCAGTGGTTAGAATGCAGTATTGTAGGCTGACTCTGCCCACTGCCAGGAGTTCGATCCTGACCAGCTTAAGTTGACTCAGCCTTCCGTCCTTCCAAGGTCAGTAAAATGAGGGACCAGATTGCTAGGGGCAATAGGCTGACTCTGTAAACCGCTTAAGAGAGGGCTGTAAAGTACTATGAAGCAGTTTATAAGTCTAAGCGCTATCGTTATTCTTTGGCCTAGCCACCATGGTGAATATGTGCCAAAATTAGGGTAACTATACTCAATATACAGCAAAACTGTTGTTACTGCTCCTTGCCTGTTACACAATTTGTGTGCTTTCAGAGTTTCAGGCTATTCAGGAGTTGCACTGACACTTACACTATTTGGTTGTAATAACAAATCTTAGATGTTTTCATGTAGAAGAATACAAAAAAAAATTATTAAAGTATCGTTGCAAAGAAGCATTCTTGTTGTACCGTGATCTGCCTTTTAGATAATGTATTTTCCTTACACATTTTGCTTTCAGATCGCACAAAAGGAGACAAATAGAAGGATCTTAAATTATTATCTTAATCTTAAACTAAATAAAAATCCCATTTTCAAAATAGAGATAATTTCTTCAATGTTTATTTGGAGAAGCTGACTAGGGGTTGGATGACCCCATTTTATTGACCCAGTTAGATTTTTATTTTTGAGTTACTGACAATTACCTCAATGGAAGTGGAGATTAAGGAAAGCTGATTGCTTTAAATGGCTTGCCCTCTGTGCTTGTCTTTGATGTGAAATTGTTCTCTTTTTTCTAATGCTCACAGAATAGCAGTCGTGATAAATTCTTCAATGTCAAAGCTAGATATTTAATTATTTTTTTATTTTTCTTGACTAATGGAGGCTTCGACTAATATATATATGAGATACTCTTAAATGGATCATAATGGCTATGTTAAGTAGAAAATTAACATTTAGCAATTCCGTGATTTGGGTTGTTTCCTACATCTTTGTTGCTTACCTCAGCAATTTGTCAAAGAAATCAGATCATCTCTTTGTATTCAGAATTTCAGATCCTTATTGCTTTAGTTCAAGTGATAAAACAACAACAACAAAATAAATTACATACTGAAGTGATATTTGCATGTTTCCAGAGCTTCAGCAGTATCACAGTTTCATGCCTTTTCATTTGTGCAGATTCCTTAGTAAAATCTGAACAGGTTTTATTGTATTTTTTTTGTGACTCCTCTCCAACTGAGATTTGTACTATTTCTGATTTTTTTTAATCTCTGTTCTTGTGATCTGTGGACCTGAGTGCAGTCAAGAAATGATTGTGAAAGATGTTATGTTATAAAAGAGTTCATCCCTGTTGTTGTTATAATGTGAAGTGGACATGTGACTTAGATTGCACTGCCTAATGGAAGCTTGGCATTATTAGCAATAATTAAGTTCAACAAGCTCATTGTTTATTCAATAAGTAACTGTTTATACCGGGATTATAATGCATTGGTATATATAAAGTGGAAATGGGCTGGTCATATAGCAAGAAGAATTGATGGTAGGTGGACCAAGACAGCCATAGAATGGATCCCACTTGATAAAAAGCATCCATGAAAGAGACCTAAAACAAGATGGATGGATAACATCAGCAAGAGCCGCGATGGCTCAGTGGTTAGAATACAGTACTGCAGGGTATTTCAGCTGACTGATGGCTGTTTACAATTTGCCAGTTCGAATCTCTCCAGACTCAAGGTTGACTCAGCTTTCCATGGTCCATAAAATGAGGACCCAGATTGTTGGGGACAATATGCTGACTCTGTAAACCGCTTAGAGAGGGCTGTAAAGTACTGTGAAGCAGTATATAAGTCTTAAGTGCTATTGCTATTGTGGGCCCAATTGGCAAAAGAAAGCTCAGGGCCATATTGGTTGGAAACATGCAGAAGAAGCTTTCATCCTGCAGTGCTTAGACAACGGCTAAATGATGATGATGATATATATTTCTGTATGTGTGTGTATGTGCAATATATATATAAAACAGTCTCTTCAAGGGAAAGCACTGCATTCCCATAACATGCTCCACCAGTGGTCCGGCATTCCTAAAGACTGAATTAATTGAAAGACTCATTTCAAACTTTTATTGCAAATGAACTTTCTTTTCAGGCAAGAGTTTAGTTTTCTTCTGTAACATATATGTACTAGTTAGCTCCGGTTCACTGATACTGATCACTTTATAGCAATGTGTTTAATGATCTCGGGCTTGGAATGAGCAAAGAGAGAATCCACTGAATGAGTTTAAATTGCTTGAAAGCTTCTTATGGCCAAGTCAGTCAGTCAAACTGGCAAAAGAAAAATAATACCAGTGGTGGACTGCTGCTGGTTCGGACCAGCTCGCCCGTACTGGTAGTTACAACCATCAACTGGGCCTGCCCACCTTCCCAGGTGCTATCCCGTCCTATAAATCTCATGTTTTTGCTCGCTCGCCCCACCCTCTCAGCCCAACTGCTTTCTGCGCCTCACCTGTTCTACTCACCCTGGCTGCCACATGCAGGAAATCCCCGTGGTTTTGCAGCCGCTCACGTGTGTAGCGATGTTCGGTGGAGACATGCGCTCGTGCTCTCACATTTTCGATTCTGCAGTAGGCGAACCGCTTCTTAAAGTATGTGCAGCCCACCTCTGAAAAATACAATACGTACTTTACAAATGTATCATGCATAATAAAAAGGACTGTGATCCTGCCTAACCTACTGTCAACAGCATGTGCACTTCTACAGGCTGCCTGCAAGCATAAATTTTGCAATAGTAAGAACTCTCTTGGGGCCCTTATCTACTGAAAGAAGTTGCACATAGAAACCTTCAGTCCAGTCTGGAAATGGGCTAAGAGGTGTTAGTAATATATTGTGAGTGTAACAGTCAGATATTAAACTTCAGTAGCATAAACGATCTTTAGAATTTGTTGTTTGGGCCAGATGTAATGCTGGCTTAAAATAAAATCTGCTGTGTCCTGATTGAGTGATTTCTCGGTATCCCCTGTTGGTAATTCTGGATCCAGAATTCTTTATTTAAAAGTTACCATTGCCTCATCTTCTGTCAGGTGCATCAACATCTGACTGGAAAACCACAATGTATGTAATACATCATTTATTTGGCATTTCCAGGAAGAAGAGTCGTTGTTTTACAAACCTTGTGGCTGAGAATGAGATTTAAACCCTGCATCCAAATGTAGACCAGTGATAGACGGACATTTGGCTATTTGATTTAGGAATCCAGTTTGAACTCTCTCCAGTTTCTCCTAGCTGACACCTGGATTTAATGCACTCCATAGAGGAGATGGGCCAGCTTCTTGGCTTCAAAAAGCTTTAAAGCAGCTGGTATGTACTGTGCTCCCCTAGAAAAAAAGAGGATTGATGCTTCTGAACTACTCAGAGCATTCAAAGCAACCTGACAGATATGAAATCAGTTTTAGGGAGTGATTTTTTTACTTGTTTAAGACATGTACATTGATCAAGTTATTAAAAAGTAATGGGGCTAAAAGGTACTCTTGTTCAGCTGTTTGGTTAGTTGGCATTATATATGAGACATGCATGGGTATAAGGCATCTCACTCTCAAACTACTAACAGAATAACAGAGATGAAAGGGACTTTGGAGGTCTTCTAGTCCAACCCTCTGCTCAAGCAGGAAACCCTATATCATTTCAGATGGTTGCCTGCTCTATTCTTAAAAAGTTCTAGTGTTGGAGTTCCCACAACACTGTTTCTTGTCCTGCCTTCAGCGCTTTGGAGAAGGCCCTTAGATATTGGAACACTGCTATCAGGTCAGTCTTAATGGCCTTATGAAATGCAAATAATGTGAGTAACCACCTGTCAGTTAAGATTCTTCCAAAACGCTTTCCTAGAGATGGAGTAAAAAATCTGCTTGAAATCAAGGCAAACAAGGCAAAGAGCGTTGACTTTAATGGGTGAGCATATATTTTCAATCAAATGGGGGAGTATCAGAGGTGGTATTCAGCAGGTTCTAACCAGTTCTGGAAAACCGGTAGCAGAAATTTTGAGTAGTTCACAGAACGGGCAAATTCCACCTCTGACTGGCCCCATCCCATCTATTCTCTGCCTCCCCAGTCCCAGATGATCCACTGGATCTTCTTTTATTGCCCCGCACAGGAGAACGGAGCTGGAAAGCAGGTTAGTGGGGTGAGGAAGGAATGGGATTTTGCAGTAACCTTTCCCAAGGAGTGGAGTGCGAATGGGGATTTCATAGTATCCTTCCCCTGAAATGGGGTGGGAATGGAGATTTTACAGTATCCTTCCACTGCCATGCCCACCAAGCCATGCCCACCAAGCCACACCACGCCCACCAAGCCACACCCACAGAATGGGTAGTAAAAAAAATGGAATACCACCACTGGGGAGTATCAATCCTTTATATAATATAGCACAGCCTGCCCCAAACCTTTTCTGCCTCTCTACTAGGAGGTTCTCGTCTTCCAGTCAGTCCAGGGCATTGATTTCAATTTTGGCAACTTTAAGATATCTGGACTACAGCTCTCAGAATNNNNTCAGAAATGGTGTAGGGTCTCCTGCTTGTGCGGGGGGTTGGATTAGATGACCTACAAGGTCCCTTCCAACTCTGATTGTCTGTTATCTGTTATCTGTTATCTAAAAGTTGCCAAATTTGAAAAACACTGATCTAAGGAGCTTTTAATAAATATAAAATTATATTTTTTGTTTTATTATGCTAAGCAGACTTACCAAGCAGTAATTGACTAAACTGTCTTTTTTTCCCCTTCTTGCAGATGGGAATAATTATGCCTGTGCCCCAGTCTCTAAGTAGGGCAGCTGAATTATCAATGAAAATGAAAAGTGAAGCCAACACTCAAGCCCACCACTCAGGGTGGGTTTGTATCAATTCAACTGGAATTAAATCCAGGCCTGGGGCTTTTCCAGTTTTAATTGCCTAATTAGTTTATGCATTGCAGCAGCTGAAACAGAAGGCCATTCCAACAGAAGCTCTTCCCTTACATCAGTGTCAGCACCTTGTAAATAGTCCTCTCTGTTATAAAGCCTGAAAATGGGTTTCTTAGATTATTGCTGTGACAGAAGGGGTGAGCTTAACTAAATTCTAAAATTTACCAGTCTCTTTCTGCATGTTGCCATTATCAGGTGTAGCCACCTCTCGTTCTTTTAGTAGCAACTGAAGTTCTCAAGCAAATAATGCTTCTGTTGAAAGAGAAACCTCAGATAGGGAGTATGTACGTAATCTTATCTATAGTTCCTAAAAGTGGTTTTTACTCATTTTAGTTTGCTTCCTTACTTTCTGGCAGTCCTTATCAAACCAGTGCTTTGACATGTGCTAGTTTTGGTGTGTGTGTGTTTGTGTGTATGTGTGTTTAAATTGAGGTTGAGCTCAGATCTTGAGACTGGATCAAAAACTGGATCAAGAGTTTGTATCGCCGAAGAGCAGTTTCATAGGGTGGATGTAAAACTATGTTGAGTGGAATTCCAAAGCTTTCTAAGGTTGTACTCACCTGTACCAATCATCTTTTGTGGCCTGAGCATGGACCTGTCTCTGAATCTGTAAAACAAGCCCAAGTTCAGAGCTGACAGTGGTATATCAGTGCTCCAGACAGTAATGATATAAAGACAGAAGTAGAAGATAATTGTCTGGAGCAACCACCATTGTAAAATCTTTTAGAAAATCTAAAAGCGCCAGGTCTAACTTTAAGCAGAGTAAATGAACCATCAGAAGGGGCATATGCACAACAATTGCACTTAGGTAGCTTTTACTGCTGATCCTCTAACCATTCCTTTTTGTTCCGTGGACTTTGCACATTTTGTAATTTATTTTGGTACCCACAGATTGGAGTGGAAATCCTGTCAGAATTAGTAAAGTAAAGGTAAATGTTCCCCTCGCACATATTTGCTAGTCATTCCCAACTTTAGGGGGCAGGACTCATCTCTGTTTCAAAGCCAAAGAGGCCGCGTGGTCGGAAGATGTCTCTGTGGTCATGTGGCCGGCATGACTAAACGCCAAAGGTGCACGGAACACTGTTACCTTCCCACCAAAGATGGTCCCTATTTTTCTACTTGCATGTTTTATGTGCTTTCAAACTGCTAGGTTGGCAGAAGCTGGGACAAGTAACGGGAGCTCACCCCGTTACGCGGCACTAGGGATTCGAACCGCT
>JAOYMU010000274.1:16766118-16777648 GCA_025802295.1 Psammodynastes pulverulentus
AGCAGAGTTCGTGAACCGGAGCGTTTTTATGAACTTTTCTGTTCGTGAACCGAAGCAGAGTTCGTGAACCGGAGCATTTTTATGAACTTTTCTGTTCGTGAACCGAAGCAGAGTTCGTGAACCGGAGCATATTTTTATGAACTTTTCTGTTCGTGAACCGAGTTGTTCGTGAACAAAAGCGTTCGTGAACCGAGGTACCACTGTAATTGGAGAGAGGCGATCCCTCAGATAACCCAGACCCATGCTGTGAAGGGTGTTCAAGGTTAAACCTACCATGATGAAATGGACCAGGAAGCAAACTGGCAGTCAATGCAACTCATGAAGCACAGTTGATATGTGCTGTTCTGAGAACAGACATAACTGTCCATGCCATTGCATTCTGTACCATTTGAAGCTTCCAGAAGCTTCAACAGCAGCCCTATGTACAGCTCATTACAGTAGTCCAATATCATGAGTGATTCTGAGCAGAGCCTCCCAATCCAGGAGCAGGCATAATTGGCACAGAAGATGAAGCCTCCTCCCAAGGCATGTCTGCCACCATTCTTAAAGCAAAAGTTGTGAGTCTAGAACCCCCCCCCCCAGATTATAATCGGATTTGTCTGAAGCAGTGTAACCCCATTCAGCACCAGATGGCATAGTCCTACAATCAGCAGAGCCCAAAGCCATTAAGCCTTGCCAAGGTTCAATTGAAGCCTGTTGTTCTCATGGAAAGTATAATAGTGCCAACATATGTTGGTTATACCTGCTGAGAAGATTATGATCATATATTTTTGCTTTGCTTTATCTTGAATCTTACATCTGGCTTGGAGGCTAGAATACTTCAAAAATATATTTCTCATCTGAAATGTGCATGCAAGTGATTGTTGTATTTCAATTACTCAAGCAAAAAGACTGGAGGGCTCAAATTGAAGAGGTGCTCCCATCAGAGCTCAAAATCTATTCCTCATCTTGGAAATGTCAAATAGCCACTAGGATTAGAATCTCCTTTTAAAGCCACCTGAAATGCTCTATCATATGGGAGAAAATTCTGCAGGTTTTAGAATAGGTCTTTTGTCTACAGCCAGAGACAACCCTCTGGACCAATATTAGCTAAGAAATGAACTCCATTAAAACAATAGGGCCTATGAGCCTCTGAAAACTTAAGCATGATTTCAACTCTTATATCCAATCTTCTGCTAAATTAATAAAAAGAAAATGAAAGATGGGCTTTCAAAAATAAAACTATTTCTCAAATTAAGATGGGATTTATTGATTTTGGTCCAAATTATGCCTGGCAAACATGAATACTTCTTATCAGCTCTTATATTAGCACAAATAGTTCTTTGCTAAGGATATGCCAGAAAGAGATTAATACATCTATAATAGTATAGCATACAGACGAGATGGTTGTAATTTAATGCTGTTTTTATCTCCCAACAAATTTTAGTAGCTAAAGCACAACAATTAGCAGTTCCTGCTCTAAACTGATTATGTCTAAATTGTTGTAGCTACAGGGCAATTGATGCACATGGGAACAAAAAGCAGAAAGCTGGGCCAGAAAATGGCAGAATTAGTGGCTGGTTATGGATGCTTTATCGACACAATTTATTGCTATGATAAGGAAGGAAATGTTCTTGAATTGTGCATGCCCACCATTATTTCAACATTACACAATTTTATTGGGGAGGAAGATACAATGAAAGCAAGTCTTCCAACAGCTAGGGGGTAGCAGCTGACCAACTTTTTTCTTACAGAACTACAACTGACAAGGTTTTTTCCTTCCTATTTTTGGGAAACAACCCACAAACTTTTAACTCAGAAGAGTTCCACAACATGGCATGGCATCATACTACAGTTCAGAGACATCCATAGAGGGATGTCAAAAAAGGGAAAATGCCGGCCAGACAACTAAATCTCACCTCTTTGTAATATGCAACACATAGGCTTTAACTGCTTGGTTGCATCTGCTGTCTTGACTTTTTTTGACACCTGCCTCTCTTCATAGCCGCCATGAATGCTGCTTTAAGTCTATATCTGTAGTAGTTATCCATACAGAGAAACAGAGAGAGAGAGAGAGAGAGAGAGAGAGAGAGAGAGAGAGAGAGAGTCAGACAGACAGACAGACAGACAGACAGAAACAGAGATCATCTATATCTAAATATAAATATAGATGTATGTAAAGTGACCAGATTTAAGCTTTGATAAAGCGGGACACCATTGACGGGGGGAGGGGGTGCACATGTGCAGTAGGTGTGCGTCAGTAGGCACGCACATGCACAGAAGGGGGGGAGAGCGTGCATGCACAGAAGGGTGAGGGGAGTTTAAAAAAAATTTTTTTTTAAATCGGGACTTTTTATAAATGCCGCGGGACAAATGGCTGAAAATCGGGACTGTCCCGCCAAAAGTGGGACGTCTGGTCGCCTTAGATATGAAATATTTTAACTAAAATAACTAAATCATTTTGAACAATGTGCCCTGTATCCTTTTCTGTATCCAGTTTTTGGTGGTTGGGACATGAAAACCTCATCACCTATTAAAACCCTGGTATTCTCACTCAAAGTGCAGCTGACTGGAGGTCCTAGTACAACCATTCCTACACTAATTAAATCAGAGATCTGCAAATCTTGAGGGGAATGTTCAAAAATTCACAACTACCTTGTTTGTTTGTTTGTTTACCTATTTATTTATCTTTTCATCTATCCATTTTTATATATCTACTTAAATCTATCTATCTATCTATCTATCTATCTATCTATCTATCTATCTATCTATCTATCTACCATCTTTATCAGAATAACTTCTCTGCAGCTGCTTCCTGGAAACTAAGAGTAAATTACTGTAGGCTGCTTTTCATACCATGAGAATAAAATCCTCAATTGTAAAATTCTCCCCCCTTCAGGCATTGAAGATTATATTAATTGCCCCTGCCCAGGTAATGATCAGTAAATTGGCAGGCAGTGATGTAGCAATTCTGTGGTCAACTAGGAGCAGGGAAGACCCAGGTTCTAGTCCAGTCTCACCCACAGAAGCTCCCTGGGTGACTTTGGGACATCCCACTCTGCAAGCCTAATCTACCCATTAGGCTCATTGAGGCCTGGGAAAGGAGTAGGAGGGAGCACCATATATATCACAGTGACCTCCGGTACAAAACGCAGGATACAAATTTAACAAATAAAGAAAAATTAATAAATAAATGGTCACACTATGTCAGCTAGTAGAAGCTAATTGTGTACTATGAGATCGTTTAAGAAGATGCCAGCATTGTAGTAGCAAAAAAGAATAAAAACCCACCCCTCATGGGAACAAGGCTCAAATATAAATTGAATTTAAAAGCTATGTACAGTAGGTCAAGGCATTGTATGTATGCAGAACACACATAGCAATGTGATTTCCTATTCTTTTGTATCTTCCCGTGTTTCTGCATAACCTAAACCTGCTCCTCTGAAAACAGATTAAGTAATTTGGATCATTGTGTTGCCCAATTGCACCCATTCCTGGAGGGTTCACAGCAGAGGTGGTATTCAGCAGGTTCTGACCAGTTCGAGAACCGGTAGCAGAAATTTTGAGTAGTTTGGAGAACCGGCAAATACCACCTCTGACTGGCCCTGCCCCAATCTATTCTCTGCCTCCCGAGTCCCAGCTGATCAGCTAGGTCTACTTTTGTTTCCTGCACAGGAGAAAAGAACTGGAAAGCAGGTGAGTGGGGTGGGGAGGGAATGGAGATTTTATAGTATCCTTCCCCTGCCACACCGACCAAGCCACACCACGCCCACCAAGCCACACCCACAGAACCGGTAATTAAAAAAATTGAATCCATCCCTTGTTAATTCTGCAAACAAGCAGATAACTAGAATGGATTGAAGGTTTCTTCAGTGATGATGGCAAAATTTGGGTGTTTTTTTCTTTTTAAGTACAACTGTGCCTGCATGCCTTCAGGGTAAATGCCCGTCTTTAATTGTAAGAAAAAGTATCAGTAATACAGTTCTGTGGACGCCTTTCTTTGCAATAATTATGTAGCTCTAATTGAGGGTTCCTTGCCAACAGGAGGAACTCTTCAAGATATAGATATGGCTTCTAATCTTTGCATTGGTGTGTTTGTCCTAATAAAATTGGAATGATTGCTTAGGAGTAGGCGTCTTGCCATGCTGGCAGATGGTGGTTGATGTATAGTGTATTAAAGAATCGACATATGCAGAAATTTGGAAATTACCCAGGACTGTCAAATGCCAACCAAAGTTACTTCTGCCCTTTGTCTGCTTTTATGTATCATTTTGTACATTTGATTTTTAATTTAAAATGTGCTTTGTCCAAGAATATAAAAAATCCCCACTGAGGGGATTGGATGTGATATTTATACAACTGCTCTTTACCATACCTGGGTTGTTTGAACTCACAAACTTTTGTTCTTTTGCCAGCAAATCCGAATGACAGCCACCATTTCTTAGAGAACTGGAACAAAAATGTATACTTAGTGCCAACAAACAGATTTCATAAATCTTTATCAACTGACTTGTTTCTGTGCCTTAGGTGTAAGGAAAAAAATATCTGGGATTTAGGAGAAACTGGCTTCTTCTCCCAGCAGTGTTAAATGCTATATCTTCTTTGATCAATTTAAACATTGCACTTGTAACAGATATACACACACACACATACACAAATACACACTGTACATGCACATACACATGCATACACCTGTTTTTTCGTGCTAGGACATGAACTCAATGAATTTAGCAGGTGTAGTCTTATTATTGAAACAGAATGCATTTATCCGTTACTACATCAGATTGAGTATGTTTTAGTGATAAATTAAACCAATGGTTAGAGAATTAACCTATAAAATGAAGTACATATTTGCTTAATTATAATAGAAAATGTTGCAGAGTTCTCCATTAGGGTAATAGTTTTAATGCAGGTATTTTACATTCAGTATTTAATACCTATGTTCATTCCTACAGTATATTGGGATGAATGGGTTCCCCAAACTAGCTGGAAGATATTCTTATTTTTGTAAGCAGCAAAGATCACTTACAGAGGCTTCATTTGTATGCTTAGCAGGACTCCTGGATATTGCACAGGTGTTTGCTTGTAAATGCATGTCTCTTTGCAATAATCACACAATCTGACCTCTGACTCAGAGAAATCAGTCATTTATATTAACTGTGTGCAGAATGAAATGATCCGTGTGCTTTCTCCACCCCACCCTCCCACCCCCTTTGTCCATGACTGCCAAAAGAAACCCCAAGCGTATCTGACTATTCTTTGGGTGGGGGGAAATTCTGTGACTTCCTTTCTTCATTCTAAATTCAAAATAACATTATGAAATTTCTTCTTCGTCAGCTACAAAATGTTAAGTACCACACCTGCTGATTTTGAAGGAACATTTTACATTATGCTTATCAGTACAAATTTAATAGAGAAATCTGGTAAATAAATTTGATAAATAAATGCTGTTCCTTTGAGGAAGTTTTGAGTTCTGCCCATATCCCTGTACTTTTCTTAGCAACATTTTTTCAGAAGTGGCTTTTCTTCCTTCCTAGGCCTGAGAAAGAGTGACTGACCCAAGCTCACCCAGCTGGTTGCTTGCCTAAAGTGAAACTATAACTCACAGTCTCCTAGTTTCTATCCCAGGAGAACACCAAAGTGGCTCACACATATTTGTCTGCATATTTGAACATCTGGATAGTCAACCACAAACATTGCTGTCCTTGTGTGCTCAGTACCCATATGGAGCTCTTGGTCATAGCCAGATTTTTTTTAAGTTGAGTTATGAAATAATTTTGTGCACATATGGTACTTTCACCCTTCAAAGGTGAAAAGTGTTTCAGGCATTAGATTTCTGTGTAGACATCAGAATGCCCATATATGGAAAAGCCACTTATTAAAACCTGTGTCAGTAGACACATCCTGGTTTGGAGCAGTTCAGATTTGCAAAAACTGCAAGTTTTATTGTTTCGCAAAACTAGTATGGTAGAATGTTTTATTTACATATTTGGCTTTGCCCCTTTTATGTTTGTGTGTGAAGATATGGAGTTTGTGAATCTTTAATAATGTTCCATTGCTTATTAGATGACAAAATTGTCTACATGAATAGTTAACAGATGGGACTAAAAATGTATTTTGATCCTGTTGGAATGAAGAATAAATTCATTTGTCTGCCCGTTAAAAACATAATTCATTTGTTTCCATGCTAAAAAATAAAGCAGGACAGAATTATCCTTTAGCGTCTGTGCTTCTTCAAAGCTCAAAACTAATGTATGAAAGGGAAAACATGTTGCTGGCAGATTTAGTGATTATCACTGATTTGCATATTAAGTGTTGAAGAAGGGGCTGTTAATGGGATCTTGATGTAAATAGTGGCAATGACAGCATGCTTGGCTATTAGCTGCTAGGGATCAATAGTGAAAGAAGCTGTCACATACCCTTAATACTAGTAAGCTTCTTGAATAGAAGTTGGCTAACTTTGTAAAATCAAATCTTGACTCCTGGACCAATCCAGCAGGACTATTCTTATCTCTACTCCCTAATCTTTGAAGGAGGTGGGCAGTTCAGAAGTGTGATAAATAAATAAATAAATAAATAAATAAATAAATAAATAAATAAATAAATAAATAAATAAATAAATAAATAAATTTCCTCAGTATAGTGGGATAGATATTGCCAGAAAGTTTTTTTCTTGAGACAACATTGACTCTTTTATAATTTTTTTAAAAAAATATTTTTCTTCAAATTGTAAATGGTTAGTTTGTTCCTATGATCTGAGGTAACACAAGAAGGTTTTTTTCAAAAATTTGATGATTGACCTCCAGTAATACTGGGGGAAAGAGCTTGGTATATGCCTTGTAACACCCAGAAAAATCCAGACTAAATTTATTTATTTGTTTGCTGTTTCTTGGCAAAATAAAAGTTCACTAAATAAATAACTTGATAATAGAAACTGTATTATTTAAAAATTGGTCAGCTTTATTTTGGGTTACATTTAGCTCTGTAAGATAGCTCACTAAGACTATTTTTATATACAGAAATATTTGGTCAAGAATTAAAATTGAAAAAAATTACATTATTGATTCAGAATCATTATGAACTAATGATCTCACTATCCTTAGTGGTATTAGTAACATTAGATTGTAACAGCTGGTTTTGCCAAGAGACTAGCAATTAACCAGGTTTTCATTTTGTTCCTAATATTTCAGCTTTCTGAAATTTAACGAGTATTACAAGTGTATAGCAAAACAATAGCAATAGCACTTAGACTTATATTCCACTTCACAATGCTTTACAGCCCTCTCAAAGCAGTTTACAGAGTCAGCATATTGTCCCCAACAATCTGCAATTAAGTGCCTAGTTAGCAGTTATAAATGCTTTGTATAATTTTGGTGTAAATTATCTAAAATATATGTTCAAAGGATATTTTTTCAAGTTTTCATGTTTGGCTTTTTAGTTTTTAGTTTTCCATGATTTACAAACATTACTATGATACGTGTTTCCCTTAAATGCATATCAATCAATAAAAAAATTCAGTCCCTTTGTGGAGATGGGGCGGGCTATAAATCGCAATTAAATTAAATTAAATTAAAAATTAAATAAGAAAAAATATGTTTTATAAAAAATGGAATTTTTTAATAATGCTTATATTTACAGACCATCTGGATAAAATTGAATTACTCAGTTTTGTAAAAAGTGATGTTACAAGCGGTTGTCCAAATATAACAATAACACCTATGTTATATTTGTTAATCCATTCAGTTACAGATTGAGATACAAGAAAATAATCTAGAGAAAAACAGTTATGATATGGAAACAGGAAAAAAGAAGTATATTATTTCTGCAAAGAACTTAAAAATTGCCTTAGAGGGAGGGTTATCTTATAATCACCAAAACAAATTCTAATACATAAGCAATACTTTCCAACTATTGCTTAAGTGAAATAGAATTGCAATCTAATGTGGAATAGAAACATTAAATATTAAAGTCTCAAGCCACAATTAAATGATCTATAAACAAAGTAAAAAATGTACAAAACCTCCAGGTAATATAACTGAGAAATTCTTAGTAGGATCATAACACGGCATTCATTAAACTTTTAATCACCAATATTGAAAATATCCTATTGAATTATTGCTTGTTCCATCACAAATTTGTTAATAAGAATTATTGCATCTCTAGCAGATCTTAAACTTCCACAAATATATTATTCTTGCCCAAATATACATTACTCAGGAAGACAGGAGAGGAAATATTGGGTATTAACAACCCCACACAAAGAAAATTCATAACCTGCCACTGTTTGTGCATGTTATTGTGACATAATTACCCCACTCAGCAGTAACAATATTGACAAGAAAGTGGACGTTTCAGCAATAAAACAAATAGGTAGCAGTATTCCAAATGAAAACTTTTCTCCAATCAACACATAATTTCTCCAATCAAATACTCTTTTCCCACTCGCATACAATTCAGATTAAGAAGAACTTTTGCTAAAATGTTGATGAGGTGTAAAAATAGTTGCAGACTAGTATTAGACACTGATGCTCAAATTCTGTGTTTCCATCCATTAAAATAAAAAGATAGAGAACAAGGCAAGGGTAGAAGTTTGGATAACTTTTAGGTCGTTCTTTGTAACTGCTACAAAGTAATACAGCAGTTATAAATACTAAGTAATGTATATTTGGGCAAGAACAATACATTTGTATAAGTTTAATATCTGACTGATCTCTTGCTAGGAATCTACAAACAAATACAGGTAGTATGAAAGTATAAAAAGATGATGTGTTTAACTTTGTACCATGCAGAAATTGTGTCTGTTTCTGGTCACTTGGGCATTTATTAAACATATGATTTAACCAGAGTTGCCTATACTTTTACATGCAACTCTGGGTATCTGCATTTGGGGAGAGCAGTTCTTAAATCTGTTGCATCTATTTAGCATATGTGATATGTTAAAACTTTAAAAGGGGTAAACAGAAAATTGGGGTTAAGGGATGTTCATTAAAAGGGGGGGAAATGGTTTTGTATCCAATATATTCTCCTTTAGTAAGTTTATTCTGTATTATTGAAACATCTCACCAACACCCAACTCATCATTTGCTGGCTGCATGTATCATTTCATTCTTGTTCCTTGGAAGACGTTCAGTTCTGGAACAGAAATAGTGTGGCCTGGTTGAGCTGATGTAGGTCATCTTCATCATCACCATTTGACTGAGGATGTTGGTCATCAGAGGGTGACTGGTGCCTAAACATCCTCAATATTCTGGCCATGGAGTGACTTTGAGTCCTGAACCAAAAGGCATAATGGTCTGACCAGTAAGGTACAGATGTTACAAGGGACAAAGTGAATCCCCTGTCACAGATACAGAAAATTGGTGGCTGGGTTTGACTTGAAAACAGCCTCTGAATCTCATGTCATCAGGCTAGCTTAGAACAGAATTTCTCACCTGACCACCCTCCATATGTGTGAAGTTGAAATATGCACATCTGGATGTTGTTCGTATTGGGGGGAAACGGATTGAAATATGGGGATACAAAAATTTGTCTTTCTCAGCTTGGACAGTATCCTGCCTTGCATCTGTTTGTTGCCTCTTGAACCAAATTGATGCTACAAAGCCATTGCTACCACGTGTGTGCCTTGCAAGTCGAGCCACGTGGGCAGTTTCTTTTAGGATAAAAGGATTGTTTTCTCTGTCTGCTCAATGACCACTGAAAGCTCTCTTCTTTTATTTAACAGTATGTTGTCTTGCTCAGGGTCCATAGGGAAAAGATTCTAAATAAATGAAATATCTAGCATTGGAGTCAACATAAATTATTAATTATTCTGGAAAAGATAAAAAGCCGCCTCACCCAGAGCCAGACTTGCTCAGTGGTAGTATTCCTGCTTTGTAAGGAGAGGCTCCAGCTTTAGCCCCTGAATGTTCTCTAAAACAATCTTATAAGCACAAATTTTGAATATTCTGTGCCCAAAGCATTGGGAAGCTCCTACTGGGCAGAATAAACAGTACCAGGATTCATCAGCTGGTACTGCAGCCTGACATGATGTAAAGTAATTTGCTATATTCACTGAGTTTATTTCTACTTTTTTACTTTAGGACTAGGTTCGGTATCTGTGATGACCCAGGGCGTGGCACAAAGGCAATACAGCCATGGAACAAGCTTGAATCCCTTTATTAGCTCCAAACTGTCCCTACAAACCTCTAGCAGTCAGGTGGAAAAACATCAGTCCAAAACTCAGGCCGATAGAAATTCAGTCAGGTAATTAGTCTGACAGACCAGATAAGGGGAAGCAGGGAAACATCCCCAGGTATGACTTCAAACAAGGTAATTACTCCGACAGGCAAGATAAGTCCCCAACTGGAAGAAAGCCAGTATTTCGATAACATGAACTGAATTCAAACTTTGTTTCCAGCAACCGCCCCACAGTTTGCCTCCGTTTAAATAACTCCCTTCCCAGCTGTGTCTTGTGAAGGGGATCGGGGCCCTCTCCTCCTATGCAGGCCATGCAACCCATATTGTTTTCTTCTGCATTCTTGCATGCGTTCTCTAGGATGAGGAGGGAGTGGGCCTTGGTCTTCATCGGAACTGCCTCTCCCTTGATCCACCTCTCCCCTGCTCTGCCCAGCCTGACTTTGCCCTTCCCCAGGATCCTCCATAGACAATGGAGCCACTCCTCCGCTCCCTGTCAGCTGTTCATCTCCCCCCCTATTCATACTCCGACAGGGGCATAAGTATCCCAAGTTTTTTCCCTCTTTATTATTTCCTTATTTTTACAATCATCATTGCAATCTTTTATTTTATTCAATTTAACATTTCCCTCAACAGTTCAATATTGCCTTCTTCAGTTAACGAATAATTTTGACATTCTTTGATTTTTTTCTCCCAGAGAACATTTGGTCTCACTCAGTTTTTGATATATAAAAAGACCTAAGTGCATACATTAATAGTCTCATCGGGTTACATTAAATGGGCATCTTCTAATATATTCTTTCTTGGTAAATAAGTAGGTCATATTTCAGCCAGCCTTCTTTTTCTTCTCACAATAAACATTAATTACTCAAACTTATGTTGCTTATCAAAGGTTCCTATTTTTTCCCTATTTTGTATGAAATAGTTTGAAAAGATTCTCTTCTTTTAAGTAACTGAAGAGTCTTGTCAGAAGATTCAGAGGAGATGATGTAACTTCCCCTGACACCTCGTACTTCAAATAGAATGACTTCTGATTTGGGAGGAAGCCAGATTTGCAAATTGAAATGTTTTCTGTATAATAAATTTACACAGAGAGAATGGTAGTCAAGAGTTAGGAAATTTCAGTAAAAGTATCTGACACATTCTACTTGGCAAATAATCACAGAATATTTTATTCTTAAAAGCAACTTCTACTGTAATTGGATATTTAAAAATATTGGACAGAGAAAAACAAGCTAAACAAGAACCAAAAAACTTGTAGGTAAAACTGTCCAAACAAACTTAGTATGTACAAGCAATGCCTTAAAATACCGTAAAACCTCTATTTGAACGCCATGGCGCTCTATTTTTCAACCCTTCCGCCGAGGTGGCGCTCAAA
>JAOYMU010000274.1:16830012-16842147 GCA_025802295.1 Psammodynastes pulverulentus
CACAATAACACGGAAAGATTTAAGCAACAACTCTCCCCTGTCCAGGGCCCCTTTAAAAGGGGGCGGTCCTAGGGGTGAGTAGGGGCGTGGCCAGGTGAGGGGGGTGAGTTCCACCACCTTTTCTCTGAGAAAAAAAGCCCTGATAATAATATCAAATCTTCAAATATCATTTGTAACATCTCTGGTATAATCACTTTTACTCATATTTGCTGTATTAGTATTCCTATCCTCCTTTCTTTTGCAGCTTTCCTGATAATAGTCTCTTTTCTTCCTTCCCTTCATTTCCCCTCTATCTTGTCCAAAACCAGAAACCAAAAGCCAAAACAGAGTCATTCCTTTTTTTTAACAACTTTTTAGTCCCATTCAATCTATGCACTTTAATGAAGATCCCTTTCTTTTTGTGTAGAAAAATCTACAAATCATTTCACTTGGAAAATCCAAACTGTCCTCTTTCCCATAGAATTACAGGCTATTCATTTATTTCATTTAATTTGAAACTGCATTAAAATAAACAAAATCCAAATTTGGCTAAACCTTTTATCCATTTTAAATTTTCATACTCCAAATCTGTAGCAAGATTTTTTTATTTTATTTTTTGCTGTAGTTTATTATTGAACCCTTGTATCTATTTCTTTCCATTTTTCTTTATTTGCGTTCTGGGTCATAGGGACACTCACCAGAAGGTCAAATTACTCTGCTGCTCTGAAGCTCTCTATAGCTTTAAAATAGTTATAAATAATCCAAATGTGCAGAGTTGGACAGACTCAGTATGCTTTACAGGCTCTGAGACTGTGAGCTTAAACTTTCTTACAGAAAGATTAAATGGATCCTAGTGCTTTTACTCATGCCTTCAGGTTTCCTCATGAGGAGCTGCCTTTCAGTGCAAATGTGGGCAAACTCTTCAACTTTTTCTTGTCTGAAGAAACTGAGGGTCTGGGCAAGACTTCTTGTCACATTTCTCTGCTTCAGCATCAGTCTGCCATTTTCCTCAAACCAGAATGCTCAAGTTCTATTTTTTAAAAATTATTTGGGTATCTCACTGTTTTGGTAATAGTCCTCCTTACCACATAATTTACTAACTGGATTTGTGGCTTGAAACTATCCCTACTGCACTCAGTAACCTTGTTATGGAAGTGTAAATCTGGCAATCAAGAGCAAGAGAGTTGTTCCCACAATCTTTTGATCATTTCTTTACTTTTTTTTTTACCCACTCTAACTGAAGTTTGGATTAGGGATGAGTGAATCTGTTATAGTGTTATCTTTATAGTTCATTTTCAGGCACCATGATGGTGATGAGATGATGAGGTTATTAATCCCTCCTTCCCATAGTGAAAGTATGTATCCAATGATCCCATGAGAGGGGAAATTACCAAAGCTAAGGGGTCAAAATTCGGCTAACTTTTCTTTGGGTAAGACCCAAAGGACTTCCTTGTTCTTACATAAATAAGGAATAATTGACAGATGTAATAAATGAGCTTTGCCATCATTTCATAGCCTACCAACATCTGTAATCATTTGGGATGGAACATCCCTTGGGAATGATGATATACCTTAAATAGCATTGTCATTCTAATTATTGGCCTATAATACTACTTCTCTTTGAAGAGAAGCACATAATTGGACAGAAGAGTCAGTAAAATTATAATAAAGTCAGAGTTTGAGAACATAGAAATTGCTTTGTGTCAGATCAGGCTATTTTCTTAGTCAGATATTCAAAGTACGTGAGTTGCTAATTGTTTCAAGGAAGTAGTTGCCATTTAATTAGTGCAAAGCTAGTAGATTAATTCTTCTTGAAATCCATGGAAGCCTTAATTTGTTTCCAATCCATAATTTAAAGGCATCTATCTTTTTTCCTTCACTCCGTCTCAGCATCCAGCTTTAATGTTATTGCCAGAAAGACCATTACTTTAACTATTCTGATCTTTTGTTACTGAAATGTCCTTATCCTTCATTATCTTGGTTGTCTTTATGATTTCTTTGTCTCTATACTCTAGGCCAAAAAAGCAAAACTATTGGCCATCTTTCTTTGTCTTCTACTGGAAGTTCACTAAATTTAATATTGATCAAGATTTCATTTTTTTACTTTCATAATGATCATCTTTTCTACATCTTCCTTATTTTCATCTGTCAAGCCATCTTTGCCTCTCAAATCATTAATGTTCCAGCCTCCAATTTTGATTGCAGCTGTCCCTGAACCTTGCCACAGCTAAAATAAATACTATATAAACTAAATAGATATGGGGACATTGTGATTCTTTGTGACATTTCTTTCCATATACTGAACTACTCTATTTCTTCTAATATAGCTTTATGGTAGCTTTATATTCAAAAGGATAATCTGTATCCTTAATAAAGTCCACATTCTGGAGTGATTAAAGATCTTATAATTAGTGAAGCAATAATAAATACTTTTTTAGTATACATTGTATATTTAATATGCGTTATCTGATCTTATGTTCCCCTGCCCTTTTCTGAAACCTGCCTATTAATATGACAGTTTTCTTTCCATGTGTAGGTCGATTCTTCTCTATGAAAAATATTGCTAGCTAAACTTTGCTTGCAAAAACCAAAGGTGCTTTTTTCAAAAGGTAACTGAATCTTCAAGAAAGTCCAGTTGCTTTTTGAATAAGACACCTTTTGGACAACCATGACCTGGCTACTTGAGCATCTCTGTAGACATTTTGCTTGCATGAGAAATTTATAGAATAGTTCGTTCTCCTAGATGTTTACATGCATTTCCTTTCATTAATATAAGTATATACACCAGTCATATTTCTTGATCCAGAAATATTACCTGCAAATTTCCCTGTGATGTCTCTGGTCATTTTAAAAAGACATCTCCTTTTCTTTGTTTTGTTAATTTTCTCTATTTATTAACATTCTGATTGAGATATCTTTTCTTATAATCCTTATTATTTCTTGCTTAACATTGAAAGCTTCCATGCCTCCTTCTTTTTAACCAAAGAATCCAACTATCTTTGGGTATCATAATAGTTTGTGCTGTAGCCTTTAGAAAATTTTGATATTTTTTTCTGCTCATTTTTAGGATTTCTCTCAACTCTTACTAGTTCCTCAAGTTCTTTCACTATGCTTTATTTCCTGATCCTTTACACGACTCTTACGTTTTGACTGTAGGGTCTCCAACTCATATCTCAGTGGCATAACCTTCCCTTTAATTTGATTTTAATTTTAAACCACGTATATGACACAATAATTCATTGTCAATTCCACAATCTTTATTTGGAAATGTCTTGAATGATTCGGCTGTAATTTCACATCTTCTGTTTCCTATTTTATAATCCATTTGATTCAAATAGTATCCATCCATTGATGCCCTTGTATAGAATCTATATCTTGCTTGAGCCAGATGTTGGCAATAGCTAAATATTTCTCTTTACAAGACTAAATTATTTTCTCTTTTATATTATTGTGTTTATCAAGTCTAAATTTCTGAATGAGATTCTCTAATTTCTCCAACTTTTGCATTTTAGTCACCTGTTAGTACTGTTACATCCTGTTTTGCTTTTGCTTTTAGGATCTCTTATATGCCATTGAATTCTTCCTTCGTGTTATATACAAGTTACAAACCTTTGTATAACACTGATTTTCAATGGATAACTATGTGTCAATAGATACATTCATTATTTATTCACGCAACAGCTGCCACTCCATTCCTTTGTTTGGACTTTGATTGGCCATCTTAATTAATTAATTATCACTGATTTGCATACATAGTTTTTGTATGATAATACGGAAGTGGTTTGCCACTGCCTTCTTTTCTTTATATTTTAGAGGTCCTTCTCCTAAGTAGGATGGCTTCCCTCATGCCTGCAGACCTTCACGTGATGTCATCCTTATTGTATATTGCTTTTAGTTTCACCACTTCCCTTTTGATTTTACCAGCAAGGATGATTCTGCCAAGACATCATGATCATAACAATGCCACACCCAATTTGGAGCTACTGAGCCATTCTACTTTGTCAAAGTGGTAATCCTTCTTGTCACCAAAAACTGAAGCATGAAGAACAGTGTTTCCCAACATTGGCAACTTTAAGATCTGTAGACTTCAACTTCTGGAATTGCCCAGCCAACCCACTGGCTAGGGACTTCTGGGAGTTGAAATTCATACATCTTAAAATTGATAAGGATGAAAAAACTGATATAGATGATGGGGGAAGTAATTAAAATTAATTTTCCAGAAACAGAAGTCCTATTGAAATGATTGGCCATTGGCCAAGGATTACTATTTGAATCAAATAGATTATAAAATAGGAAACAGAAGATGGGGAATTACAGTTGACTCGTTTAAGGCATTTCCATATAAAGGCTGTGGAACTGACAATGAATTATTGTGCCAAATATGTGGATTAAAATCAAACTAAAGAGAATAGTTATGCCAGTGAGATATGACTTGGGAGAACCTAAAGCTAAAACATAAACATGGATTTATATAGATATAAGAATGCCTGTTCACTGTCTCAGCAACATTGTCATTGCTACCCTGCCCCCAGTGGTGGGCTTCCAAAAATTTTACTACCGGTTCTGTGGATATGGCTTGGTGGGGATGGTGTGGTGCAGCTTGGTGGGCGTGGCAGAGGAAGGTTACTGCAGAATCCCATTCCCTCCCCACCCCACTAACCTGCTTTCCAGCTCCATTCTCCTGTGAAGGGCAACAAAAGAAGACCCAGCCGATCAGCTGGGACTCGGGTGGCAGAGAATAGATGGGGCGGGGCCAGTCAGAGGTGGTATTTGCCGGTTCTGCGAACTTCTCAAAATTTCTGCTACCGGTTCTCCAGAACTGATCAGAACCTGCTGAATACCACCTCTGCCTGCCCCTATGTCACTGGCTAATGATAAATCTCTTCTTGCCTATCAACTATAACATAGAATAACTAGCTTGAGATGATAATAGTGCCAGATGTTTCTAATGAAGAAGGCCTATGCATTTGTTTGGTTGTGGTAGAAAGATAACATCTTTGACATTCTTGAATGGTTCAGAAAATTAATCCATCTGTGGCCACTTTACAAAAGCGATTGCTATTGTGTTTTACTGTGTGATGTCCCTTCCGGGACTCCAGCAGGGATCTTTCTCAGGAGTTTGTCTGAAATGATACAGGTAGGGGTTGCTGCTTGAGCAGAAGGGTATACTAGAAGACCTCCAAGGTCCCTTCCAACTCTGTTATTCTGTTCTGTTAATAGCAATTCAACTTCTGTCGCTTGAAGTATATGCACTCATAACTCAGACAATCTGCTGTATGTGCATGCTTTCTCCGCTGCTTATATATCCTCTTTTAATATTTTGTATTGCATTCACATCCATCACACAGCTCTCTATATTCTACCTTTGCAGGCAACTGTGAATACAATAAAGTGCAGAGTGATGCCAAAGATGCTGGGTTGGGCATACTGTGTTGCCTATTTGGCTTTTGGGGGAGGAGCCTCTGGGTGCTTTCAGAGAATGACTGCTCATATATTATGTTGGTTTCTCTCTATTGATCTGCCTTGTTCTGTGGGAAGGCATCCAGCAGCACATTGTCCCTCCTCCTCTCTGCCTCTCCTCTGACAGAATCTAGATCTGCTTTGCTTTGCCCCACCTCCTTTTCATCCTCCGGCATGCCTGAAGTTAAATGAGCAGAGAACCCGGTAGCTACAGTGGAATCACAGAAACAAGTTGGTGTCAGTGGCCAGCAGTCCATCTTTTCCTTTCCCGGTTTTTTTTTTTTAAGCATTCCTGGGGTTTAGGAATTAAACAGTCTGAATGAAGCTGGTTGTTTTTTCAGCCAGCCTGCCAGAATGGGCCAGTGCTGCTGCAAGCTTTATTACTGCCTCCAGTGCTTGGACAAAACGGTACTTTCCATCTTTTACATCTTCTTTTCCTGACTTAATTCAAACAACAGACTGCTAGCCTGTTATCTCTGATTCTTCCTCTAGCTACGGTAGGTAAGGTTGCCTTGCGAAGCTCTGATTGTCCAGAAGGGAGGTGGAGGCAGTGGGAAGGATCGGGAATAGGGGGGGGGAGTGTTAATCCCTGCCTTAATGTGCTGACTTCTCATTTGCTGCAGAAGCAAACAAAACCGTCCCGATTCACCCTCCACACCGCAGTGTCTTCCCTGCATCAGTTGTACTCTGCAGTCTGAAATTTTGTGGCTGTGGATTTTGGGGGGGAGAGTCATAGCAAACCGGTGACACAATGAACAGAGAACTGACTTGATTTGTTGTTTTAATTTGCATCAGTGGAGGCTACCTGTGGAATGCAGATTTAAAGATGCTGCTGCCGTGTCACTCCACATGTAGGTGTCTGTGTCCTTTTTTACTTCTCTGTCTGTCTCTCTTTATTTGACTTGCATGAGAATTACATCCTTTCTCCTTGGCAATCTCTGTTTTCCCATTGTATTTGCTTGTCACCTAATATTTAACAAAGATTCTGGAGCTGCATTCTTATTGGATAAAAGAAATATGGGTGGGGTGCAATTGTGCATGTCAAAGTGAAATGTATTTCAAATGTCAGTTTAGAGTTTGTAACAGTACTTGCTGGTAGCTGTAAAATAAGGTATGGACAACAAAAAATGCTTGTTCCTAATGCACAATGTGTGATTATTTGCCTCTGGAACTTAGGCGTCAACTTTTAATTTGCTTACCATAAAATATCTTGGCAGAATCAGTCAATATATTATATTACCAATTGGAATCATCTTGATACCTGTTAAAGTACATATTGGAGCAACTTCTTGGTGATCTTGATATTACTGTATAGATTGAGATGTGTTGTGATTTATGTTAAGAAAATTATTTAACGTAGAACTCATTAAACTGTGGACTTTAGGGGGAAGGTCTGGTGATAATCTGAACTTGTAAAGTTTAATTGAAGGTATTACGAGAAGGGAGGTGCCTGTCTTCCTTCTATTGAAGTGAGAGTATTTCAAATGCTTTATTGGAAAGAGAAATGGCAGATAATTTTTGAAACTCAATAACATTAAAAGCTGTTGATTGCTTCCCAGAAAAGACAGATGAAATGTATATTGAAAGAAGAATAAGAACAGATATGTCTTCCATTCCCAAGCTAAACTCTTACATTTGGAGTAAGAGCAACAGTGACTAAGCATGATGTCCACACCCACTAAATGTGACTAGGCTTTGTCCAAGATAGTGAGAAAGACAGAAAAACAATCTTGGTGCCATAACAAAGAAGGTTGCATTTGTGTTAGGAAGACCTAAGTTCAGCCATGTATTCTGTGGGAGAACCCATCAGCTGTTACATGTGCATGTTAAAGACAATAGATATGTTGTGGTGAGAGGAGTAATTATTGTGAAGTACTACTAAATGCCTGCAAATTAATATTGATAAATATAGAGAATTTAAAATTGTAGGAGGAAGAAGTACATATATTCCAGGTAAGCTTCTCATTTAAGCACAGGACAACAGAGTTAAAGGTGCATCCAGCTGTATTCAGATGAATGAAAGTGTAATTTAAATAAATCCATTTACATAAAACAATCCCACTCACTATATACAGCACACTGTCTCACAAGGCCTCTTATAAGATACTACAACAAATAGAAACAGCTACAGATATATGGCATAGAACAAAGATAGAACTCCAGAACAAAGAACTTTATAGAACAAAGAACAAATATAACTTCAGGGTTGTTGACATTGTTATTATTTAAAGGATAACTACACTGTGCCAGGTATCTATTTGCAGAATGAGGGCCAAAATTGGAAGCCACTTCTGAGAAAGCTTTACCATATAGTATCTACCATCTTAAGGGCTTCTAATGTGATTTGATTTTTTTTTTTTAAGATTCCAGAAATAAATTGAGGGGCCTTCTGTATTGGAAAACTGAATTCATTCATATTAAGATCTTTATGAATAGGAAATATGTTGCTTCCAGATGGCTCACTGTCTGTTTTAGATGTGTCCAATCAGATGCAACCAAGTGGACAAAAAAGTCATAACAAAAACTGCCAGCTTCAGTAGCTTGTCCCCAACATAGTGCTACTGTCCTTGGTGATATCAATGGGCATCTCTTCCATGATTTATCTGATCTTTTTATGAGGGTTTAAATTAGTCACTACAACTTGAAACTGAGTCCAGCAGCAGAAATCGAAATCTGGTTGAATACAAGGCTAACATTAGTACCATGTCAGGGCCATTTATCAAATCCCAAAGCTGAGCAGCTATGCATTTCACTTATTGTTGGTACCTAACTGTTGGATTTTTGTAACTTCTTGTAATGCTGATGTTCTTTATTAATAAGTAAGAAAACAAAGATAGCACTGTAGGAAGGGACACACTGGAAGGTTTGCTGAAAAATATTTATAACCTCTTTTGTTTTGACAGATTGATACATGGAAATTGCAAGATAAGCTTCATTTTATCATGCCTTTATCAGCCTGACCTTGAGTGTTAAAAATGAATATTTTAAAACGAATTCATTTGCATCAAAAATCTGAGACCAGACCATCATAATAAATCCATAAATGCAAGAGACTTAGGGGTTCCAAGTCTTAGAACAAAAATATTTCCCATGGAATTAATAAAATGTAAATGGAGGTTAGCTTTTGTGGGGGGATGGGACTTGAACAGAGTTGCTTTAACTATTTCAGGCCTTTGCAAATTTTCTAACATCTGTCAGGATTAGATGAACAGGAGTAGACATCATTTCTCTATTTTTAATTAGCAATTAAATCTCCAAGGTGCTGATGTCGTTTACTGGGATGCTTTTGAGAATGAAGCTGAGGTATAATTTGTTTTATTTCATATCAACATAATAATTTATTATGTCACCAGCTACCTTTGCAGTCCATGTTTGCAAGATAATGAAATACGTTGTTTGTAAAGATTTTTATTCCAACATATCCTAAGCATGCTTAGAATACATGCCTATCTACTTTGTCAGGGGGAAAAAGGGTCAAGGTCAAATTTCTCATCTCGTTCATCATCAAATGTGATTTGTCAAAATGCATTATAATAATGGAAGAACATGAGTTGTGGCAAAAAATAAAAAATAAAAACAGGCCCACCGATGACTATGAAGAGTATTTAAAATACCCCTATAGAATTAAAGTGTCAAATATTTTGATAATGTTTTCCAACATTTAATTCAACATTTTACATGGTTTATAATTTTCCACCATCTAACATAACTGAATGGATCTAATATTATGACACAGGGAGGAAAATGTTTCCCTAGTAATTTGTTATAGTCTGCATAGTTTTATTTGCCTTCATAATGAACCAGTGTTTTAATTTAGCAGTCAGTTCTATAAAATCCAAATGAAAATAAAGACATTGTTTCTCTCTGTTTCTCCTTTAAAATGTTATTGCTGAAATATCTAGGGCACTTGCAACAATTTTGAATGCGGCCCAAGAATTTGTCAGCATCACCACATCCTGGTATAATTAGAGATAGTAGCTCCTGACCTGCACAGTTAAGCTATAGTAGCTCCTGACCTGCACAGTTAAGCATAACTCATAACTTGCTTTGTGTGGTGCTTTGTAAAAGAAGCTAATATTATAAGGAATGTTAAAATAGTCTAAGAGTCTTTGGCTCTAATACAGGATAATATCATTAAACCAGAAATCCTAGGTAAGCAATATGTAGCTCAACCATGTGATTCATAGGATGAACTACGATAATCTTTTGGCTGAGCTAAGACACTTCAACCTTCATTTTTGAGTTGGGCTAAAACTCTAAAAAAAAGTGATCATGATTCGTGATTGAGAATTATGGTAGATATAGGCCAACAGATCTGGAATGCACCAGATTGGAGGACACAGGACAAATTTATCCTTTGTTTTCTTTCTCAGAGGTATGTTCACCTTCCACAGCAAAAACAACAAAAAGCTTAAAGCTTAACACATTTAATTTGCTTAGTTTTTGATCCACAAAACTATGAAAATAACTTGGTTAGTCTAAAATTTCCATAAGACTGTTGTCTTTCATGTTTGCTGCTTAGTCATGCTGCCAAGGAAGATGAAATTGTAGTCAAGGGTAACTGTAGGGTATCAAATTGGGGGAGGGATGAACTACTTGTGCCATTTGGATCTTTGTAGTATTTGTTTAGAAAACAAATCTTATTATGGGAATTTTGGATCATCTAAAATGGATACAGCCAATTTAATAAGCCTCAAACTTTGCCCACCTCTAAATGCTTTCTTTTTTTCCTAAAGCAATTACATTCATTTCTGGATCAAATTGGTACAACCTTGTATCTCTTTGATTAAATGGATGCGGAATCATTCCTGGCCACAGGCCACAATCAGGTTCCTGATGTCAGCTTCATACATTGTATTTCTAGTTCGGCAGCCAAAATTATATCATGATATCAGTAGTGACTGGAGCAGAAGTAACATTTCAATTTTTAGAGATGCAGGCAAAGCTTTATTACTGATCAGTACAGTAACTGTGATTCCCCCTTTTTTAAAATTGTGCTTCTTCTGGAAATATCTTGAAAAGACATTTTTGTATAGCTGTTAAGTTCCTATTTAACATTTCCTGGTCTATTTTTTTAACCATGATGTTCCTGCCCATGTGTGTCCTTTTCTTAATCTCTACAAGGCATACAATATTAGTGCACAAGACAGTTATTCCTGTTCTGTTGTAAAGTTAATGGTATTTAATGTACTGAATCCTATTCTCTTATTTGGAGCGCTATCCTTTGTTGAATCTTGAATAGGTTTCCATTTGAGTGTTTTTCTACATACTTCATTAACTGAAGTGCTGCACAGCAAACTCTTAGAACCTACTTAGAATGTGTCTTATTTTTTCATACATGTCCAATCATACCCTAACTCAAACATAGAACAGAAATATATATATTTACAAAACACCAGTTTTTAGAAACTAAAAACACCAGTTGCTAGAAGCACAAAATACTAGAACAGTCACTTGACTAAAGATCTAGATAGATCAAACACAACACATCCTAAATTGACTATAGGAAAGCCTATGATTCAATGCCATGCACATGAATCTGTAAATGCCTGGCACTATGCAGAGTTAACAGGACATTAAGGGCCTTCTTTAAGAACTCAATAGGACTATAGAAGACAATACAGGAAGTCAACTCGAGACAGCTCACACAAGTGACGTATAAAATATGGCATATATCAACTGATTCACTATCTCCACTGCTACATAGGCTTGAACCCCCTCAGTCAGATAATCACAATGACTGGATCTGGATACAAGCTCAGTGGCAGAACTGCCATCAGTCACCTTTTCTACATGGATGACATTAAGTTGTATATACTAAGAGTGAACAAGACTTCAAATTGTTGATACACCTGACATGGATCTACAGGAAGGACATTGAGGTGATATTTGGACTGGATGGTAGTCAAGAAGTCAAGGAAAGTAATTAAAATTGATGAGGTGGAACTACCAGTGGGCCATACAATACCAGTTTGATATTACACAGTCACATGAGAACCATGAGGAGGAGGCAAGTAAGCAGCAACATCCAAGTACCACCAAAGGATAATGCAGGCCTTGCAGAGCCAGCTCAAGGGGAAGAACAATATCTATACCATCAACATATATTCCTGCCAGTCATCAGAAACCCTGCCAGTATAGCGAGTTGGCTAAAGAAGGACATGGAAGTTGCCAATGTGAAGATCTGGAAGCCCTTCACAATGTACAGACATTTCCAGCCCGAGTCCAACAGAGATTGTACATGATCAATCAAAAAGAGACCAGGTGGGGTCTGGTGTGCATCAAAGCCACTGTAAAAAGAGACCAGGTGGGGTCTCTGGTGTGCATCAAAGCCACTGTCCTGGACAAAATCTAAAGCATCCGGGGATATATCAATAAGATGACATCCAAGAATGAGCTACTGAGAGAATGAGGAAGATCAAACAGAAGAAGTGCCATGGCAAAACAAGACCCCTGCATCAGATATACCACTGGCAGATAGCTGAGGTGGCTGATATTGAAATTAGTCTTTACAGATTGTCTAAATGCTGAAAAATGAGGCAGATGTAATTTCTGAGTAGTGCATTCCACACACCTGGGAACAAGTCCTCTCCAGCATTCCTGAGAGATGGGTTCCTGAAAGTGGAGCACCTTCAAAAATATTTTTCCTGATATATATATGTGTATATATATATATATATATATATATACACACAC
>JAOYMU010000274.1:16879930-16902065 GCA_025802295.1 Psammodynastes pulverulentus
CACTTCACAAACAAAGATTCACAGCCAGTCGTCTGAGGGACAGTGGTCTCCCTAGGACATAGCCCATCCTTAATAATGACCGCCACCCCTCCACCTCTTCCCTGGGGCCGTGGCCGATGAAATGCTTGGAAACCTGGCGGGCATATATCCACCAGAGGGACCCCTCCCTCTGGGCCCAGCCAGGTCTCGGTGATACCTGCCAGGTCTGCGCCCTCCTCCTGAATCAGTTCTGAAATCAGGGGAGCCTTATTAACCACAGACCTGGCATTACACAAAATCAGCCGGGTACCCAGGGCCTGAGACTCTGCACAACCGGGCCTGCAAGATGGGTCTAAAGGGCCGGAGCACGCCACCGCTTGAAGACATCGTGGGCGTGATCCCCTCGCTCGATATGGCCCTCTTCCCCCGCCGTATCTGCCCCTCCCACTAATGATGTTAATACAATTCCCCTCTGGAACAACCACCCCATCCATCCTGTCGCAATGCGTGTCCTTCCAGCATCTGCCGGCCCGGGAAGCCACCTTCCCCAATTCCCTCCCTTGTCCCCGCTTCCCTAACCTCGTTAAAAATTTCATTAAAAATTTCATTAAATTATGGCGTTTAAAATCCATTTTCAAATAATATAAAACTTAAAAACATAAACTTAAAAAACTTAAACTAGGCTAAAGACTTAAAACTTAATTAAAAACTTAAAACCCCTCTTACAACCCCTCCCTGCTTCGTGCCTCCTCTCCTGATAAACAATCCGTCATCGAGGGGCACGACAGCCTACTTAAATAAATCCTATGACTATTAATACCCTTTTAGCACAGCAGCCTAATTGGTGTAGGGGAAACATGTATGGTAATCCCCAACCCGTATGGATTTCAAGCCCGTTAGTCATTTGTCCGCGGAAAGTCTTCCTCCCCCAGGGTCAAAAGATGAAACCACACCGAAAAGGCCGCAGCCTTGGTAAGGCCACACTTGGAATATTGCATCCCGTTTTGGGTCACCATGATCTTAAAAAAGAGATTGTGACTAGAAAGTGCAGAGAAGAACAACAAAGATGATTAGAGGACTGGAGACTAAAACATATGAAGAACAGTTGCTGGAACTGGGTATGTCTAGTTTAATGAAAAAAAAAGACTATGGGGTGACATGAGCAGTTTTCCAATATCTCAGGGGCTGCCACAAAGAAGAGAGAGTCAAGCTATTCTCCAAGGCACCTGAGCACAGGACAGGAAGCAATGGGTAGAAAATAATCGAGGGAAGCAACTTAGAACTAAGGAGAAATTTCCTGATAGTTAGAACAATTAATCAGTGGAACAACTTGCCTCCGGAGATTGTGAATGCTCCAACCCTGGAAGTTTTTAAGAAGAGATTGGACAACCATTTGTCTGAAGTAGTGTAGGACTTCCTGCCTAAGCAGGGGGTTGGACTAGAAGACCTCCAAGGTCTCTTCCAAGTATGTTACTCTATTCTGTTCTGTTCACTTTTCTTTCATTTCTAGTATTTTGGGGAAATGAGCATCTCCTTGCAGCTAGAAATAGCAAGAAGAAAGGCAGATCAAGTGGCTGTACTAGAAGATCAGGAACACCAGTTAGTTTATGGGGCAAAAAACATTAATAGTTTAACGTACACTTGGCTGATGGAGACTGTAATGGCTTACTTGCTAGTAAATTGTCCAGTCAATGTTCAGGTATCTAGGTTTCTCCAAAACCTTGTCTGGAAAATGGAACATAAGCTGAGATTAGAATAGTACTCCATAGATAAGTCCTGATAAAAAAATCATGCAACTAAATTGAGCTCCATAAGACTAATTCCACAGTGATCCATTATTAAAGGAAGATATGATTTATTTCAAATGTATTCTATTCAAAAATTCTATTCCTGTCCCCATAGGAGCTGCTGAACTGCCAGTTTACAGCCTCCTTCTGTGTGTTCCCTTTTAAACCCATTTAATTCTGCATTATTATTATTATTTTTAAAAAATCACTATGAGAAATGTGTATTGAATTATCTTTTAAGTATAGATTTTCTCCTTTCAAGGTATACATTTTGTAAGCATTTTGTTTTGTTTGAAAAAAATACACTTGTACAAGGGTATAAAATGTATTCTTGGAAAGTGTAAAGACTTTATTTGGAAGTACCTTTTTTCTAAAATTATCTGCATCACATTGGTTGTATTTTTTTTAATTAAGTCATAATTGGCTAGATTTACATGTATGGCTGAGACACAAACTTTTCTTTGTACCCTATAATGGCTGAATTCATACAGAATCAGGAAAATACCAGACTTTTAGGAGTATAAGACACACTTTTTCTACCCCCAAAAGTGGGTGAAATTTGGGTGCGTCTTATACACCGAATGTTGCAGAAGCCCCGCCCACCAGTAATTTATCTCTGCAGCAAGCACCAAAAAGCCTGTTGCAGCTACAGTACAGCCTAATTAGCATAAGCAGCTGATGGTCCTTTGCATCCGGCTCCGAACATCAGCTGTTTCAGACTTCAGGGATTGCCGATAAGCTAGAGCAATCCCTGCAGCCTGAAATGGGCGGAGCCACCTGTGCTGGGAAAGGGAAACTGAAACAGTTTTCTGCTTGCTGCAATGGAGGCAAATTGCTGGGAGGCAGAAGCTGAGGTAAGATTTTTTTTTCTTGTTTTCCTCCCCCAAGTTAGGTGTGTCTTATACTCTGGTGCATCTTATAGTCCAAAAAATACGGTATATACTGTACTTCTAAAGTACAGTGCAGTAAAGGGACTGATAATTTTTTCTAGTGAGTAGTCTCTAGTGAGTAATCTCTGACTTGAGAAGCAAGCCAGATATTTTGCAAAGTGCTTTCTACCCAAAAATAGGGAACTTCATTTTAATTCTGCATAGATCAGGTCTTGCCATGTTTCTCTCTTGCTTTCAATATTTATAAGCTTAATTGTCATAAGATACCTTGCATGGACCTATTCCTGAAGATGATTTAAAAGATTTAATCAAAGTAATTAAAGGCTACTCCCAAGTCTTAATGTGTGTGAATCTGGGTTTGTTTTGTTTTAGACAAAACCTAAAACACTCTCATCGGTTTCATACCAGCTGCCTGGGTTGACATGCTTATTAAAATGTTTTTTTTTTAAATGCCTGGGACTCTCATACTATATTAAAGATAACTCAATTGTTTTATGGCTTCTGACCAGAAGAGTAAAGAATCTAAACTCCGCTTCAACCTTCAAAACTGTCTTGTATTCTTCAAAATTGCGTTGTATTCACTAATCTGCCTATATGAATGAGAATGTCATCATATCACACAGTTGAAATTTACCTATGGCCATCCAGATGGCAAATCTTATCCAGGTGCCGCAATCCAGCTGCATCATGAGATAAACATTCACAAAGATGCTCAGGATTGGAAGGACAGGGAGAAAAGGGACCTGCAAAACAAAGGCAAAATTGTGCTTCTTGGATTACATTTAGGAGTGTGGGATAGACTAGTTCACATATCTACCTTCTCCTGAGATCAGTAATTTGATTCTATTTGTAAGGAATTGTTTTCTCACATCCATATTAGCAAGCACATAATATTTTGAATGTACGCAAGGCAGCAAATTCTTGCAGGTTCTTCTCAGGATAGCTCTAATTGGATTCCAGAATTCTCTGGAATAAGAAACTATTGACATACATTTTAAAAGATATCATGCTTACTGGCTTGCATCTAGGTCAGGGGTGTCAAACTTGCATTGCCACGGCGTCCTCACGTGATGTATCATGACTTTTTCCCCCCTTCGCTAAGCCAGGCATGGGTGTGGCCAGCGCATGACACATCCGGCCCGTGGGGCATAAGTTTGACAGCCCTGATCTAGGTGTTTAAAATTACAGTCTAATAAACATTGGAGATGCAATTATCCAAGTGTAGATTTGTACATACACACAAGTTTTCCCACTGCAACATTTAAGACACATTTTTTTTAAAAAAATCAATCCTTTCTATTCTACACAGTATGATCACATTTCAGAGATTGTGTTTTAGGGGATATTCTTGATAGCGGTTCAATGTGGCAAAACAGGAAGATAAATTGTATGGAAACAACAGAAACTTCCCTTTGTTATCATACAATGAAGTGAGTAAGAATCTTCCTCAGAAGATTTAGCATGAAAGCCTATTTTCTTAGGACTGAAAATCTATTATGGTAATATGATAGTTTCCATGATAAGGTTGATTTTAAATATTGTTACTGAATGTTATCCTTCTGTGTGTACATTTTCTGATATTTATGTTGTAGTAATAATTCTACAGAAGCTGGTCCTACCACATTCTTTTCAATGTGTACTGTATTCACCACTGTGTGCCTTACACTCTTGTAATCCCTTGCTTTCCAATGAATGTAAATACTGCAAACACTAATTCCTTTCTTGCTAATTATCCCAGGATTGGAATAAGCATTTGAAAGGGTGGGGGAGCGAGAGAAATGAAAGCAGTCACACTCATATGATTTCCCACTTAGCAATCAGTTCCCTTAATGATAGCTGTCAGTCTCAATTGTGGTCACTAAATGAAGGCTACCTTAACTTATATTCACAACTCTCAATTTATTAGAATGAGTTGATACACACAAACAGAACTATATAATGCCTATACTCCAACACATGGAAATGTGCGGCCACGAGTTATTGCATAACTACAACTCCCAGCAAATCCAGTTCTTAGATGTTCATACTGAATGCTGAAAGTTGCAACATCTGAAACGTCACCAATCGCTTGCCCAACTTTAACAATTGGCATGCCTTCCTTCCTCTACTTTATGCATGTATATATTTACTCACTCACTTACTCGTACTGTGAAAAGAATTAAGACTTCGTTTCTAGCAGGCACCCCATAATGTAATGAGTTGGTTTATTGGGAAGATTTTATTAATACCAAAACAAAAACAGTAGCCTTGCATGCCACCGATTATCTCCCAGTACATTCAAATAGAACAGACAAGATGAGAATTCTCCTTCTCACAAAAATAGCATCCAGAAAGCTGAAGGTCATGTCTGAAGGTCTTACGTTCAATCTGTGTGGGAAAGTGTATTTTGCTATCTCCCCTCACTGCTGCTTTTCTGGCAAAAGCAGGCTGATCTCCACTAATCTCCCTTTCCAATCAGAAAGCCAGCAAGGGCTCCAGTTCTTCTTTTATGCATGTTTGCTTTACACATCACTTGCCTTAAATGAGAGTTTGGTTTTGCTTTCAGGTTGCCTCCAAATGATGACCATGAAAACAAAGCAGATGAGGAAGATGACAACAAGCATGGTAATGGCCCACGCTGCTCCACTGATCAGAAGATCCTTGGCAAGGACAGCCAAGATACAGAAGCTGACAATAAGAAAACCTGAGAACAAGAAACGTTAAGCTGTTGGTTGCATTGTTAAACATGGTGGGGAGGAATACAAAAAACAGCTGTAATTAGCTAAGTGAAGAATAATACGATCTAATTCTAATAAGACAGCCCAGGATCCATAGCTTCTAATATCCATTTTTCTGAGTGACTGTTTTGCTCACTGAATCCTATAGATCAGCAATCCTCAACCTTTATGGCTTGGCAGCCCCCCGGGGGGGGGGGAGGGGGGGAATGGCCCGTGAAAGTGTGGGCTGGCATATGTGTGTGTGTGCATGCGCCAACCCGCCACTCATGTGAGTTGAGCTGCGTTTTTGTTGCCTCACAGCTTGTGCAAGTTGATCTATGCACACACGCATGCTCTGGTCAGCAGCTCGCTAGTTCAATTCTGAACCAGCCACGGTCCACAAGTGGGCCATGGCCCAAGAGTTGGGGATCCCTGTGGCAAAAAGCTCATCTACAGGTAATTCTTGCTTGACAACCATTTGAAGTTATGAGGGCGCTGAACAAATTGTAAGTATGGTTGCTTCTGAAAATTACAGCTATTGCAACACACACACACCAGTCACGTGACCAAAATCTGGATGCTTGGCAGCTCATTCTCATTTACAACCACAGGCTGGGCTTCAACTCCCCTCACCCACCAATCTCCCCCCTCCCAATCTCTGCCCCTTTGGCTGACCAACACTCTGCTGCCTACCCCCCCCCCCACCTCTCCCTGCCTTTGCCTTCTTTCTCCCAATGCAGACAAGGCAGGTGGGGGGAGTTGAAGTGGAGGCAAGTACAGGAGAAGCATGAGATCCTTACTCAGGGATAGTGTAGCCCTGGCTTAACAACTACAACCGGGACTACTACTGGAACCATTTAGGGTTGTTAACTGGGGACTACCTGAATTAGCATTGTTGTGTATTCTATGCTTCTTTGATGGTCTTCCTTTGACTTTTTACTTGCCAATTCTTTGCCTGCTTTTTTCTCACCATTATCTCTTAATTTCTACAATGGTTTTATTCTAAAGACACCTAAATCAAAACATAAACTGCAAGGAAGACATTCCCAGTTCGTCAGCAAACTCACTAGCCAACTTTTCAGAGATGAAACTCAACAGTCAGAGCCACAATGATTAAGAATAATACTAGTTTTTGGAATCAGCTGCTTACCTATGACACAAGTAGAAACATTCACTATAAACCCAGAAATTTTGGAAGGAATTGTATTTTGGGGGAGGAAGATAACTTTTAAGGATAATTTCTCTTCCTCTTCTGGCAGAAATGCAGTTTGTGATTCACTTGTGCTCACAGACTCATTTGTGTCTGTCTCGTCTGTAGTACTAGCCATCTGATATGCCAAGTTAGGTTGCTCAGGTTGGTATCTATAGGGAAAACAAACAAACATAACATACACATAGCAGTATAATACCATTGTAAAGTTTTGTCTGAGTATTAGAAGAACATAGCAAGAGTCGAATAGTGGAATAAAATAGGGAGAAACTTTATCATTGTCAACTGAAACTACAAGTATTAAGTTTTATTTCATATATTCCTATGAAATCCATAAAATGAAATGCAAATTACAGAGCTGCCAAGGCTACATATAAACAAAAATGTTAAGATTAAATCTGTTATGTTCTTCTTAGAGCTTTATTGCTCTGGTAAATGCCCCACCAAGTCTCAAAACTGTATTTCCAGGAATAAGGCTAACACTGCTGTCTTCTTTAGCTAATCTGATTCTGATATCTTGATTAGGGTGTTACTCAGGTATTATATACTCAGGGCTTTTTTTCTGCCGGAACTCAGCGGTACTGCGTTCCGGCACCTTTTCCGAGTCCGCGTCACGTGGTCCGTCTCGACCAATCGCGTGCTATTATTTCCGGGGTTTTTTAGCGAGACGACGGGGGTGCGTTCCGGCACCTTTCTTCAGAGAAGAAAAGCCCTGTATATACTACTATATTTTTCCTCAAGGAGAAAATACTCTTGAAAAAAATGTGTTATGTTTTATTGCAATCTGTAGTTTGCACTTAATGTTCAACTATCAAGGGAACAGCAAAAATCTTGAAAATGAAAGTGGAAGGGAAAAAACAGTGTTACAAGGAAAATCTTATGTGAAGCGGTTTGCCAAAATAAACAAAGATAAAAGTCCAAACATCTGTTTTGCATTTACATGGAAAGGGTAAGACGACCTGTCCCAAGGGCAGCAGAACAGATGGTACACAAAGCTATCTGCACCAATAATGAAGCAGACAGGATCTTGGGAGCGCAAACGAATGATGTTTCTGAAACCAATTTTCATTGTAGGGAATATTTGCCCTGACTAGCATTTCAGGTTCTTCCCAATGTCGCCAAGGATCTGCTGCTATTGAGCAAGAGTTCAGTTCACATTTGAACTTAGTAGGTAATGAAATCTGAAATTGAATACCTTTCGAGAAACCAAATTTGGGCTATCTTTGAGGCTAATTTATCAGCAATGCTATAGTTTCTTACCTTAGTACCAAGACACAGGCAGCCACCAAGGAGTAAGCTAGAAGTGTCCCAATAGACATCAGGTCTACAAGATCCTTCAGGTCTAAGAGAAAGGCCATAACAGCTAATGGCGGAGAGAAGAATGGGGGAGAGGGAGAGGCAGAGAGAGAGAAGACACGAATTAAGTGGCAGGATATTTTTTATTTCATTTACAAGCCTGATGAATCATGACAATTTAATCTTTATCCATACTTCTGGGCCAACAAGCTCTTGTTTCCCAGGAGATGATGTAAAATTCGTGAGAAAGAAGCAAGAAAACCAGAGTTCAAAAAAAGGCAAATTGTATATTAAGTTGTGCGTGACTTACACAACACCGCAAGAGTAGTAATATTATTTCTGAATGAGTAAGTCTTGCAACCTTAAAAATATTTGCATCTTAAAGTGCAGTAAAGTATGTGACATTAGTTTGGATCTGCTTTATTGATGTATATAGGTGATCTCCTTATGGAGTTATGAAATGCATGTGTTTACAATATGCACACCCATATGCATAGAGTAGTGGTGGACCTAGGAATTTCTTCCATCATTCTTAAGGAACCTTTCTTACCTGCAACAGCTCCTGAGGTTATTGTAGCTAACATTGGGGTTTTTGTCCTCTCACTGACACGAGACAAAAATCTGAATAGTAATCCATCTTCTGCCATCGCATAAATAACCCGAGGCATTGGAAACATGGATCCAAGCAGACTAGAAAAAGGCAAGAGACATTAATGTTCATTTATTTCTTGTGTACAAAAATAAAAATTGTTTAACGTATTCCAACAACCCAGTCCCTAATGCAAGGAATTCATTTTTTAAGGAATAAGTGTCTTTTCCCCCAAATTGGGAGAGTAATTATAACAGATAACGAGAAAGTTTTGCTCTTTTGCAGCAGTGAATACTAGATCTTCACCATAACAAAAATGGGATTTTAAAAAAATCAATCAGATACTTATATTGCTGCAGAAGAAACTGAACACTTCTATTTCTTTTTATATTTTCTCACTGCACTTTTTTCCTTGGTTCTCCCATCTTGTATTAGTTTATGTTAGTTTTAACGTTCTCTTAAAACCTTTTAATGAGATTTATTCCCAAAATAATTAGTGAGAGACCGGTAATCCTCAATTTACAACCACAATTAGGACTAGAACTTCCATATTGAGCAAAGCCGTTGTTAAGTGAATCATGCCCAGTTTTACTGCAGTTGTTAAGTGGACCAACATGGTCATTAAGTGAATCACTGTTGTTAAGTGAATCTGGCTTCCCCCATTAACTTTGCTTGTTGAAAGCCAGCTGGGAAAGTCGCAAATGATGATCATATAATGCTGGGACATTGCAATAATTATAAATACATGCCAGTTGCCAAGTGCCCAAATTTTTATCATGTGATCATGAGGACGCTGCAATGGTTATAAGTGTGAGGATTAATTGTAAGCCCTTGGAGCCTGGGGAGAGTGAAGAACGGGCCTACTGGAAATCCGGAAATGGGCCATTGCCGACCTCCGGAGGCTTTAGAGAGGCCTGCTAGGCCCAAAACGGGGCGCGGGGTTTGCGCGTGCATGTGCGGAGGGCAGGGCGCATGGGGGGCATTGCATTATGGGTGTGGGCATGCGCACGTGTGCTAGCATGCGCACACACCCACTTTTGGCACCCGAGGGAAAAAAGGTTAGCCATCACTGTCTTACAGTGAGCAGTGAGTTAGCCTGCAGTACTGCATATCAACCACTGTGCCAACATGGCTCTTAAAAATCTGTCAAGTTAAAAAAAGCCAACTCTTATATCAGCCATGAACATTTTTATTTAAAGATGAATACACTCCTCAGTGAGCACACTCTTACCGCACGTAGGCAAAAAAAAAGTTGTAGCCCTTACCTTGTAGAAAGAGCACATAGGGACCCAACAGCAACTGCATAGTTTGCTCCTTCCCATCCCACATACTTAAAAGCAACTGGCAGTGGGCTATTTTTATCGAGCAGATAGTAAGGCATCATGAGAGTAAGAGCTGCCGACACCCCAAAATATGCAACAAAGCAGATCAGAAGTGAGGCCACTATGCCTATTGGAATAGCTTTCTGGGGATTTTTTACTTCTTCACCTAAAAAGGAGATATAACCCAAAGATTACAAAATGACGGATTTAATTATTTCCTTTCGGTCAAGAAACTGCATTTGACAGGTTTTCCTCTTCTGAAAGCAAAAATCCTTCCCCAAATTAAAAGTTGTCCGTAGCATATTAAATGTACTGTAAGAGCATGCGTTTTACAAATCCTTTTTAAATTATTAGGAATTATTTCCCTGAATTGCCTAATTGTTTCCAATAAGGAAAACCTACAGCTATTTATGAAACGTATAACGTTTCATTACATTTGCATATCATGGTAAGAGGTAAAATATTTGCCTAGATAAATAACTTACATGTTTGAAAATCAAGCTATACAATTTGATTCAACACCATAATTTGCACTTTAAAATTATGCAATGCAACATAAAACTTCAGCATTCCTTCTTGCTATTGTCCAAATACTAAGAATATATTACCATAACTTCATTTTCAAGCTTGCCTATGAGATAATGAAAACTAAGGGTAAAAAGTAGTGATATACAAAATGACATCCAAAACTGACATAAAGAAGTGACCTACTATTTAAATTTTGCAATGTTGATTTATTTCTGAGTAGAAATCTATAGCATCACATTGCATGGTATAATTAATCACTCAATCAAATACAGCTGGAAATTAATATTCTGATGCACGTTCAGGTTCCGAAGTACCTTCCACTGTTTATGTCTTAAAACACAGAATCCCTTCTCCAAGAATCTAATTAGATTCTGATCTGTATGTAAATATAATGTATTTCATGCTCAAAAGAAGCACCTTTCATGCAAAGCTGCAGGAACTATTTTCAGAGAGGAACCTGCAGCAGATTGGAAAAAATGGCTCAGGGTCTCCTAATGAGTGGTACACAGTAAAGGCCCAGCTAAGAGTAGAAATTATTATTTTTAAAAAGTACTTTGTTTTTTTGTTATCTTACCTGTGGTGGCAATACAGTCGAATCCCACAAATGCATAAAAGCATGTAGCTGCCCCTGAAAGGACTCCAGAAAAACCATATGGCATAAACCCACCAACACCATGTGGCAGATCCTGTGTGGAACTAGAAGAAGCAGCAACAAATCAAAAGTGATTCTGATTACCCCAATTCCAAGAGTATCTTGCAACTATGAAAATTCAACAGGGCAAATTCACTTTACCAAAATTCAGAATACAGTTGACTCATCAAGACTTACCGATACTAAATGGATACTATATTATTATTTTATGTGCCACAGTTCCCAGGACTCATTTGCAGTTCCATTAAATAACTGCACCAATAAATGGACCTCTAGTTTTGAGCAATTACTATCAATCTGTAATAATCCAATATATAAAAACACTCATCAAAATCAATAGGATCTATTTTTGTACACTGTAAATATGAACAGGACTGGGCGGCATGAGTCATTTTTTTTTTTCATTTTTGAAGTTTGGTTTCAAAACTATTTTTAAATTTTGAAACAAGTTGAATGATCATTTTTACAAATTAATTATTTGAATTAAATAGCAATAAGAAGCCCTATGTATGCTGTCATTAGCTTTTGGGTAAACAGGGGAGGGGAACTGCCTTAGCTTGTGTTTTTAATTTGTATAAAATATACTAAAATTCTTCTATGGCTGTGCCCAAAGAACAGTACAAGGTTCCAAGGTTTTATTACTTCTCTTTTTAAATTTCTTTTTATTCTTTCCAAGTAGAGTCAATATTTTCTATATAAAATGTCTTGTATTATATAAAGTGTCTTTTGTTGTTAGTTGCGAAGTCATGTCCGACCCATCGCGACACCATGGACAACATTCCTCCAGGCCTTCCTCTCCTCTACCATCTTCTGGAGTCCATTTAAGCTCACGCCTACTGCTTCAGTGACTCCATCCAGCCACCTCATTCTCTGCTGTCCCTTTCTTCTTTTGGCCTCAATATTTCCCAGCATTAGGCTCTTCTCCAGTGAGTTCTCCCTTCTCATTTGGTGGCCAAAGTATTTAAGTTTCATCTTCAGGATCTGGCCTTCTAAAGAGTAGAATTAATATTTACTCCAGGTTAAATAATCTCAGGTTAATGGATAAAGTTTTAAATCAGAACTTATCTCCCACCCACCCCCGCCCACCGCAAATACTTATCTAGGCTTCTTTACACACTCTGCAGATCCTTCAGTGCTTTTTGCCAGCTCTTGCAGCACAAAGGACTTCTGCACAGGCACATGAATGCATAGGAAATCCCAAGTGGGCCATGAATCAGTCCCATTGAGTCTATGGACTCATCCATGTATCCTGTTTGTCATGACGTGAAGACATCCCTTGAATCACATGTCCTTGCTGTTTAACTTCATAGAATAAAAGGGCTGGAAGGGACCTCCAAGGTCTTTTAGTCCAACCTATTCAAAGAAGGAGTCTTCTATCCTTCCAGCCAAATGGTTGTCCTGACTATTTTTGAATAATTCCACTGACTGAGCACCCACAAATATGAGAGGCAAGCTGTTCCATTGATTAATTGTTCTCAAAGTCAGAAAATTATCTTTACTTCTAGGCTGGATCTTTTGTTATCTTGCCCTCTGTGCCTTGGAGAATAGGCCAATCCCCTCTTCGCTCTGGGATAGTCCCTGAAGTACTGGAAGACAGATATTATGTCCCTCCTGGTCTTTTCTTTGACAGACTAGGTCTAGGAAAACCTACCATCTTCAACTATTCATCATATGATTTATCCTCCAGACCAATCATCATCTTTGTTGCTCTTCTCTGCATACTTTCCAGGGTCTTGACATCTTTTCTGTACCTTGTGACCAGAACTGGATGTAGTAGTTGAAGTGCATCAGCCTCAGTAGAACACCTCCCATGTGGACATTCTGGCATATGGAGAAAGGAAATCAGCTGCGTTCCTTTTGGACCAAAAAACTTTCCTTCCATTCAGACACTAATTTGTTTGCCTCCAAAACCATTTTGGCTTTGGCCACAAGAGAGGCCAGAAGCCTTGCCTGGATAGCCTATTTCTTTTGGAGAATGAGATCAGAGGCAGAAATATTGAACTCATTTTGGGCTGAATGCAAGTCTATCAGAAGCTCAAAACTCCCAGTGATAAGCAATAGCACTAAAGGAACATTCGATGGAAAGACCAGTGGTATGTTTTTCTTTTCTTTTTTTTTCAAATTTAGTGAATGAGCTACATTGGCCATTTGAGAATACAACTTCCTTCGCAAACAAAATTGAACCTTCTGTTTTCTTGAGCATGCTAATCATATTAATTTAACCTTATTATGGGTCCATTCAGAATAGGTTATAATCAATAGTTGCTGGTTTAGCTCTACAAATGATCTGATCAGAAAATGTCATCCGTTCTTTCAGTGATCCCAAAGTGATCCTTAAAAGAGCTTAATTAATTAGGAGATTCCCTAACTTTTGGACAGCCATTTTTTCTCAAGGCCAAAACATAGATCAACAAACACATGGAATCATCAATTCTCCAATTGCTATATTAATTGTCAATGAAGAGAACCTGGTGGAACTTTGTAGTTGGCAATCCAGAAGACCATTATTATTTTGAGAAGTTTGGTGACATGATGTCTCCTTCTTCTTAAGAAAAGTCTAAAAGTTTTCAGCCGATTCTGAGTTTTTCTATTCTTGTTTACTGAATAAAGGAGAAGAAGGAGGGGTGGAATTTTCACAAAGCTTCAAAGCTTTTCTCATTGTGAAAGACTCAGACATTCAATTCCCATCCCTGAGTCATGTACCAGCCAGTCAAGGTCAGGTCTTGCAGTCTCCTGACCACAGCAGAGCCGCGAAGTCATGGTGCCAGATTGTGATAAAATCCTTGGGGTTGTTATTGTTTGTGGGGAACTCCTCCACACAACCTAGCGCTAGATACTGTGGAAATTGGGCGCCCTCTATTATCATTATTAAGAAGCGCCTGACAGCCTGTTCAGAGCTTTGAATATTATCCTGTTTGGTATGCTTTTTATGTCACACTTTACAACTGTTTTCTTGGGCTAATAATAAAGCTTAAAATCCCTTTATTTACTCGAGCGTTCATTGTCTCTAGATCTAAAAGAATCAGTTGCCTGGGCAGCTAATCACTGCCCAGACACTTGGCAAAATATACATGTCAAAACCAGAAGTTGAACATACTACCTGTTTACCATACCTACTAAGTCATCTCTATTTCAAGCTCAGAGGAACAATTGGTTATACGGAAGGGAGGAGAAAAAATGGCATCAAACTATGCTACATGACCATGGTGGTGCAGTGGTTAGAATGCAGTGTTGCAGAAAATTCTGCCAACTGCCAGGAGTTCAGTTCTGACCAGCTCAAGGTTGCCTCAGGCTTCCATCCTTCCCAGGTCAATAAAATGAGGACCCAGATTATTGGGGGAGAATTGCTTTTGCTATTACATTTTGTGAGGGTGGCCACTTGTTTGGCCATGTTGAAATAAAAGTAGGTTATGAAGGCAGCAGGTACTGCACGTTTGATACGGACATACCTTCTTCCCATCTAAGATCCCTCCTGTTGCTGGGTCAATGAATCCTCATGATGGCTGTGAAGTCTACCCACCATGAACCAGAGGTGGGGGTCCTTTTCAAAGGATCTGCACAAACTTATCAACCAGTTAATACGATCTAACTCTTATCATTCAAGCATACAATCATTGAAAAAGTAGGTTCCAGCACTTTCAAATGTATTTATTTTAATTAATTTTTCAATTTATATGCCCATTCACTGACAGAGTGACTTTACTGGCTAGACCTTGCCTAACTATACCAGTGGAAGACAATTACCTTTTGATTGGGCAAAACAAGTCAGTTTCCCTCCTTTACTGTATTCTTAAGGCACTTTTAAGACTAGGAACCTATTGCTCTCATATGGATGACAAGAAAAAAAGTTTTGCTAATTCCATTCAGATGGGAGACCGAGATACTCTTGCTCCCTCTCCCTTTCTGCCTCTCTCATACCCTACTCTATGCAATGAAGTCTACCTTTGATCTACACCCCAATATCCTATACAAGTACTTAAGATGTAACTAGCTTAGCTGGACTGATTTTATGGCTTTAATTGGACTCTATGGATAATTATTGGCTTTCCTTCTATTCTGGGTAACGTATTTAAATTGTGGAATTGAGCTCTAATTCAGCCAAACTTTGAGAGAGTTAATATAGTAAAAGATGAAGCCAATACGGGCTTCAAATGACTCTCCATTTAGGAAGCAATGGTCTAATTTCTTGGCAGTGAGTATACAGATTGTTCATCTCATTTAACAGTTTCGCTATCAATCCTTCAAGTGCTAATTGCTTACTTTCCTTGCCATAGAAGTGAATGGGTTCCTCCTTCATTCATGCATGTATATACACAAATACATATTGTGAATTCTACCCACATGGAGCACATATGGCAGAAGTGAAATAGTGCTGTTCATTTACATATATTGATTGTAACTCTCAGAACTTAAGTGCTAATCCTGATAGGCAGATGCTTCACTTTCACTCCACGGAAGTTGATTCTACACTTGCAAGACCCTTACCCAGAAGCTTTCCCACAGCGATGTGTTATTGTTATTATTCATGGTTGTGGCTGTGTTGTTCAGGAAACCAAGATAGCAATCAATACTAAAGAACTAACCATCTGTTATGATAATACGACATATTGCTTTTGGTTCTACCCAGATCCAGAAACCTCCCTAGCAAGTAAGGAGGATTGCAAGTAAGTTGTAGTTCCGCATTGCATACTCCTTCCCTCTTACCAACCAGCAAATGGGGAAAGCCTGAAAGACGACAGCCAGACAGCACTCCATCCCCACCCTTGTTCTTCCATTACCAGGTTTATTTTCCTTCTTAAGGAAAATAAATAAAGACCTACATTGTAAAGGAGTAACAGAACTATCCTCAAAGCGATGAAGACACAGTGGGGGAATAAACACAAACTGTCCTGAGGGGGAACTGAGGAGCCAGTGATAAAATGAAGCAGAAGTTAGAAGTTAGGAAATTATCTGTGTAGCCCTCCTAAGAACCACTACAATATTTTCCTTGCCATTTCCTTTGGATAGACAGCTGAGCTGAAAATTCACTGGTCCAGCTGCAGACCATTTCCATGGACCACACAGGAACATAACACCACTCATGGTAAGTCTTGCATGTGTAAGCAGCCACAATCTTTGGTGAGATCAAACACAATGGGGAGTGCACTATGGTCTCTAGTCCAAGGTGTATAGCAAAGCAATTGCAAACCTCATAACTTCCCAATGGGCTGGAGTAAAATCCCCATAATAGCCTGTCAGTATAGTAGAGTATGTTGGCAGTGAAAAATAGGATCTGAAATCCAGCATGTCTAATGGACATTGTCAACCCCGAAGCTGACCTGGGTCATCTTGGAACTTCAGTGTTGCCACACTGGAGAGAGGGGTAGGGAGGGGGGATTAGAGATAGTTGGGCTTGTGTAGTCAAAATAAAATACTTTCTCAAGACTTTCTCCTGGGAACTAAGGACATTGTCACACCTGGCCAAGAGAAGGAGGAGTGATGTCACCAGACCAGAGGATGCTGCAGTGATTAGGCCATGTGACTGACTGTTTGGGTTGAGGGAAAAACTTTTACTTTTAATTAGATGAAAACCAAGGGGTCCTTCAGAGTTGGTTTTCACCAGATATTTGCCAATATGATATTTCCAATAAAGCTATTTTTTGAGGAATTAACCTGTCTTGGAGTTCTTGCTTGCAATGGATTTATTACTTGGAACCCTGACAGGCATTTTATTTGAAAATTATTTGCATGCATGTCATTATACATCTCTTAACAGCATGCATTGTTCTGTGATCCAAACTGGTGCAATAATACCAGCTTTAAAATAATTCTGATTAGAAATATGTCCACCTTCATTTGTATATGTTAATATAATCACAATAAATTGAAAACCAGATTGACTCTATTCTGGATCCTGGAACAGTAGCCTAAAGAGCTTTGACATAAACCCAAAAGGCAACCAGTAGAAATGCTTTTGATACCAGATATGGAGTGTTTTTGTGTATCTGAAGCAATAATTATATCAACTTCAGAATTAAAAGACAATGGAATATAAGGAAAAGGATTTATGCTTTTAGTATTAGGAACAAATTTGTCAACCTGTTATTTTAATATAGACCATTCAATAAGACAATAGGATTAGAATAGGCAGTGGTGGGATACAACAGGTTCACACCTATTCGCAAGAATGGTTGTTAACTTTCTAAGCAGTTCAGAGAACCGGTTGTTGGAAGAAATCTCCTTTTGTTTTTTTTCCACTTTACAGGGCTAATCCTGTAAGGAAGGCAGGAAGGAAACATTCTGGGGTTGTTTCGAGCCTAATCTTGATTGCTCTGCTTACAGAAACTGCCTCTTGGTTAACCCATATAACAGCTAAAGGTCCTTGGCAGTACGCTCAGACATACTGTCACCTGAGCTCCATCCAGTCACATGATCACCCAACCATGCCTACCCAGCTACTCATTCGGGCAGAGAACTGTTTCTTAAATTATTTGAATCCCACCACTGAGAATAGTTGTGACACAATAATAAATAAATTTGTTATTGTAATAAGTTGTCATTTGCCATGAGAGAACACACAGTAGGTTTGCTTCAACAAGAAGTTGCCTCTTTAAGAAAAATAGAACAATTCTGCAGAAGCTTAGGAAAATTTGACCAAGCCTGTTTCCTTTTTTCTAATTCAGTGAAAGTTGATTCTATCACTGTCTTAATCTTCACACAAGCCATTGGTCCCATTAGCAGGGTCTTTTTTAGAAAGCCAGACTGGATAACTGGAAAGTAAAGACCATCTTCAGCCACCAATCTGCCTATATGATGATGTTTCATGTTGGTTCTAGTTTTGTGTTTAAGGAAAAGAAACAAGAAGGAGTCTTGCCCAGCCACAATCCCTGTGATATTCACAACACTCCCAACACATTGTGAATTCAGGGATATTATCCCAGCAGTTAGTATTGTCAGCTTTTAAGGGTTGGGGATGAAAATATCGCCACTGTCGTGTAACTGAAGCCATTTGATTTCCAAGATAATGGGCACTTGCGAGGAAGCACTTGGAAAGAATGCTATATGTTACATGTGATCTTGGATCGTCAGCCACAATAGGATTGTGCAGTGCAAAATCAGATTTGGTCTCAGTGGCAGTCCATCTAATGTCTCTGCCATCTTTGTTCTGTGGCTATGCCTAGAAATTTAAACACTGAATCTACGCACTCACTCCAGGCTGCCTCTTCTGTGTCCTCTAGGAATATGAAGCCTTAAATGGGAGCCCAATGATCTGTACAGTTTGGAATAATTGTGCTTTTATTAGGTTGAAAAACAACCTTCAGGACACATATTTTTAAATCTGGGACAGGTATGGGGAGGGAATGAGGCCTGCAGCTAGTATTCAGTGTTTGGGAATAGAGAGAAGAGAAACTGGAACCAATTTAGGAAGCTTTGTTATCTACTATAAGCAACAACAATATCTCAACTGGTCCTGCTTTCCCTTCTCACCTACTGCAGATCATAAGTTTTCATTAGTTTATTATCAGTAGCTAAGTGAGCATAAAAAGGCAGGGGCACGTTCTCCACTGAAAAATAAGCTACAGGAGAAATAACCTGGGATATGTGTTCTACCTGAGGCACAGAAAAATGGTTGGTTTCCCAAGGATGGAGAACAACTATTTACTGCTTTAGCACACTAGTTCTGGCTTGCCGCCAGGAGTATGAAGTTGCTGAGATGGTGTCTTCTAACCTATGCATGGGGGGGGGGGGGAGAAACCTCCTGTAGAAAGGATGTTGTGTCCAGCATTCTGTAATGCAAAAAAAGAACTTTCTTTCTGTGCTGGCATTGAGAAATGTTTGAGGCCTCCTTGAGTAAGGAGCTGCAGTTCAAGATTTTCACATTTTAATGAAGCAGCCTTTCCCCTTGCCAAGAAATTCCAGCCAAAACAGGTTTGTTGTTTCCAGTCTTTCCATCTGGTTTCTGTCTGATTCCAGAGCTGCCTCATTTAGATTTCTCTATGGAGTTTTGTTTGTATCTAGATGGATGATGATAGCAATAGCGGTATGGCCTTTTGCTTACAAGGCTTCCTTTTGAGCTGGTTACTATTTGATGCTTTCTGGAACCAGGCAATGACAGTTTTGCCATATGGTGTCTTAACACTCCCAAAGCAGAATGAGTTACTTTTACCTTTTCAGAGGTCAAATGCATCAGGAAAAGATTCCATGCTAAGACTATCTAGAAAGAGAAGATTCAGTACCCTGATTCAATTCTGTGGATCTATCCAATATCCAGCACAATTTAACTGTGCTTTTTGAAAAGAAAAGGTACTGAAAAATTCATGAAAGGCTCCAATTTAGTATAACTTTACATCAGACACTAAACAGACGTGTATATATGAGGTAATCATTCTTGAATCTATCAATATCTAGCCTGCAACCAAATGAAGACAAAAGTATATTGTTGTCTGGCAGAATTTCAAACAACAATTTCTTAACATGAAATATTATTCTGCAGGAGCCCATTAGTTGAATCTTATTGGACACAAGCACTCAAACCCTCCGCCTTAAGGTTAACTGTATTTTTACCTATAGTAGTGACAGGTCCATTCTGGTCATCAAGGAAAACAACAAGATTCCTTTTCAGGACACTTCAGCATATTATTGTTATTCTATCTTCATGATCTTTACATAGAGTAAGAGGTATGATCTCTGTCCAAAGAGTTGAGTTGTTAGAAATCAAATCAAAATTTTAGTATGGTAGTTTGAAGAGTGTCCAAGAATAGTGCAAAAATCAGAACAATACAGAAAACAAATTGTGTTAATTTGAAAAAAAATCTACGTGTAGCCATTATTCCCATAATGTTACGTTACATCTTCCTTCTCCATCACCTTGCTTCTTTCAAGGTGCAGCTTAGAAGAGGGATCCTATGGGATTACTCTTCATCTGCATTCTGTTAAAAATGATAGAAAATGTACATTGACATTAAAAGAGAATATCTGTAGTTCAAGGTTGACATGAGGAGTCCTTCTTGGTTGTTTTCTTGCAGATGTTTCATTACCCAAACTAGGTAACATCATCACTGCTAGTGAGGAGTGCTGTTGGCTGTCAGTTTATATTCTAGTGGCTTGGCTTTCAGTGTTGGTGAGGATGGTCTTAGAGATTCTTTGGTTGGGATGTTTGCTGTTGTCTTCATTGGCAGTTTCTTGATTGGGGTATTTTTTATTTGATTGTTGGTCTGATGTTAACCTTGGAGTTAATCTATGCTGCTCTGGGTTCTGATTGCTGGGTGCTGATCACCCAGCCCCAAAAGGAACAAAAAAATACTTAAGCACTTCTCCACCAGCAATCAGCGCCCAGATCAGCATAGATTAACTCCAAAGTTAACATCAAACCAACAATCAAGTAAACAATACCCCAATCAAGGAACTGCCAAAGAAGGCAACAGCAAACTTCCTAACCAAAGAATCTCTAAGACCACCCCAACCAACATTGACAGGCAAGCCACTAGAATATAAACTGACAGTGATGTTGTTGAACTTTGGTGTTGGAGAAGATTCCTGAGAATACTCTATCATGGAAGCCAAGAAAATAAATGGATCATTGAACAAATAAACTATGTACTCTACTTCAGTCACATGTAAAAGCCTAGCTCTCTGGAGAAGGCTTTGATGCTGGAGAAGGTAGAAGGAAAGAGACAAAGAGGATGACCAGCAGCAAGGTGGATGGATTCAGTTGCAGTGGTAATGCATGTACTGTTGGAGGACCTGAAAAACCAGGTTAGGAACAGATTAGGAGAATATCTATCTGTTCATTAGAATTCAACAATGACTTTGTTAAAGTATAAGAGTGGCATATTTAATATAAAAGGGGATAAATTTTGGGAGAATATAAAACAAAATGAATCTGTGAATGGTTAATTGAATGATATTAAATATTGTAAATTTAAACATGAATATTGAGAGGATAAGTATAAGATGTTAAAAAAAGAAATTGAAAATGTGTAATAATAATATATTAGATGAGAAAAGTAACAGAAGGGAGATGAAATTTGAGATGTGTTTATTTTGGAAACGTTGGAAATGTTGGAAAACCTGGAACCACACTGTTCGTCAGAAGATGCAATTAAAGAAATAAAATAAAAATGTATTTAAAAAAAAGAATTCAACAATGACTTGATAGCACATAATGAAAAGAGAGAGGATTTGGAACTAACATCCTACTTGCTTGTGTCATCACTACATGGTGAGGGGTTTTTTTTTCCTACAATCCTCAGTCGTCCAAAATAAATTTTAAAATATTTCCCTAAGATAAAACTATTATCCACTTCTGATATAAGACATATACCCTATGAGCACTGTGGGCTTAATTTAGATTTTAAATCTCCATGGAGCAAATCGCCTACTTGGACCCCTCTGAAATTTTACAGCTTGAACTTGCCTAGGAGATCAGTTTCCATTCAGCAGGCATTTTCAATATTTCTTGGATAGCTGGGGCCCTAACTTTTGAGTTAAAAATTACCCAAACAAATATTTTCAATCTAAGTATTGCACTGGATCCATGCTATAGGCAGGAGTAAACAATATCAATTTCCCAAGAATATATAATAAAGCTGCCAAGTAATTTATCATTTATTATTAAATCAAGCCGCTGTCTCTTTTTCTTTTTTACCACTGTGGTGCTTTCCAGATGCTACTGTATTCTTGGTCAAAATTATCTCATTATAGCTATAGCAGTAATGAGCAATACTGGTTGAATTATTGCTATAAAAATGTAAAAGGCACATAAATTTTAAATATCTTTAATTTGCCTCATAATGTCAGGTTGAATTTTACATTACTTTTTTCTCTCTATAGAACAAAGCCAGAAATATGACTATATTTCTATATTCAGATCCAGACAAAGTGAGGATATAGGGAAACATTTCCCCCATCTTCATTTTGTGGCTTTATTCAATCTCATATTGCATTGATATGTGTTCAGACTAAACAATATGTTTAGGCAACAAATCATTCAGTGAAGTCTGGGGACCTATTGCAATGATGTTTTTTTCTAATAAATTAAATCCCAATAGTTTGCCAATACTTTACCAGTAGTTTTGAGAAAATCTGAGAAAGCCTTTCTATTTACATGCATCAGCCCCATACATGGTAAGAACCAGGGCTTTTTTTCTGTGGGAACGGGGCGGAACTGCATTCCGGATCCTTTTCGGAGTCCGGATCACGTGGTC
>JAOYMU010000274.1:16914218-16927854 GCA_025802295.1 Psammodynastes pulverulentus
TATGCTGGCTGGGGAACTCTGGGAGTTGAAGTCCACAAGTCTTAAAGCTGACAAGTTTGCCCACCCCTGTTCTAGCCTTTAATCCCATAAAAAGTGACACTGATTGCAAATCTTGTCAAAGTTAACTAAAACTTTCTCTGAAACTTAAAAGAGACACGGCTAATTTGTTTTTTAAAACTTGATTGTTTCACCACTGGCCTACTTAGAACACTGCACACAACTGTATGGCAAGCCACTTTAGTCATTTAATCAGTCACAATTTAACCATGTGGTTAATGATGCTCCTTTTGGATGACTCATCTCTAGCCCATTAATTTCTCAGTCTTGTCTAGCCCACAGCTTCCTGTTTCTTTACTGATAAAGTTCTCACTAATGCCAAAGACATGAATTGCACGGTATAAATAAAAGTATTGTAGTATAGAAGTATGAGGTAATGAGCTAGTTTAATACTCCAGATATATTTCTCAGAATGCTATAGCATTCTGGTCTACCCTACCCCTTTTGCTAGGAAAATTATATACCTGAGACACAAGTTAGTACAGGCAACATTAAATAGGCAAACCGAAAAGCATTGTTTCTGCTCACAGAAGGGGATTATAATTGGAGTAGTGCTCTACTTTTAATCGGGACAACTGGAAATTGTTTTTTTGTTAAAAGGATTTAAGGAAACATTATTCTTTAGGAGAATGGAAGCCAAAACTCATGGAAAGGCACAATTCCCGTTACACTTCAGAAGAGATTCTGGATACAGATAGCATTCACCATACAATCATAACGGAACATGCACATTAAATGGTGTGCCGTGATGGCCATAAAACAAATCGGTAACGTGACCAACTCAATCTTATGACCTGTTTTGTGGCATCATTAAATGAACATGGCAGTCAGTAAACAAACCCAGTGGTTTCTAAGGCACTGTTTTGCTGAAAACCAGAAACAGCTGTCAATTTTCCGCAAAATCAATCACAAAACACAGTGGTGATTGCAGGATGCTGAAAATGTGGCCGTGTTGCCAAACACCCAACATGTAGTCACATGACTGTATGGGGTGCGGCTGACATGACTGTTGAACTTCAGAATCAGGTTATAATTCCCTTTTTTCAGGTAGGTCATAACGATAACTGGTCACTAAGAGAACCTTCATAAGTTGAGGACTATCTGTAGTAGCATTAAGAGATTTCAGAATACATTTTTTTTTACAGCATATGAAGATTAAACTAAACATAAAAACGGAGTGGAAGTAGGAATTAACCTCAAGCACCCATGATAAAGTTTTACCAGTTTGGCTTTCAAGATGAGGGTATATTTAAATACCTCCTTTAGAGATAAAAGAGACAAAGGAATGCTTACCAAGAACCATAGATGCATGTACATGGACACAAATATGGCAGAAATACTTTAAGTCAAGGAGAGTAACACACATCTTTTCCTCAGTTGAATTTGTATAGAATTAAATACATGATTGACATCTATGGTTACCTTCCTATTATATAGGATGTTGCTAAGTCCGTATGTCTTTAGAAATTATGAATGAGCTATTTTAATGAGCCTCGGTGGCACAGTGGTTAGAGTGCTGTACTGCAGGCCACTTCCACTGACTATCGGCTGCCTGCAATTGGGCAGTTCAAATCCCACCAGGCTCAAGGTTGACTCAGCCTTCCATCCTTCCAAGGTGGGTAAAATGAGGATCCAGATTGTTGAGGGCAATATACTGACTCTGTAAAACTGGTTAGAGAGGGCTGTAAAGTAGTATAAAGCTGTATATAAGTCTAAGCACTATTGCTATTGCTATGTAACTCTATCATCTGACTGAAACAATAACCTCCTGTCTTATTATTCAAGAAATGTATGTGTTTTTGCTTGAATATGTTCTATATCACTTTTGCTCAAGTCGTGATTAAATCATCCAATTCAGAGCCCACAAAACTCATATTTGTCCCAAATTTTAATCAGAGCCTCGGGCACAGATCTGAAAAAAAAGTTTAACTTTTTTTAGATTTTGTAAGTGCTCATAAGACTGCCAATAGTCTCATGGAATTTCAGTAATTAGAAAACTAAAAGCCCTCTTGGGGCCAGGTAGGCATTATTTTTCCATCTGTAATTTAATTAATTGGAGTTTGCCATTTCGTACACATAAAGAATCCAGAGTTATCAGAAACTGGAGTTACTAGAAGCCACACAATGCTTTAGTTGTTTGTTTTTATTTATTAAATGTATTTGTTCTCCCCAACCTGTATCTCTTGTTAATATGGCAAGTTATTACACGTAATCTGAGGTTCTGTGTTTAATCGTGTGTTAAAAAGAGAAGAGTATAGAACTACACGTAACACATGGTCTGGTTTCCAAATCTATACCTAAATCGTGTTTCTTTTCTTTTTTGATACACTACTTCTGCAATTGAGAAAAAAAAACACAAAAGAAATTTGCAATGTTCTCCTATAATTAATCTTATAAGAAGACTCAGTTTTGCTTTCACGCAAGTCAAGTTGCACACGTAAGCACTGGCCTGCCGCTCACACAGCCAGTTTCCCTCTCCCCCTCACAGACAGGCCACCAAACCGCAAAAGTTGTGTAGCGCCGGTCTAGTTGTAATTTTCCCTTCAAATGTTTATTTGTGGCCAAAAGGGATTTTTAACGTTCATCAGCATTTGTCAGACTTATGCAATCAAATTAAAACTTAATGCATAGCATTCTATTATATGCATCAGGATAGATTTAAGCAACAGGTTTTCCCTTTTTCAAGTTTATCATACAATCAAAATACTTATTCAAAGGAAGAAGTCCCTAAGAGCTCTGATTGGTAGCATTTACTGGAAGGAAAGTGAAGGTCACTACACAAAAATTCCAGCCAGAATTCCACTTTCAAATTAGATACTTATATATAGAGACTCCAAAGTAGCAAAATGCCTGTTAATTTGCTTCCTCTTTTTTGATGCAGAAGTGAAGTTTGTATCTTTTGAAAAGGCAGGGCCTGCATCTCCACGCTGTTTCAGTATAAGAAACAGCCTTGACACCTAATTCCTCTGGTTAACAGTTCCTTTCATGCACTATCCTAGGAATCAATTACTTTCAGCCCCATTTTGTGAATGCTGGAAAAAAGGCAAAGGTTCCCCTGTCAGTCATGACAGACTCTAGGGCAGAGTGGTCCTCTCCATTTCTTGGCCGAGGGAGCCAGCATTGTCTAAAGACAATTTCCGTGGTCATGTGGGCAACATGGCTATACCTGACAGCATATGGAATGCTGTTATCTTCCCACTGAAGTGGTACTTATTAATCTATTCGCATTTACATGCTTTTGAACTGCTAAGTGGGCAGGAGCTGAGGCAAGTAATGGGAGCTCACCCCATTGCACAGACCTCTCCCTAAAATTGCTCCATTAAAAAATATGGCAAATCAACACATTTTTTAGATACTTCTAAAATAATGCCCAAAATAATATCATATTGAAATAATAACGAACATATACTTTTTTAATCTCTACAACTCACCCCTTCAGAAAGCCCACACATTTTGCCTTCATTTCTTTTAGTTACACTACTCTGTTCTCACCTTTACAGGCTGAAACTTTAAAAGAACAATTCCTTTAAAAGTACTGCTCTTGTTAGCCAGTATTCTCTACTCAAATAATATGCTTTGGGGATGATCATATTAAGCTATTATAAAGTTTAAAAGGAAGCTATTATTATGACAGAGCACAATGCAATATTTCACAGATCTAAATCTGTTCTTAATTCAATGGACCAATGATACAAAGGAATACCCACCAATGACATAAGAAAGAATAAGATTCCAGCCAGTAATGAATGCCCACAGCTCACCGACAGTCACATAACTATAGAGATACGCTGACCCAGTCTTTGGAACTCTAGCGCCAAATTCTCCATAGCAAAGTCCAGCCAACACAGAAGCCAGAGCTGCAATCAGAAAGGAAATGACAATGGCAGGTCCTGCATTTTCTTGTGCCACTGCTCCAGCCAGAACATAAACCCCTGCCCCAAGGGTGCTGCCTACTCCAAGGGCAACCAAGTCAAATGTGTTGAGGCACCGCGAGAGCCGGCTGTCGTTGCTTGTACAGTCTACTACTTTCCGACGAAACAACTGCTGCCCAAAATGGATAACTTTCTGGCAAGACATCTTCTCGACTCAACCTGTAAAATAAGAAAATATATCTGAATCAGTATTATTGGACGGGCAAAGCTAAGCTACTTCTGCAAATCGTTCTGTTACGTGGTAGGAATTCCCCTATCATAAAACCCTCCAAACCTGTTAGAATGAAGGACCACTGTTATTTTAAGGGATAAGAAAATAGTCAATTATTTCCTGCCACAGTTTCTGAATTTAGGAGTACAAACCTATGAGTTTCTATTTAGAACTTGACTTGACTTTAGCTAATTTATCCCAGGTAAGCGTGGTGGAAGCCTATTTTACAAAGTAAAAAATTCACTTCATTATAAATATGAAACAATTTGTTATATATTTATTTTCATGAATACCTCTATCAGCAGTAATATTTTACTTTCCACTACATAGAGAAAGTTCTTTTTCCAAGCAGTTGCCAGCCTGAAATCTGAGAATTTCACCACCAATGTAATGCACTCCATTCTCAATTTTTAGTCTTTTGTCTTCAAGTATAGTCCCTGGTTTGGGGTAAACAACACCTGATCTTCCACTTTTAAAAGTGCAAATATATAATCAAAAGAATTTTGAAAGACTGAGTGGAAAGAACAAATGAGAATTTTACCTGTCTATTACATCCTATTGTACTGCGTAATTCACAATATTCACATTCTAATGTTTCCTTGCTTTCAGAGAGCAATGGCACCAGAGAGCATTAATATGGTGATTCCATTATCTGCCTAGCCTTTTGATCCTCAAACTGAACAAACTGAATATGTGTTTAATTAATAATTCAGTACTTCTCCCAGTAGCCTTAAAAACAGACATAAATAGTAATATAGGGAAGGATAAGATTAGACTTTCAATTTTGAGTGTCAGTACTTCCTTTAGGAAGTGCAATTTGTGGATTATGAGCTCAATATTGCTACATCTGGAGCAATAAAAATAAACAGCATCTTTTCAGCTTTTATTCTAGCAACAGCAGACAAAGAAGGGGGAAATTTGTCCTTCTGCAAAGGCCACTGTTTGTGTGATAAGAATTCCACAACATAAAAAAAGAAAACTACTTCCCTTCTTATTCTGAGTTCCCCAAATTCTCAGAATTTTAAAAAGGAAGTAGATGAGGAAAAGTAAAATCCTTTGAAGTTTCCCTAAGAAATGGGTTCTTTTGAAATGCTTCTTATTTAAATAAGCTGTTCCTATGTTAGAAAACATAGGAAATAGTAGAGCAGGGTTTTTTCATTATTCAAAGCATACATTGCATGCCAATTTATTAAAGCCCAAAGCACTTCCTGTAGGCTCCTTCACTTCCTCCCAATACTAGGACTCAGCCCTAGACTTAGCATGTAACATAGTTTTCCCCATACATTTCTGAAAGTCCTAGATCTGCTGAAAAGGATACCATTAGAACTGGGCAGCAGCATTAATTTTATAACCAGAATAGGTGGGGATAAACCTGAGTAAAACAACTGTTTCACTCAATGAATCATGGTTATCATTCGCCATGGCTCTTATAGCATTGGAGCCAGAAAATGATTATTAAAAGTATGGCCCTTAGCCAAATATCTTATTATGTAATCAGAATATAATTCTAAATTTTAAAAAGAGAGAAGGTAGATTTCAGGAAATTATAAACCAGTTTCAAATCCAATCTGAATAAAATGGAGGGAAGAAAAATAGAAAACTATATATACAGTATGCATGTAAACAAGCATGAAAACAAGAACGATTTGATATGTGCTAGTAGCTGAATGTCTCCAACAAAGCTCCTTATTTAAGGTTTCAAGGCAAATATAGAAGCAATTTCATAAGAGGACAAGTCATCTCATGGATTTGTGATCATCAAAGAAGAGGAAGCAGAGATTAGGAATATAGTTTTCACAAAGGAGGGTTGTATAAAAGGGGTATCACATGGATCAGTCTTTTAAGCTCATTTATAAACGCCATCGGAATGAGAGATAAGCAATGAGGTGGCAAGTTTGCTGATTATTTCAAATTGTTCCAGTTGATCAGATCAAAAAGAGATTGTGGAGAGATCCAAAATGAAATGGGTGAATGGGCCTTAAAATAGCAAAGGCAATCCAGGATAAGCTTTGGTTTGAAGTGCAAGTTCATGTATTCTTTAGCAGAGTTGGAATCATTGGTCAGGAAAGCATATCTAATGAAAGCATATCAGTGAAAATGTCAGTCTAGTATGCAGTGGCTATAAAAAAAAGGGAAATTCTATGTTGGGAATTATTTGGAAGAAAATAGAAGCAAAAATTGACAAAAGTAAAATTGTAATGTCAATGTGTATGGAATGATTTGTATATGTATTATTACAGAAACTAGACAAGAACAATCAAAATGATTAGGGGATAGCCAGAACTATTCTCCAGCAAGGAAATTACTGCAAGCAAATTTGAATCGAATTGTATCAGTAACATGTATAAATAAACCAAATCAAAGTGATACATTATTTTATAGTTTAAGGTTATTTTTTAATCTTTCTTGCAGTTATTGCTGTTTTTACATAGATGGTTTCAAACATTTAGTATCTGCATATGCATGAATGCTGTAACAGGAATTAGTCTCTCTCCCATATGTTGTTTGGTTAAAGTCACCTGAATATTAATTCGCTATAGACTACAGACAGACATCATTCTTCCACTGTTCTTATTTTCAGATCTTCTAAAGTACATCTAAAACCATCTAAGTCTTTCCAGAAAATAACACTATCAAGAAACCTATGGCAACTTTTGGTTTTCTTTCTCTAACTAGGTTTCTCCTTCACCTACCTCACAACAAGCTTTTAGTTTTAACAAGCTTTCAGTTTTGAGATAACATATTTTCTTCCAAAGCTCTTTTACTACTGCAGAACATGCAACAAACCACTCATATTGCATCATTGCTTACACATAGTGGCTTCCTTCTGCAATACTATCAGAAACAATTTAGTACCATGTATTTGAATACAACTACTGCAAGCAACAATATAAGAATTCAAGTTTGTTGATCAAACATATTTACTATGGTAACATCACCTATATACAGATTTACCTTTAATCTGAAGTTACTTAATAAATGCAAGAAAGGCATTTCTTTTGTCGTTGTTAAACACACCTCTGGTTCCACCCACTTTAACAAAAATTCAACAGTATGCCTCATGTCTAAGAAAAATGAAAAGCCACTTGCACCTGATCATAACATTAATTAAAAAAATAAACAAAGGGCAAGAAAGAATTTTTTTTCACAAAATGTTAAATAATACTTACATGTACATTAACAAGCACATTTACATTCTGTAAAAGTTGTATGCATACTGTAATATTTACAAATTTAGATAAAACGGAGCATAACTTTGAAAAGATTGAAAGTTTGTACGTTATCATCTATACCCTTAAATAAATAAAAATGTTTTTCCAGTGATCACAATTTTTTAAAAGCTGATCTTTGAAAAGATCACTATTTTAACCCAACAAAACAAACAAAAATAAAAAGCAAAATTAATTTGCATACAAGTAAACAAATGAAACGTTTATTGAAAGCTCCCATTAATGCAGAATATATACTCATCTTTGAGTTAGTTAAATTCAAATGAAATGGAACTGCTATCAATGCTACAGTTCAAAAACTAACCCTCTCAACTGCCTATGCTGCCCTATTGCTCAAGCACTGTAGGAGATACTTCAGATGAATGAGGTATCCTACCCAGCATGCTGACCAAAACAATCAAGCACAGAATCTATGTGCCAACAATAGCAATTATGAGTATGAATTCATAAAGAACAGAGGAGTACATGCTTCCCAGAAGATAAATTTGCTAGCACCACCCACACTGATCAGACACAATTCTGTTCCATTTCATAAATTTCATTTCCTGAAGATGGGAATATAAACTAGAAGGTAAGCTTATTTGGGGTGAACATTCTTAGTTCTTTATTCATTTCAATCTATTTTGGGTGAGTTATTCCACTAACCCAGTTAGGTCTTTCAATTTTCAGTATCCTGTTCCTTATATTAATAGGACTATTGTCTTTAACTTTTATAATTATACTTTAAAATAAATTTTCTTTTTTTCCTACTCTATATTCTGAGGCAGAGAATGACTATAAAGGAATAATAATCTAAAACCATTAAAACTCTCACTGACTTAAAAAAAGCCAAAAGTTTATGGTAGAAACCCCAAACAAGAACCCAGAGCTCTGAGAGTAAACTGAATTAATAACTTATGTGTGATCCTTTCACAGTCCCTGGTCTTTCAGCTGACACCTTCTGAACAAAGTGTACTTTTAATAACATCCCTACCACATTCAGTGTCCACAGCAGCATACATAAAGTAAATAAGCCAAAAGGGAGGGAAGACTGAATAAAGTTGTTGTTTCTTAAGCAGAGATGGTTTCACTTTCTGTGTGGAATGCAGGGTAGTAAGGCATAACTTGTGGAGTTCGATTTAAAAACTCTAAAGTAGTAGAAAGATTGAAATGGAACTTTTTAAGATTTCTTTTTAGCAGAAAAGTTTCCTCTACAATATTGGTATAGTAAGTATATACGTTTCTGAGTAAACTATCATGCTAGAGAACAATGAGCTAAATTCATGGAGTCTCCTATACCTAACAATTTTCATAATCTTTCTTTGTAAAGTACACTTGTGCCAAGAAAGTCCATAAGAAGCTTCATACTGTAAGTTCAACAATGCAAAAACAACAAATGCAAGAGAGAAAGTTATAGTGCGAATTATATGTAAATACAGGTAGTCCTTCCTTAACAACTATTTATTTAGCAACTGTTGTTACAAAGGTGCTGAAAAAAGTGATTTATGACTGGTCTTCATACTTATGACTGCCAGAACGTCCAACAGTCATGTGATTGCAACTGGCTTGCACTTACCACAGTTGTAGCATCCTGCAGTCCTGTGCCATTTGCAACTTTCCCAGAGGCTTTCAAGGAGCATAGTCAATGGGGAAGCTGGCAGAGGTCAGGGGTCGAAGACATGTGATGTCTCCCTTAATGACTGCAGGTGTTTCGTTCAACAAAAAATGGATTGTGCAATTGGGCTTGGTCACATGATGCCTCGCTTAACAATTGCATTCTTGAACCATTTTTCTACTCCCTTTTCTGAGTTGTAAGTTGAGGACCTCCTACTGCAGTTCCTATGCAACATAAATTACTAAAAGATAACTTGGAAAGTGGGATAGAAATATTAGCTGCAGAGTAAAATCCTTCAATTCCCTCAGTTAAAGGAAATTACTCAACAGAAGGCAACTATTTTTGGTTAGTCGAAACAAAATAGAGAAAATAGCTGTTTGGACCCCATTCCTCTTTCACTCTCGGGAAGAAAAAAACAAAAGCACAGCCCTTAAATCTGCAGATCTTCAATATGCAGGGAAATTCCAGCTCTCTGACCAGTTCTAAAGTAAGAATGGAGGTGGGGGAGGGGAGAACAGTGGGGAACTGTTTCTATTCCGTCTATTATCTGCACAGATGTTCTCAGAAAATATACGTAATTGCTGATGTAAGCCCAGCCTTCCCAGCAGCTCCAAAATGAAGCAACCTGGGACTATCAAGTTCAAAATGTCATATCTGATTCTTTAGAGAGTATGGCTGAGATTTGGAGATGCGGATCCAGGTGCCTCAATTTCCCTTTTTAGACTGTGATGGATTTTTCTCAATAATTAATTAGACACATTAATCAGAGGATTCTCTGAGCTTGAGGCTCCCACTGGACTGAGTTCTAAGGAAGCAGAGAATGTGATTTTGCCTCTGCTTTTTAACTACCTTCTTGTGAAAAAATACAGGGCATAGAACAAGAGAGTCTGCTTCAGAGTGGGATGACACAGAAATGCTGTAATTTCAACACATGATGCTTTGAGGGACATTGAGGGAAAAATTACCTAGAGGCAAAACAAACTTTCTTCCCGTGCTCCCCTCCCTCAGCTCTGAACTTTTGGGCTACCCTCACAATTTTAAACATATCTGGAGAGGTGACTAGAGAATTTCTCTCATGTCCACATTTGCAACAAAAGATACATATCCTTATGGGAAAGGATGATAAACCAGATGGCATCATCTATGTTAAAAAGTCCTATAAAAGTCCTTAATAATCACCCTGCAAAAATAGCCATACCCAGGACAATTATTGTATCTGGTAAGTTTTGCATATTCAAATCAATGATATCTCTTCACTTATTTCTTGTATTCTCTAGCTAAAGTTTACAAAATCCTTATGGCCTGAAAAATCTTAAGCAAATCCTCAAGTCAATCCCATTTAATTTACCTACATGGCTTATTAAACATCCACATTATTTGAATAATCTAAAATTAAAGTAAAATTCTATTTATTACTAAGTGACTCAGAACTGTATGGACGCATGTTCTAAAAATAATATATATCTAGCAGAACAAATGGCTGTCTCAATTAGATTTGTACCCAGATCAGAAGGAATGGAGCAGAGTGGACAGAGGAGAAGTTGTCAGACATTTGGCAAGATTCTTTTCCATCAGCTGAAATCTCTTAATTACCGATTATCATGGACTCAACTTCCTGGGTTCTAAGTTATATTGTTGGATAAATACCTAACAAGTATTACAGTGTCATCCTTGTTCATCAATTTGTTCATTGTAATCTTTCTTAAGCCTTGTAACGCTTCAGAGTACAAATAGTCCTCACTTTATAATCATTCACTTAGCAACTGTTTGAAATTGCGACACTGTTGGGGAAAAAAAGTGTCTTATGACCAGTCTTCACACAACTGTTGCAGTTCCCATAATCACATGATTAGGGTCTTGACAATTGGCATATATTTCTGATGGTTGCAGTGTCACAGAGTCATGTGATCACTATCTGCAACCTTCCCAGACAATTAACAACAAGCAAAGTCAATGGGGGAAGCAGGATTCGCTTATCAAATGTGTAAGTCACTTAATGACTGCAGGGGAAAAAAGGTCATAAAATTGGGCAAAGCTGCATGATACCACACTTAATGTTCACATCACTTAGGGATGAAGTGATTTCACTTAAATTGAGGACTACTCGTACAAGAGGTTTTTTTGTGTCCATATTGTTGGATCAATGATACAGAAGAATACCCACCAATGACATAAGAATTAGGTTCCAGCCAGTAATGAATGCCCACAGCATACCAAACAGTCTGTAGAGATACGCTGGTCCAGTCTTTGGAACTCTAGCACCAAATTCTCCATAGCAAAATCCAGCTAGCACATATTGTGTTCTTTGTATTTTAATAGACTATAATTTGAGATAGGGTTATTTACATATATACATATTTATATATTTACATATATAAATAGGTAGTCCTCGATTTACAACTAATTAGTGACAATTTGACAATTTGACCCAATCTCATTATAAAAGGCCAGTAGAAAATATATTGAATAACTTCCAACAGCACAAGGACTGAGACACTTAAAAATCTCCTTTCAAAATCTGAAGTCGGTGAACGAAGAGTTGTAAAAGCCTTTCTTGGGGACAGAGGACACTGGTAACATTAACCAGATACTGGAAGTCATAGATTCATTGTGTTATCTAAGTGAAATGGTTTTGCGCATTCCAAATGCACTTGAAATGTTACCAATTTTGCAAAAGTATGCAACCACTTCTGTTAAAAAAATTAGAAAGTTTGCAAATCATCATATGGTGTAATGTACATAAATATATATATCCACAGATCTCACATCAACAGCTTTTAGTTTTGTTTTGCAATGGATATTTTGTTCAGTTTTCTTTATACTAAATGGCAGAGGTACTTCAATGTTGGCAAAAACTGTTCTAGCATTTGACAAGCTTTTTTTTATGCAGCAAACATCCAAAAATAGTAACTGTGAGGGGCTCGTCTGCCAGACCTGAACATTATATATTAATGCATTTTTCGGGGGGTGGGGGACCAATTCTGCAACTTTTCAGAGTTACCATGGTATCATGCTACAACTACAGACATGCTGTATCTTTGCAAGGTTCAGGAAGGAAGCATTGCCAACACAGCCAAATTCTCTACTGAGATATACTGAGATTAGTAGCAAGCCAGAACTGAAGGTTATAAAGCCAGAAACATACGTTGCAAACTCATACAATGTGCCAGCATGAACATATATTCTAGAAAAAACTATATGCCAATATACCAAGAAAAACTGTTTTTTTATTCTAAGAAAAACTCCTATTTTTATAGCTTTAATTTAGCTATTCCAACGGGACTTAGCTGAAATATAATAGCTTTAAATCAGGGGTCTCCAACCTTTTGGACTTCAGGGACCACCAAATTCATAATTTTAAATCCCGCAGACCACTAATAGGAATCCAGTGTGCCGCTCGCTGAAGTGCCTGGATTCCCGGTGACCTGATGGGGTCCTTCAGGCACTAAGCTTGGCTGCCTGTTTCTGCAACCTTAAACACTCAAAGAGCCATTTGGACCCATTTCCCACAGAAAACAAAACACGGGGATCTCTCATCTCTCTCTCTGTATCTCTATATCTCATCTCTCTTTTTCACTCTCATCTCTGTCTATCTCTCTCCCATATTCCAGAGCTCTAGTCACAGGACTGGCCCATTGATCATCCTGGAGCAGCTCCTCCACCCGGATGCACTGCGGACCACCAAAATTTTCTCATGGACCACCAGTGGTCCCCGGACCGCTGGTTGGAGACCTCTGTTCTAGTCCAATCCCCCTACGTAAGCAGGAGATCCTATACAGTTCCAGACAAATGGCTGTCTAGTCTCTTCTTGTGAGTGATGGGAGCACCCACAACTTCTGAATGCAAGCCATTCCACTGATTAATTGTCTCACTATCAGGAAATTTCTCCTTACTTCTAGCTAGTTGTGTCTCTCATTAATGATCTTCCATCCATTGCTTCTTGTCCTGCCTTCAGGTGCCTTGCAGAATAGGTCAATCCTTTTCTTTCTGTGGGGCAACCCATCAAATACCGGCAAACTAGAACTCACAACATCCTGATTTGTAACCTGGTGCCTTAACTACTAAGCCAAACTGTTCCTAAGAGAATCAATTTCCACCACCTTCCCACACAAATGACTCTTCCCATATCCACCTGAAACAGTCAAAGGCATAATGCAAATCCTCAATGCAAAGCCACTAAAATCCAAGGCTCACAAGTCTATTTGTTTCATGATGAATGTATTTTACAATGACTACGTTAATGATATCACAATCGCTGTACGTACATTTGAGAGCTTAAGCACCGGAACAAATTCTCTCTGTGTCTAATCACACTTGGCCAATAAAGAATTCTATTTCTATTATGTCTTGTTATTTTTATTTCTATTCCTATTCTATCATGTCTCTCTCTCTCTCTCTCTCAGAGCAAAAATAAAGCCCTTTTATTTATTGCTTATGTTTTCTACCGACTTCCTACCTACAACGTTACCAAAGCAATGCACAACTTTTAAAAAAAAATCACACAGGCATAAGCCAGCCATAAAACCACCTTTCAAAAGTTAAAAGTCATAGTAGTAGTAATCAGACAAAAGGGATGATTTCAAAGGGCAGTCTGGGGGGAAATCCCCAAACC
>JAOYMU010000274.1:16927954-16939363 GCA_025802295.1 Psammodynastes pulverulentus
GGGACCACCAAATTCATAATTTTAAATCCCGCAGACCACTAATAGGAATCCAGTGCACTGCTCGCTGAAGTGCCTGGTCTCTCAGTGTCAGGATAGGGTCCTTAGGCACTTAGCTGCCTGCTTCTGCAACCTTAAACACTCAAAGAGCCATTTGGACCTGTTTCCCTCAGAAAACAAAACACTGGCATCTCTCATCTCTCTCACTTTCATCTCCCTCTTTCACTCTCATCTATCTCTATCTCTTTCTCTCTCATCGCTATCCCTCTTTATCTCTTTATCTCTTTCTCTCATCTCTTTCTCATCCCTCTTTCCAGAGTTCTAGTCACAGGACTGGTCCATTCGTCATCCCAGAGCAGCTCCTTCACCCGGGTGTGCTGCGGACCAACAAAATTTTCTCGCGGACCACCAGTGGAGTCCTCTGCTTTAAATCAATGGACTGTATTAGACCACAGACAAAGAAAAGTTCTATTTTGAAGCTATGGTTAGTTAACAACTTGATTAGTGACAAGCAAAGCTACTGCTGAAATTTGAATGAAAAAAGGGGGAAAGTGTATAGAATAAACCTAAAGGGTTACGGGTTTTTATTACTCATGACAGTCTTCCCAATTGTGATGTCCAAATATGCATACCAACTCTCAGAATTAACAGAAAACTTTGCTGGCTAGAAAACTTTCAGAATGTCCAAATATCAGGCAAGCATCCAAGTTAAGAGAACACTGGCTTACAAGAACACAGGAAGCTGTGCAGTCATTGATTCAGCTCAAGAGTGTTTGCCCCCAATTGATAGAGGCTCTCTGGGATTTTAATCATTCCAGAAAATGACTAGGATTAAATCTGAAACCTTTTGCATTCAAATGAAAACTTTAATGAAGTGTAGAATCGAACAAATTTAATAATTACAGTACAACCATCTCTAATGAAAAGGGAAACCAATTAAACTATCCTTGAGATGTAGTTGCCTAACATTTTCATAAAAGCCTTCAAAGATGGAAAACAATTGTTAATGAGCAATCTATAAATAGTTTAACAGCTGTACAGATTTTACAATAATGCAGTTTTTCCTTGCATTCGACAAGATTCAGGTAATTGTGATTTATCCTTCTTTTCTGGTTCTAGATTTGATGGCATTAGTTCCTGATCATCTTTTTATGCATCTGAGCACTGATACTATATCTTCCCTCAATCTTCTTGTCTCCACACTGAACTGTAACCTGTATATAAATTCTTCAAGGCTCAATTACTAGTCATTATTATATTCTCGGAATTTACCCATTAGTCATTATTTCTTTTACTCCACTCTTCCTGAGATAAAACTGTTCTTTGGCACAACTAAACAAAAATAGCCTAGGCTAGCTTACTCCCTTATCCTGAAAACTGCATAGCCTGAACACAACCGTTGATGTTGGCACATCAGTTGTTGATGTTGAAAAGCCACAGGGTGATATGTATCTCCCCTGAAACAGAATACTATCAGAATTTCTATAATTCATGGGCCCAAACATCTTCAATTTCATTAGTCTTGATATCTATTCTAAATACAAATCAATAACCATAATACTTGAATAATTTTCCTCTGATGCTTTGAGATACTAATTAATAAATGTATAAATGTTAAGTTACCACCCCTCTATAGATTTTAAAGCATTAACATGTCATCATCTCTACTATTATTGTTTCCTGTAATACATTACAGAATTCTCAGGAGTTCTGGAAGCTCCAAGCATATCTGGAAGACATGAGATTACAGAAGACTGCCGACTACTGTTTCTCTCTGCAGCTACAAACAGTGAAAGTTCAAAGTTTATTGTCCCGGAATATAGCACCAGAGTACAAGGTTGATTGGGGTCAAATCAGACTAGGCTAAAATGTCTAAATTATTTTGCTTGGTCGACCCTGCACAAAATTTATTTTGTCCATTCACTAACTAGTATGGTTCCAATATGACACCTTCTTTGATGCTCACCAGGCTTCATGCCTGACCTGGTACTTTTTCTAGATTTCTTTTTTAATGGAAAGGTAGCATGTTTCAGATGCTATTGGGAGTTCTTTAGATTCCTATAGGGAAACCATTGTCTTAAGGCCAACGGCTGAGGCCCACAGCTTTGTTTGAAAATGCACCCATCTGTCTAGTAAAAAGACAAAAGCAAACTGGTAAGACAGCTTCAGTTAAGGAAACAAGAAGGTGTTAAGCTCTGCTTTAATATTTTGTGCTTGAGCACATTATCCTTGCTAGTCATTTTGTGAGAATGCCCAGGACAAGCTGTTAAACTTCCAAATCTGATCTGCAATAAAAAAACCCGCAGAATTTAATAAAAGGGAATTATGAATTTTCTTCTGTGAAATTTGTCGGTTCAATTAAACATTATTTCTATGGAATAGTTGATAACGATAAATACCTACCTGACCACTCATCACATCATCAGTTAATGTGAAAGGGTATCTTCAAATTGTCATATATAAAAGATAAAAGATATGGATGAATCTTAAAACCGCTCACAAAGACAGGCCAAATACCAGCTTGGCACCCATTTTATGCTATACTTTGCATACCATTACAGGTTAAAACTAGCACTTAAAAAGGGTGTGGAAATGGACTGGAAACTACTACAGTTGATGAAGTATAGACCTGTTATTGCTCAGTTCAGTTGGTAATCTAAATAACCTATTTTGGTCCATATGTCTTGTAATGTAATAGTCTAAACCAAAGAATGTTACAACTGATATCTGTGCTAAAGCTAATAAAGGGCACGAAGTCACTATATAGTCAGGAAATCACATGGCTGGGATCATTTCCACACATGAGCATAAGGATACAAATTTGTAACTACAATTCCATATGCTGTAAAACAAGTTCACTAGATGGAGGAGCATTCATGCTACAAATTATAGCAAGTGAAAGGAGAGATATTTTTTTTCTATTTTAATTTTGTACTTATTAAGAAAGCACACGAGTGATTTCCATAAAGAAAGGAAGAAAGCAGTTGTCAAGGGAATTAAGGCATAATGAAAAACAGATACCTTATTTTTAAGTAGAATAGTATAGCAAATTGCAATAGGATGCATTCATGCAGTTTTATACAGCAAGAACCGTTGTGGGTAGCTAATTATGTATTGAAAAAGTCACTTCCAAAAAATGCTAAGAAGCTAATTACAAAGAAAATGGAAACTAAATTTTCAGTTTATCTTCTCACAGTTCATTCTGTCCAAACAGAAGGGGAAAATTTTATGCTGGAATATTGAAAGTGTGACTGTATGTCATAACAGCTGTTCAGAACCAACTTTAGACAAAGGCTGAATAGTCCCTGGACTAGACTAGGGCATCAAAGCTTAGGAAGCAGCAATGCTGTTTCTCCTACCAAATCAAATTTCTAAGAATTCTAATGTAGATGCATGCTTGTGTGTGCATACTGCCAAAGTATCACTCAATTTTCTGTTGTAATTTATTTTTATTCTGACACCTTCTAACTGGGAGCATATCCATACGAACACCAAATAAATGAAAGTGACTATTCCTCTGTAGAGTACATATATTTCTCAACAGTAACAGGAAGCTCACCTTTACGTACGATCAATATAACTCAGTAGGTGACAGTTGCAGCAATTTTGCATTATAGTCTATGGCACTATGCTCTATATGAACCTTGGGAGAGTAATGAAACTGCAGTGAAAACTACAATGTACTACTGTACATTAATTCCATAAATGACAAAAAGCATGAATTAGTCCTAACAATAGACAAAATAGTTCAAAAGGCAAGCATAAACAAAGCTGAGAGCTTGTTTTCAGATAATTACACTAAGTACAAAATCATAATTGCAGAAGTAATGAAAGCATCAGTCTGCATTCATTTGTACCAGTTCACACATGTGTCAGTTTCACTCTTTGTTTCTTTAGCCTTAGTTATCTTTTTCTTCCCTTCAGTTTCAGAATTAAATAGTCAATCAAGGAATGACAAAACTTTAATGTCAGTTCATTTCACTGGCAGGGTTCAAACACAGTATGGTAGTATGCATAACCTGTTGTTACCTGTTTGGGTTGCACATTTCTATCTTCCTATCACACATTAAAAAATATTTTAAAGTCCTAATAATAGATAGCAGGCTGTTGTGTGCAAATCAGACAAATGATGATTTCTTAAGGAGCCAAAACAGCAAACCAAACTACTTTGAACTAGCACTGTGTACAATGTTTGGATTTGTGAAAAATTAATGGTTCATGGCTAACTAGAAAAGTTTGATATCAGTTTGCTGTTGAGTAACCTGCTTGATCTGATTTTACATAGCTTACAGACTGCTCCAATCATAAACTGACATTGAGTGGCATACAGCTCCCTCACCATAACTCGAGTTACTTCTAGTTCCTTGGATCATCTACACCCAAGGAAGAGGATTACTCAGAAATTAATACTCTCTGCCAATCTTCAAAGATACAAGAGTCAGGGATGCTACAGTTTCAACATGGGACTCCTCTGGCATGGGACTCCTCCTCCCTTTTCTATCTTCCAACACACACACACACACACACACACACACACACACACACACACGGGGAACAGAAAGTGAGTGAAACAAAACCTTCCCTCTCCTATAACTTTAATTGCTCCAACCTTCAGAAAATTTTAATTTCCACTTCCCATTACAAAAAAATGAATTATTAAACAGCCATGGCAAAATCTAGAGACTGGACAGTCTACAGCTAGCTGAGTCATTTGAAACCTAAGCACTCACAAGTGGTTTGTGAAAGATCACTCACAAGTATGCAAACATGTTTTCATGTCCAAATGTGGTTCATGTAGCCAGAATCAGTGGAGGATCACCAGGACGATGATCGCTGTTGAAATTCATGGTTGCAGACACCCAACATCAGTCTTGGTATCTCCTGTCCAATGACAATGGCCTTCTGGTGGTTTTTTTTTAAAGCTGGGTGAAGCTTACTTACCTGAGGGTTTCAATCTATTGCAGAGGTGTCAAACTTGCATCGTCACGGCGTCATCACATGACGTATCAACTTTTTTCCCTTTTGCTAAACCAGGCGGGGGCAGGGCCAGCATGTGACGCACCTGGGCCACGAGTTTGACACCCCTGATCTACTGCATGCCACAAAATGGCAGGTGACCTCCGTATTAAGACACAGCAGCATGAAAAGTCCCATGGACTATTGTTTTTGTACATGGTAGCTGTAGCAAGACTGCTATATGCACAAAGATGGAAATATTCTGAAATAACCATCATGAAGGAACAGTTAATAAAGATGATAGTATTTGCCAAAATGCAAAATTAACTTCTTGATTGAGAAGATAAGTACATTTATTAGTGACTGGCAATCCTTTATGGACTTTTGGTTGAAAATGGGAAAAAAATGAACTGGTGACTTATAGATTTGATGAGTCAAAAGGGTAAAATTTTGGAAGGGAATTATGATGCAATCTTAAAAGAGGGAGGATAGCTGATAATCTTATTTGTAACTGCTGTAAAGATCAGAAACAAAGTCTTTATATATTTTTTTCTTTCTACTCTTTTATTTACTTACTTTTTCTGTTTATTCATTTGTTCTGTATTTTTATTTTTATTTTTATTTTTTCTTTAAATCTGTATGGTTTTATTACTGTACAAAATCCTTTAATAAAAATTTAAACTCAATTCAGCAGTATGGTCAGGGAACAGAAAAGATGAGGGCATAGGCTGTTCACCCTATTAAGAAAGAAACAGGATAGTATATTTCATGACACTGTAGTTACTACAGCTGTTTATATTGACAGCAGCTATGATGGGTAGCTGGGAGACATCTCTTGATACTATAACAATATAACTTCCTGGGCAAACTTAAGCAAACCAGTCATCATTCCTTTCAAAGTCAAAATTTTCAGTGCAGGGGGCAGGACAAAGAGACATATATGGAAACCAGTTTTGGAACTTTGTGTGCAATTTGCCTAGGAAATATGTTTAGAGCAATTGTTTGTGTCCCGTTCATAGATCACAAGAGGAAGGAGGCAGAGAAAAAAAAACCCGATTCATAAAACAACCATTAAGGATACACCGAGCAACCTCCCTCTAATCTTTCCATAAAATAGTAAGGCAAGAAATAAACGCAGAACATCTTATTTAATTCGTAGGTTACAGCTGCCATCAGGGGGAATATCCCGAACCGAAACCAACCCGAGTCAAATGAAGGGTGAAACGGTTCAGTTGTTGGACTTTTAAGTGATGAGTCATACACAGAACCGTCGCCCCCCGGTCAGTGCACGATCTGAAAAAAGGACCATTTAAGGAAGGACTTCTGTCATCCCTTAAACCCAGTCAGCTTAGCCGCTCAGCGCCTAGGATCCGAGGCTGGAAGGGATCGCCTGGGAAGAGCCCTGGGAAGGTCGGGAGGAGAGCAAAACGGAAAGCCGATCCCGCTAGCCAGCCAGCATGCTCGATCTACCTAGGCAGGGCGCACGCTTCCGCCCTCCTCCACATCGCCCATCGCTATAAACATTGCATCATGCACCACGCTACTCGCAAAATGGACTCCCAGCCTGGCATGTAGCTGGACGCAGAAGTACACGTCGATCGGTCCCAACCGCTCGGGGAAATCATCCGGAGCCACGGCTTGAAGAGTATCCGTCTTCACGACCACGGCTCACGGGAGAAAGCGGGGCGGGTCCCCGCCGTGGTGGCGGCTTTCTCTTTAACACAGTTTGGCTCGTCTTCTCCCCCAACCCTCCACCCCCAACCCGCGATCTCCCATTCAGGGCATCTCAAAGCAAGCTCGAAAGCCATCCGACTCGGGAGACGGTAGAGGAGAAAGGAAGGGCAGAGCAAGGAGGAACCTTGCCAGAGCGCCATCGGCTACTCACCTAGCTCGTCTGCCGGGGATATTTCTACTACAGCCGGTTTAGAAAAGAAGAGAGGGGAAAGAAAAGGGACGCTGAGGAGGACCCGGAGTTGGGAAGCGAAGCGGGACCTGCCGCGAGGGTGGCAGCGCCGGAAAAAAAAAAAGCTCACAGCAGGCGACCTCACGTTGCGCTCTTACAACCGCTCCCGCCGCTACTTATAGTGGCTCCTCCCTCTCACTCTCGACTGTCGTGAATGAAAGGGGAAGGAAAGTATAATACACACACACACATATACACAAAAAGAAGCAGCCTAGGGGTTGAGGAGGGCGGAGAGAGAGAAAGAGAGAGAGAGAAAGGCACAGAGGGAACGGTTGCTCGTAACAACCACTTAGTCCCGTCCTCCCTCTTTCTCCACCTCCGGCTGGTTCGTCGCGGGGAAAGACAAAAGCGTCGAGCGATATAGTGGAAAAAACAGAAGGAGGCGCGCGTGCCGGGGGAACCCCAACGGCCGAGTGGTGGCCCTGGGAGCGCGCCCACGCGGCTACAAACCCCGGGTGGGGCGCCGCCACGCGCGGCGGGCTCTCCGCCGCCGGCGTTACCATCATTCCCGCCTAAAGGTGTGGCTGTGGGCAAGGCCAGGAGACCGCCCAGTCGTCCTTGGGCCTCCTTCCCTCACACGCGCTAGCAATTGTTCCTCGTAGGCGCGGCGGAAGCCACTTCAAAGCCGAGCGCCTTTTTCTTATTCTCGAGCGTCGTAATTTGGAGAGAGCTTCCGATGAGGCCGGGCTGAGAAGGAAGAGCTGGAGGGGTGGCAAAACGGCGCAGCTTTCCCAGCCCGGAGTTCTCCAAATGTTTTGGACTTCAACTCCCATGATCCCCGCCGAGGAAAAGACAGGATTCCTTGACGCCGGCGTCTCCACTTCTGTCACTCAAACCTTGAACGCTACGTGCATTCATTTGTGCAAGGGAAAATTGTTTAAAATATATTCCGATGTGCTTTGTTTAATGTCCCCAAACTGGACAACACTCCTAATTTATTGATTTTTTTATTTTTTACACGGCTCTTCTGTTCACTAACCTATGCCTAATTGAATTAGGGTTTACTAAATGAGTTAATTACCTGGGGTCACGGAAACGAACCCCGCAAATTGCGTAGGGTCCGCCCCCATCTTTTACTAGAGGCCTTTTTGCGAATCCAAATAACGGGTAAGGCAGAAGTATGCAGTCATAATAAAATTAAAAATCCGAAAAAATGGCAAATTAATAAAGGACAACAAGTTAGTGCCATAATCTATAATATAATCACTTTTGGAGGGAAACCCCTTTTAAGTTCAATGAGACATATTTCCAGATACACAGGTAAAGCAGGAACAAGAGCATGTTAAAAACAGGAACAAAACTCTTTTTAATGTAAAAGTTGAATTTCAACGTTTGGAAGGTGCTGTAGTAGAGCACAAAACATTTCTATCAATGTCTGAATCTGACATAACAAAGGTTCAAGTGGCACTTTAAAGATGTAACAAATGTGTTGGGTGCTGCATGTTTTTGTGGTTTTCTCTGTATACTGCTGTTGTGTTTTTCCTGGTAGCTAGAGAACACAGAGACAAAGCTTCAGTCCAAAGAGTTATTTCAAACTAGAACTGTCATGCATTCAGAATGTAAACACCGTTAAATTACAGACTGTAAATTAGAATAAGTTTCTTAGCTTCTTTTAAGTGCTATTTTTTTTTTAACCTGACATTGCTTCATTGCAGCCAGGCCAGCAAGGAAATGCATGGTAATCCTCTGTCTGGATTGCATCATTTACTGAGCAGTGTTTCCTGAATGCAGTGCAGTTAAGTATGGTCATTTAGCACCAACTCTGTTAATGTAGGTGGATGCATTACAACTGCCTGTGCAGATATGTACCACTATCTACAAAGAATATTGTTTAACTTGGAATCATTGCAATTCTATAACTATAATTATAATACGTTTATTAGTCACCCAACCTCAATAGAGTTTTTTTTGGGGGGGGAGAGATTTTTAAAAATATCAGTTGAAGTAAGTATGAAGATGTTTGGAAGATAATAAGATTTTTGTGCTAAAATATTAAGGAATTAACATTCAGCAGAACATTTTAGTAAAGGCAACCTTCTATTCCATGTATTTTGGGAAAATAAACACGGTGAAATAGTGAAAAATGGATAAGGTTGTGGCACACACGTGAACAGACAAAAAGTTTTCTGGGTTTTGATGGCAGAATTTATTTTTAGTCACATCAACCCCATACAATAGCATGTGTCCCATTTTGGGGTGTTTCTTACTTATTGGTAGAAAATCATGCCACCAATTATTAACAACTGATCAGAGAGGAACAATTTCTTGGTGAGACAAGCAGCTATATAAATATTGTAAATAAACAAAATAAATTTGCAGGTTTGTAGACCTCAGGTGATCCATCTCCCCCAATTTTATTTATGATTCAAGGAAAGTATTTTGATCTTATAAAGCTGTTTCTATATTGATTCGCTATTCAGCTTAAGCTTGGCTAGAAGAGCTTTGAAAAAGAATAGAACCTCACAGAGCTTCAGTCTTATCTATATACCAATTTCATCATTTATCATGTATAAATTTAATATAATTTATCCTTCAAAAGAATCCTGGATAATGAGCTACTAAGAATACTTTTGGTCATCTACATCTGCATTTTCAACATCAGAAATGGAAAATGATTTTCGAGTAATTCTATGTGGTACACATATTAGAATATTTTTGTTGTCAGAATAAAATTACTCTTGTCTACTGAAATTTTAAAAGATGTCATCTTCCTGTGGTTTGTATATTTCAATTCCACTGGATTTTTGAATTACATGTTTTATATTTTTAGGTGCTAAAACTACAAAACGTAGTTTGGGGGGGGGGGTTTGAATTTAATTGTAGATTCATGTTTTTGTGTTTGTAGAAACATAGTCAAAGGACTGAATGCTTCCAGAGAAGAACCTTATTTCCAATCACTCTGCCCTACTCATGGAGTATGAATCCTTCTTTTCGCAAAAAGAAGTGCATATGCCCTGTGACTGATGTTAGAAACTGCACACTGACACTTTAATCTATATAAAGCAACTTCTTATATAAAGGGCAAGAAGCTGGGGGCTGCTCTACATTCTTAGAGATCTGATTAGTTGACCAGTTTGGGGGCAATTGGGCAGATCCTTGGTGGTATATCTAAGATGGTGTATTTATGTGTGTGTAAATAACAGATATGCCTACTATAAGGCGAAATGGGCCTTTCCTGAGAATATCAAAGTGGGGGAAGTTTCTTATTAAAGGAGATGAAATGGCTGGTTGAGGTTGAGGTTGGAATTTTGGGGGTTTTCTAGGTTGCCATTTTCTTGTAAGAGCTGCCCTTGGACTTTACTATTTACTGGTGAGGAGGCTTCTATTCTTTGTTTTAGATGAGATTTAGAGGGACTTTCTAGGTGGGAAGTAGAGGGGTCTAATATGATTAGGCAAATATATGAAAATTTGAGCTTGAGTTCAAAGATTTTAGCATGGTCATGTCGAAAAGATGGGAGGAGAAGAAGAATAGGTGCAGTCTCCATTCTAGATTTTTTCCCCACTATAATTAAACTTGTATAATGCCCAACTCTCAATAATTTTGGGCAGCCAGCAGGCAGACAGACATTAAAATTAAGCAGCAAAGATAAAGTAGAACATTAACATCATATCAAAAAATAATTCCTAACCAATAAAATTAGAACCGGGTTATTACAGTCATTTTTCTTTGAGAAGAAAAATAAGAGATTGATAGCTGTCACCCTTGGAAAATTTGAATCTATTTCTTTTTCCCAAACAGTATAGAACTTCGACACTTCATTAAACAATAACTTCAAGCTAAGTTCAAACTTTGTAGTCCTTAATGCCCCAAGGATGCCACAGTTCAACTCTGCACTATGTATATTATCTTCTATTGTAACTTCAAACTTAATGGCTACAATTTGAGCATTGTTTTCATTGTTGTTTATACCTACGTCAGATAGAGATTATAAAAAGGTTGGAGTCTGGTATGTTTGGGGGGGGGAGGGGACAGAACAACTACAATAGCAACTGCCTGAACATCTGCATTAAAAAGCAGTGACAAATATTATATAAAATATTGTTTATCTTCATGTCTGCGGATACAGCCTCTTTGACGTACAAAATACCTATTTCTAAGTATAGCTGTCTTACAGTGCAGCTAAACTTCAGTTTGTTTTCCTTTCTCAACATGCTCTTTCATGCGTCAGTAATAACCTTGACCCTGGCTTTACCAAAATACCAATTATTTAAAATGTTTAAGGAATGAAATAAATTACTAAAAAAAAAAAAGAAAAGGAGAGAGCACATTGTGGATAAAAAATAAAATATCAATAAACACACAGAGAATTTTAAATTGTTGTAAAATTTAGCATTTATTATTTCATTGATAAATTAATTTAATATATAAAAATAAAACTCTTGTTTCGTCTTGAAAAATAGTACCACTACAGAACTCTAAGCTGTAATATTTGTAACGATTTCATATTTAAATGCACATAATCTTTTGAAAAGAAGAAAACAAAAAAATACAA
>JAOYMU010000274.1:16965410-16978774 GCA_025802295.1 Psammodynastes pulverulentus
TACCATCGCCCACACAGAGAAGGAGCATATCAGGTAGGACCAATGCCCCTTCTCCTGTGTGATGCGATGTTATCCAGATAAGTATGGGACATACCCAAGTTCATGACCTCGATGGGTGGGCCTCTGACTGGTCCCGTCACCACCGACCCCAGAACACATCTACCAAAGGCCGCGTCCGCTGACGCAAAAGCGTCCAAACGGTAATGCCGGATGAATGATGGAGACGCCCAGGTAGCGGCTCGGCAAATCTCCTCCACCGAAGCCTGAGCTGTCCAGGCTGCCGACGTGGCTGCACTTCGCCTGGAATGCGCCGTGATCCCCTCTGGTACAGGAAGCTGTTGGCTGGAGTACGCTTGTGTGATCGCCGCTCGCAACCACCTACCAATCTTGTATGATGAAGCTCTTAGACCTCTAGCTGGTTCCAGGAAACTGACGAACAAGGCGTTGGTACGCCTAAATGGTGCTGTCCTGTCCAAATAAATCCGGAGCGCCCTCCGGACGTCTAGCTTGTGCCACAACCTCTCCTTACGATGGGCAGGAGCAGGGCAAAAGTTAGGGAGGACAAGCTCCTGCACCCAATGAAACCATGTATTAACCTTCGGAATAAATGAAGGGTCTAAATGGAGTACCACCCTGTTGGGAAAGAAAATACACCGATCGTCCCTCATGGATAGTGCCGCTAATTTGGAGATTCTTCTGGCGGAGGTGACAGCCACCAGAAAAATCACCTTGTAAGTCAAAAGCTCTAAGGGTACCTCCCTGAGTGGCTCGAAGGGAGCAGATGACATGGCCTGGAGGACCACCGTAAGATCCCAGGAAGGGAACCTATGGAGCGGAGGGGGCCTTAAGATTAGTTGCCCCCCGGAGAAACCTCCTTATTACCGGAACATGGGCTAAAGACTCCGAACCGTCACACCCCAAAACTGAAGACAGTGCCGAAACCTGCCTCCGCAAGGTATTAGGAGACAAACCCTTTCTGAGACCCTCCTGCAAAAACTGAAGGAGTTGTGCGATGGACAGGGACCTGCAGTCGTATCTCATCTTCCTACACCAGGCGCAGAAGGCCTTCCACGTGGCGTCGTAAATTCTTATTGTAGACGACTTGCGAGCCGCCAAAATGGTGTCAATTACGTCCTGAGGAAATTGTTCGGATTCTAAAATGAGCCGCTCAATAGCCACCCTGTTAACTGGAGCCACTGTGGCTTGGGTGGCAGATCGGGCCCTGGCAAAGCTTTATTTTGTCCCCCGGGATCTTCCAAGGTTGACCGACTGACAGGTTTATCAGGTCAGCGAACCAGGGACGTCTCGGCCAAAAAGGAGCCACAACAACCACCCTCGCCTTGTTCTCCAACACCCTCCTGATGAAAATTGGGATCAATGGAATGGGTGGAAACGCATAGAGAAGGCCCTCTGGCCAAGGACATCGTAATGCGTCCACCCCCTCTGCCCCTGCCATCGGGAAACGAGAAAAGAAACGGGGCAACTGGGTGTTGAGCGGGGTTGCAAACAGGTTCACCTGTGGCGAACCGAATCTGATGGTTAGTTCTCTGAACAGGTCCGGATGCAACTGCTATTCCGCTTGATCCACCCTGGACCTGCTCAGCCAGTCTGCCTGTACATTCTGGACACCTGAAATGTGTTCTGTTCTGAGAGATAAAAGGTGTGCTTCTCCCCAGAGTCCCAGCAAAAAGGCCTCCTCCATCAGTGCCCTGGAGTGTGTCCCCCCTTGGCGGTTGATGTGCGCCTTGGTGGCCACATTGTCTGTTAAGATGAGAATGTGGGAGCGCTTCACCCTCCCTTGAAACTCTAGTAAGGCCAGACGGACCGCCCGTAGCTCCAGCCAGTTTATGTTGTTGAGACGGTCCTCTGGCGTCCAGAGCCCCTGAGCCACCCCTTCCTGGCAGTGAGCCCCCCAGCCGGAGAGGCTCGCATCTGAGGTGATGGTGATCCTCGGAGGGTCGCTGTACACCGAGCCCAAGGACACTGCCAGGGAGGCCCACCAGAGAAGAGACCGACGAACCTCTGCAGGCAATGTCACCTTCCTTCCGGACATGCACGTTCCGTCTCTCTGAAATGGGAGGAGAAATCACTGAAGCGGGCGGGCATGAAGGCGCGCCCACGGGACGATGCCAATACAAGAGATAAGCTTACCTAATAATTGAGACAGGAAACCGGGGACTCGGACTGAGAGTGCGATACACGGAGCACTAGGTCCCTGATGTCCTGCTGTCGGTCCGGGGACAAGGACACCGTGCCGCGTACCATGTCAATGACCGCTCCCAAGTGCTGTAGCCTAGTAGAGGGGGCTAAATGACTCTTTGTCCAGTTAATAGAAAAACCGTGCTCTTGCAAAGCACGAACGGTTATTTGGAGGTCCAAAAGAGCCTGAGACTCCGTTGATGAGTGATTTAAAAAGTCATCTAAATAACATTGCAGTCTAACTGGTTGTGACCTGAGAGAGGCTGCCAGGGCCCCCAGGATCTTCGTAAAGGTCCTGGGTGCCGAAGCCAGACCAAAGGGGAGGGCTCTGTACTGGAATTGTAGCCGTCTGAAGCAGAACCGCAGGAACTGGCGGTGATCAGGATGTACCGGGATGTGCAGGTAGGCTTCTGTAAGATCAATGGAAGTCATGAAGTCACCTACCCGCAGTCCCTTCAGAATGGAAGCTAAAGAGTGCATCTTGAACCTGCAGTACCTGAGGAAGCAGTTTAGACCCTGCAGGTTCAAGATAGCTCTCCAGCCTCCCGACGACTTCGGTACCAGGAAGAGGATGGAATAAAAACCCTGAAAACGAGCCTGTGTTGGAACTTGTTCAATGGCACAAATAGACAGCAAATGAGATATAGCGTCCACCATGAGGCGCGCAGAACCTGCGTCTCTGGAGACCGGGCACCTTAGGAATCTCCTGGGGGGCTGGGCCACAAATTCCAGTCTAAGGCCGGATCTGATTGTGGTTCTAACCCAATTATCAGTTGTGGACAAGTCCCATCTGTCACAGAAGGAACCCAGTCTGCCTCCAATCGGGGTCTCTGGAATGAGTCTAGCGGGACCGACGAAAGGGCCGGCCCCCAGCGCCACGAAAGGGCCGCTTGGATTGGAGTTGCGGTCTGTTTCTGTCCCAGAAACCTTGGGAGGGCTGGAACTCCGACCTCTGCACCGGAGGCCTGAATGGCCTTTGGGAGGAAAAATTGGAGTAGGATGACCTGGGGGCAAACCCTCTGAAGCGAGGCGGGGAGAGACGCTCCCCCCTTCTGGACAAGGCCAGTAGTCGCCTCTTCTTGTCTTTGGTCTCGATGAGAATGGGATCGAAAACCTCACCAAAAAGCCTTCCCGCCTTACAAGGGGCCGAAGCCAGCCGCCACTTACGCTTGGCGTCGGCCTGCCACTGCCTCAGCCAAAGTAGGCGCCTGGATGCAATTGACAAAGCTACGGCTCTAGCGCCAAACTTGGCAGAATGAAAGGTGGCGTCCGCTGTAAATTCTGTAGCCGCCACCACCTTGTTGAAGTCCTGGTGGGAGCGGATGTCGTGGGCAGGAACCCTGGCTTGGATCTCGCTCAGCCACAGCAAGGCAGCCCTAGAGAAGGACGCCGCGGTCGCTGTTTTGACCGCCCAGGCTGCCGCTTGGTGAGCCTTATGGAGGGCGAGTTCCGCTCTTCTTTCCTCCGGCTTTAAGACTTCATCCGCCTCTGCCAAGGACGCCGACGGGGTGGCGAGGGCTACCACCAGCTCATCTACCTTGGGTGTGGCCAAGAGATCTGACAAGTTCGCGGATATATTGAAAAACCGCTTGTCAAATGCGGTAGGGTTGGCATAGGAACCTGGAGCCTCCAACTGCTTGCTGACTATCTGCAGAAATAAATCGGAAGCCGTAATGATGTCCACTGGCTCCGCTGCTGTCGAAAATAGGACATTAGAAGGGTCTCGGGCAGTATCAGCAGGAGAAGTTGAGTCCAGACCGAGGCCCGTGACCGCCTTGGCTTTGGCCAAGAGGGCCCTGAACATATGGGGTTTAAATAACCCTTTGAAGATGGGGAGATCGTCCTCAATACCCTCCTCATCAGAGAGTTCCCCATCTATCTCCCCTTCTTCTTCCTCCTCCTCAGGTGAAATGTCATCTCCCAGGTCCCTTGGATTGACTACCTGCGAGGTGGAGGGTTGGGATGGCCTGTTCTGAGATCCAGAGCCTTGAGGAACCGCCCCCTGAGCCATGTATTGGGAAGTGAATAAATGCTGATGCTGTTGCAAACATGATTCATATCCTCGTTTCATGGCCTCAGCAAACATCCCCTGAAAATCCACTGGTGGGAGGACTGGAAGAGAGGCAGTAGAAGTGGAAGGAAAGGCTAGAAGGGTAGCTCCTGAAGGCCAGGCCGAAGATCCGGCAGGTGGAGAAGGGCCCTGGGGAAGCCCGGGTGACAGGCCTGCATCCGGGAGGAGGCCTTGATCAGAGGCCGTGGAAAGAATCAGCTGTTTGGGCGCTTGATCTGGAAAGCCCCCTTCCTGTCCCCTCTTAGAGCCCCTCTGGTTGGAAGTACTTGAAGGTGAGGGTGAAGGGTCAGAGTTCAGGAGAAGAGGCTCGACTGGAACCAGGAGGCCCGCCCTGGCCGTCTCCCTATTGCCTTTTTCCAACTGCCTGTCAATGGCTTTCTGCAGGCGCAGCTCGGCCTTTTCCTGGGCTTTAGAGCCACGAGCATGAGAAATAGCCCTGGCCTTTATTTTGGCCGCCTTAGTCTTGGTGGCCTTGGTCGCCTGGGGCGCTACTGTGCTCTCCTCTAAAGGGCCGGTGTCTTCCATGACCCCAGTGGACAACTGCCCCACTCGGTAGGAAGAAAAAATCGCCCAAACCACCTGCTGCCACCAACCGCAACCAGTCCTTAAGGAAACAGGAGTCACAATCCTACGAAAGTCTGCCTTTCGCCAATCTACGGACCGACAAGCAGAGAGAGAGCGGTACCTTCCGAATAACATCCAGTACCTCTCCGCAATGCCGGAAAGACGGTAGGGCGTCTCTGCACATATGCGTCTGGCGCGCCCAACATGGCAACCGTCATTCCGGCATGACTCAGGGCTTCCTCCGGCCGGCATCTCTGCGCATGCGCATCTGATGCGCCAACATGGCGACTGTCTTCCTTCGGCCAGCCTGTTCCTGCCCTGCTGCCGATGAAACGCCTGGAGGCAGCGCAGGACGTTTCCGCGTCTGCGCCGTGCCTGATTAAAATGACGGTTGCCCAAACTCCGTCGCCCTAAAATGGCGACCGTCTGAGGGTCTGTATGGCTTCTGGCTCCTATAGAGCTTGCCTCCTAACCGCAGGATCTCAGCCTAACAAGGCAGCGGATCGCGGTTGTAAAGCCAGTCTTCTCCCCCCTTTGCCTGCAAGCCGGGTAGGGATAAACGGAACGGATAATAAAATGGCGCCTAGAACTTGAAACCAAGGACTGATCTTAAGCATTCCTGTATCGTCTGTGACAGCGGAATGGAGCCGAAGGCTCCTCACGCTGATCGGCCCGTCCCTTGGAGGCAATCTGAAGTAAAATAAATTCCTAAAAATAACCTATAAAACTACTTACACACTCTCCGGCCCCAGAGGACTGGAAAATACGTCTATCTCTAGCTTAAGACAGAGTCGAAACTGGAAGGAAGAGGTGTGTCCTCAGTTTTGCACACTCTGTCTAGAGCTAGAAAGGATAGTTAACCCATACTTATCTGGATAACATCGCATCACACAGGAGAATCTTACATTTTCAAGCATAATCTGCAGCTTTGCTCTTTCCTGGAGGTTTTGTCATCAAAGTCCTAATCATGGCTAACCCTACTTAACTTTTAAAATTGAAGTAAGTTTGACCACTGGCTGTTACCTTGCAGATGTATGGATCCAAATAAGAAAATGTGCTTTCTGTCTGGTGTGGACACATTCAGTGCACACGGGATCTGAACCACCTTGCTAACTTTGAATCCAAATATCTGAACAACCCAGATGTACTGTAAATACAACAGGTTAATTTTGCTCTGCCTTAACTTCTTCAATATCTGCCAGTCAGATATATCTGTCTCTGGAAACAAGTTTGGTAATTTCAAAACTCCACAATGTTTATTTTTCAGATTAATATTATAAACTGAGAAATTGGGATTTCATGATTTCCCAGTGCATGGTTACACTGGCTGGGAGAAAAAGCAATTAGAAAAGTGAAAAGAAATGAAAAACAAATGGATCTGTTGTACTTCCTGTAGCTAGATTGATTTATATTGCTACCTAACAAGTTTTTTACTTCATGCTGTGACATAAATAGAGAGGAAATAGCCAATTTTCTCATGTGCTCTTTTAATTCTAGTTTTTCAATGGACATCTCTGGTGGCTTTCTTGAAAGATATTTAATCTGTTAGATCTTCTCAAATCTGAACCACAATGCCCTTAGTGAACATCGTTATAAAGAAGCCATTAAAAGTAGAAAAAAAATGCCAGATTTAAATATAGAGGCAAGAGTACATTAACAATGCTACAAGAAAAAGCCTTCAATGTAATGCAGAAAATTTCTGAAAGAATGCGAACTATTCATACAAAACCAATAAGTGATAAAACCTATCATCTGGGAAAAACCTACATCAAGAATCCCAATGCTTCCAACTTTCCAAGAATTATTTTTTCTTCATGTTTCAAAATGTCTTAATCCTGCACATTGCATTGTGACAGAGAAAGTAGAACCAGTAGAGAAAAAGGAAACAAGTTTATCAGCTCTAAAGACAGAGTAGGAATCTTCGGCTTCTTATTTGAACTAGTCAGTGGTGAGATTCAAAAACTTTTACTACCGGTTCTGTGGCCGTGGCTTGGTGGGCGTGGCAGGGGAAGGATACTGTAAAATGTCCATTCCCACCGGTTCTCCAAACTATTCAAAATTTCCGCTATCGGTTCTCCGGAACTGGTCAGAACCTGCTGAATACCACCTCTGGAACTAGTTCTATTCAGTATTCGTAAGAATTTTTGCCTGCACTCATTCACACCTAAAGAGACTAGAAACATTTGAAAGGTAGATTTACAGATGGCTGTTACGTATTAAGTTGGGTTGATAAAATCAAAAATGAGGAGGTAATAAGCTGCCTGGGAAAGCCAAGGAAAATCATCAAAACGATAAAAAAGCAAAAGTTAGAATATTTTAGACATGTGATGCAACACCCGGAAAAATACAGCATACTTCATTTAATCCTCCAAGGAAAGATTGAAGGCAAATGAGGTCCAGGCAGAAGAAGAACATCATGGCTTCAAAATCTAAGGGGCTAGTTTGGACAAAACTCAACAGCACTTTTTCATGCGGCTGTTGATAAAAATAGGATTGGCAACATGATCACCAACGCCCGATGACGGATATGGCACAAGAAGAAGACTCACGCATTACATCTTCTGTCCCAGTCCCTTTCCCTTCTATGTCTCGTTAACAAGATAAGCCTAAATGCAGGATTCTTCTGTTAGTTCAATTTTGTTCATTTTCTGGAAGCTTGGTTTTTTTAGATTTTTATTTCACCTTTTTATATACAACTCAAAGCAACGAATATGCAAATAGTTCTTCCTCCTCCTGTTTTCTCCACCATAACAACCCTGAGAGGTGAATTGGGCTGAAAGAATAGCTGGTCCAAAGTCACCCAGCCTGTTTTCATGTCTAAGGTGGGACTAGAATCACTATATCCTGGTTTCTAGGTCAGTATTTTTGGCTAAAGAGTGAGTTAAAAACATCTTCATGTTTAAGTACTGTGGTAGAAATTAGAGGTAAATTGTCCATATCCAAATAAATTTATACTCCATTTGAGATGTCATTAGCAATCTAAGAATAACCTGGCAGGTACTGGATACCGTAGATGTTATTCAGTTAAAAAGAATCAGTGAGCCATACCACAAGGGGGCATAACTTAACAGCTTTTCTACTCTGTGAGATAATACCATTCTTGTGTAACTAACTAGTAGTGTGTATCAGAAAAGCAATGCTAGATGTGAGAAAATTTACCCGTATTTTGAATCAGCCATCAACATTTTTTACTCATAATTATAAGATCTACACTTCCTTAATCTTAGTTTCATTTTGATTATATTTTCTAACATTCCCATGCAATATAAAAACAAAAACTATAATACTGTAATAACCTCCATTTTAAAAAAATCGTATTAAAAGTATTCTGTTTCAATTTCAACTATAGCATTTGCTGAACTTTCCAAAAAGTGTATTTTAACTTTCAATTATTCCCAAATCAACGAAATTATATCATTTTTTTTTTATTTTTAGTTCACTCAGAAGATCTTTATAAGCTAATTTCTTTCATTACCTCCTAGTGTCACATTGCCATGAAGAAATCTTCCTTGATAAATAAGTCTCAGAATATTTGGACTGCTCACTTGTTCTTCTTCCCAATCTGGAAAAGCAACAAGAAAAATAACACAATTTAATTGTTTAAATTATATATTACTTCTTATAAACTTCCAGCAAGGCTAATCATACAGCAGTTTATAAATATTCTTTTGAATGTGTTTCTTTTCTTGTCATAAGGGATAGGTCTTTAATTTCAGCCTTAAAGAGACAAGTCAAAGGGAACTGAACTAGAAAATAACTCCAGAAATTCCTTCTAAAAATACTCAAGATAAATATGATAACTGTTTATATTGAAGTTATTTTGTAATTCATATTAACATCTGGGTGCAAATGAAATGAGAATACAGAAAAAGTAGGTCATTTAGGGAGTAAGAATCAGAATCGTAACTGTTTAGAAATACCTGCTTAGAAAAAGATCTGTTTCAACTATGTGGGTTAAGTATCAGTCTATTTACATGTATATAATACAATGGGATGATTCTAAAAGCACACACTTGATTTGATTTTTTGTGATGAAACATTGAAATAATTCACTAAGGACAGAAGGGTGATAAAAGGTTTCAGTTAACGACCAAATCATTATTCGGCTGAGTCAAGAGTAGAAATGGGAATGGACTGGAAAAAAATAAAATAAACTAATAAAACTAGAATAAAAGTATAATGACTGTAGATAAAGTATAAGCCCTGTATGTACAAAAACAATGAGAAAACAGATTCATCTCCCATAAAAAGGGGTGGGGGCATGGCCCAATGGCTCAGCAGTTAAAATAGCAATGGCACTTAGACTCACGGGTGCTTTACCACCCATTCTAAGCAGTTTATAGAGTCAGCATATTGCCCCCAACAATCTGCATCCTCATTTTACCCACCTCGGAAGGCTGGAAGGCTGAATCAGCCTTGAGCCTGGTGAGATTCGAAACTGCCAAATTGCAGGCAGCCAGCAGTCAGCAGAAGTATCCTGCAGTACTGCATTGCTGGGCTTGTCAGCTGGAAAGCCAGCAGCCCAGGTTTGAAACCTGAGCGCCATGCAATGGGTGAGCTCCTGTCCTCACCTCAGCTCCTGCCAACCTAGAAGCACCCACTGATAATATTAACATCAATCCACTACAACCTATTATACATGGGCAGTTTTTTAAAAAACATTAATAAACATATAGCAATTAAATAACCGTCCATAATTAGTTGCTTGAAAATTTTATCTTCTTAAAAGGCAATTCTATTGGTTTTCAAAACGACTAGGCAGAAGTTATGATAGATTTAAGTTGTACACGACTTGGTGCCTAGATATATTAAGGACTGCATAACTTAAGAATTGCTCAATCATTAAATTACAAAGATAAGAACAATTAAGCAAAGTATCTTTCCTGAGATGTAATTTGCCAATAGAACTCTCCTCCAAAATTTGATGAACTTGGTGCCGCACTATAATTTTCGTTACTTTTCTTTGCTGTTGCTGCTGCAGCGACTGTATTTTTCTTTTTACCATTTCTACAACCTCAGACATTTTAACTTTACCGATTTTTTTTAATGCTGCCATTATTTTTTTCTCCAAGCCTCTATGTAAATGTTTAATTATAACATTAGTAGAATATATATTGCTAAATATGATTTAATGGTAGTGTCACTACCTTCCTAATTATACTTAAGTGCAGCAGAGAGAAATGCTAATCTAATTCCAATCACATGGTCAGTTACTTACATGCATTTAGGTTTCATCAATTTTAAAGGCTTATCCATGCAAAAGAGGGCTCAGGTTTAAAAGTTTTAACATTATAAACATTTTCTGTTGATAAATATGCACATGAATATACATTTATAGGGGGACACAGGATCAATCCCTACATTCAGAAATTATAATGCCTAGCAGGCAACTTGTCTTTGGAGGCCTGGTTCCTACTTTTATACTTCCAAGTAGCATGTGGCAAATATAATTTCATAAGAGTTACAATGGTTTTATAGATGTATAATTATTAATAATATGCAAGATGTTATGAATGTGAACCATATCACATTTAAAACTGTTTTTTTTAAATATTCTTTCAAAACAACTAAGATTGTCTATTTGGATTGTGAAACAAATTTAAAATGAGGTGGTTTGAATTTGAAATATTTTGCATTCCATTAGCCCTTCCCTTCTTGACATTTTTCCTGCTAGATAAGAATTCAAAATGTCAATTTATGGAAAATATAGTTCTAGTGTACAATTTTGGCCCTACTGTATTTGCATTTCAACACTCGCTGATTTTAGATGGGGGAAAATAAAACCACATTGGACAAAGCAGATAAAGAACTGATAACAAAATATATTAATACATTTTGAAATGAATATATTAGCATTTCAAAGTTTTATTTTTAATGAGGATATTCTCTCTCCCCATTCCATGGAATAGACTGGAATACTGACCAAATAACAAACATTAACATTCTAATACTTACCCATTGGCCAGTTGTCATATACATGTTTTGCAATGTCTGCCGCTGAATCATTTGGTGAGAACAAGAACTCTTTCGTTTTTCCACTTACCAAAATGAGGCGCAAATTTATCTGTGGAAAAAAGTAAAAGATCAGGAATTTCTAAATTATAGAAGTAATTTTTTTTGCTATAAGTATCTAAAGCATTCATTGAAGATGAAAGAATTACATAAGAATACAGAAAAAAAGAATTCAGAAAAAAAAGAAAAACAGGCTTGTGTTTTATGATAATGTAACAGGAGTGCAGATACTACATAAAAATGATATCCCTACTTTTTTTTTTCTTCAGCTTCTGAAACATAATGCAATAATATGTTTACATATTGGCTGAAAGAAGACAATTCTAGCAAAAACTATCTGGATGATTAGAAAGTATTAACTATTTTTAGAAAACAAAATCAGAAGAACTGTAACAATAGTCTAAATAAAATACTGAGACTTACTGATTTTAGAACAGATAACATCAAAACATCAAATATAATTTTGCAGTACAGAAAACCCATTATATTACATTAGATTATTCATTAACACCAATTATATTTAACCATTTTGGTTTAAATGACTAGTTATTTAACATATCAAATGGACCCTTTATGCTCAATTTGATTGAATTGATGTTTATAGGCAAAGAAAATCCAATTTAATCCCATGGTTAGTCATGTAGAGAAAGATACGTATGAAAGGACTACTGGCATGAGGTTATAGCTCCCATTTGGTCATTGTGTTTGACCAAAGCATCATGATCTTAATTAGCACAGTTTAAATAAAATTCTATAGGTGGAAAAGAAAAACTTGAAGTAAGACCACAAAGACATGTAGAAACTAAAATGTGGGTGAAAAAAAATGAAACCACTCAAGAAATATCAGGAAAAATAAAAATTGGGTCATAAAATGCATGTCTTTTGTCTTTATTCTAATGGTTGAAGTAGAGGAAATAAATAAAATGAGGCCAAATATGATTTAGTAGTAGAAATGTGGTGACAGTTATAACTATATAGTAATTAAAGAATAAATTTGTTCAAAGGAAACAAAAACAAAAATAAAGGGAAAAGTTATACTTAGGGTTAAAAATATCCATTCATGCACAGAAATTCAAATGAATAAATCTAACAACACTGTATAGAACCTTCAGATTAAATCAAGAGAAAGAGGAAAAAGAAGTTAAATATTGTTGTTGATGTCTACTATTATTTGCATAAACCAATAGAGGAAGTGGGTGAGTCCTTGCAAAAAAGCAAATTGCACATCTTTCAAAGATGCATGAAGTTGCAGTGATGGAAAACTTTAATTACCCTGACATCTAGTGGAGAACAACCATTGTGAAGCATAGATTTTCCAGGAAATTCCAGACTTATCTTGCTGACAGTGTTCTCTTTCACAGGCACCAGACGATCAATTATTTTATGCTTGACTTAATAGTAATCAATAAAGAACACTTAGTTGAGGAAGCAGGAAGAACAATAGGGTAACTCTGTAATGATGGAGTTCTTGATATAAAGGTAAACTAAAACTGAAGGTAATCATTTTATATTTTAGACTAAACTGTAGATTTTAATAAACTCAGAGCTATGCTGAGTAAATCCCATGACAGGAAAAAAAAACTTATTGGAAAATTAGCTCAAGATTGCAAAAAATTCAGTAAGGAGAAAAAAATGAAGAGCAGCAGAAGCAGCTAATACTCCTACCAAAATCTTAGGGAGAATCTGAAAACAAAAAATATACAGGGCCAGGTCACAAAGGAAGTACAGATAGGTAGTTCACAACTGTGGAGATAATATTAGGAAAGCAAAATCTCTGAATGTGCTGAGGTTAGTGAAGAATTCTTAAGAATAAAATCACCTTTAAGGTTCAAAATGAAAGAGAAAGAAATAATATAGGGCTTTATCCAAGTTTTGGTAATAACAGAACATTGAGAATGCCCCATTAAACGGTATGCCTCCCCAGAGAAACAATTCTTCTGGAATTCAGAACACCTACACTTCTTTATGGGTAGAATAGAATAACTAGTTTCTCACTGAAACACAGTGGAACTGAAAGTCAACCTAAAACAAAAGGATACTTCCCAGAAATAACCTTGAGAGGAATAAGATAGGATATGGAAGGAATTCTTCTCACCAAAAATAATAGGAAGAGCAATAGTATTATTGTCCACAAATGTATTCAAAAGATGTTTGTTCTTTTTTTTTTATAATTTTTTTATCATTTATTTATTAATTTATTTGTAAAACAACATACCAATGTGACAAGTATAACAGAAACCGTACAAAGCATCATCTTGTATCTTGTATCTACATAGTGTTTGTGCTTTAAATAATTAATATTAATGTTATACATAATGATTATACCTTAACCTTAATTGTAAAATATATTAATGTCTTTGATGGCATTAACAAATAGTATGATAGAACAATTAATAACTAAAGTTCCAGAGACATATACAAACTAACTAGCATAATTTTTTCCTAATATAATTACTTCAGTCAAATGTCAATACATGCATATTTAAATATTCATCTTTTAAAATATATTTCAATAGTC
>JAOYMU010000274.1:17054153-17065760 GCA_025802295.1 Psammodynastes pulverulentus
AGTACTTTGTTATGCTCAGATCATCTTTCATATTTTACTGTTCCTTTTCTTATTAGTTCCTTTAGTTATTAGTCTAGAGCAGGGTTGGCAACCTTAAACACTCAAAGAGCCACAAAGGTCCTAACTGGAAGCCTCTCGTTCAATTCTGGAGCCGACCAGAAGTCCGTTTTCCCCCACAATAGAGTCTCCTCCTAGCGTGGCATCCTTTTTCCTCTACCTGACCTAACTGAAAGCCCTATCAATTGTGGAGCAGACCGGTGACAGGGAGTCACAGCAGAGGAATGAAAGAGCCACATGCAGCTCCAGAGCTGCAGGTTTCTGACCCTTGGTCTAGAACAAGACAGCAGAAGTTGTACCAGTTTGAGGACCAAGCTTTAGCATTCCAGCTCTTTATTAACAGCTTCCTTGAGTTCTGATACATGAGTTAAATTCTAAAGAAGTTTCAGAATGACTTTGTTATAAACAACCACATAGGTAGAATAATCAAGATTACACAAAACATTTCTGGCTTAAGCCAAAAGGTGTGCATGAGTTAATTTGAGTTCAAGTGATTTAATGGATTACAACTGTACAACTCTGTGTCTGTCAAGGATGTAAAGAATGAAATGTCAGTCAAGAACATGTGTGAGAATGTAATTTATCAGTACAACAAGAAAACACTTCAAACAAATAAATACTATGGTTGTATTGCAACCTACAATGCTACACATTCATTACACTTCAGAAAGACTTTACACTTCAATTACAAATGGGAAAGGCCGAACACTATCTGAGATTCCACACTATGGGAGAAGAAAAAGAGGAAGATCTAGTTGAATTGATGGCAGAATTACCGGCACAAGCCTTACAGATAACCAAATAGGAGATGATGGCGGAGTTTGATAATATGTTTAGAATACACACAAGTTATGCAAGAAAGACGAAACTCCCAAGGGAGGTGCATGTGAGATTCATTAAAAAAACCAATGAGAGCAAAAAATCTTTAAAAAGTAAAAGAGGAACCATTGTAATAGAAAGGGAGAGAGATTGTGGTTTTAAAATAGGTGCCCAGAAGAAAGAAGAGAGTAAATAGAGGATAGAGGGCAACAGGAATTAATGGCAGAAGACACAAGTAGACAAGAAGAAACTGAAACTGAACAGAAAGACAGGTGTCTTCATTCCAATATAAGCCTTACAAGAGAAAAGGGTTGGTGAACAAATGGAAAGTAGATGTGGATTAAAGAGATCCATTTCTACATCTTGGAATGAAGATTCCATGACTTTTGGTAAAATTAATTCCTTAACTAGTCATTTGAATATGAATGGCAAAATCTGGAAGGTGTCATGAGCAGGATCAAGGCTGAGATGTAGAAAATTAAATCTGAATTTCATTTTTGCCACTTTTATTCCTAGCATCTTGTATTATTTTTTTCTCTCCCTTCCTTTTCATCCACTGAAGTCAATGTTCTACTATAGCAGTATATATGTGAGAAACCTAAAAAAGGCTGAAATAACTCTTGAGATTGCATTTTAATACCTTGAATGAAAAGCATTGCTATCTATCTGCCTGTTACAAATTCCAGTTTCTGCTTTGGAGGAGACTATTCCCTGCTTCTGTGAGAGTACATTAAAACCATTACAAGGATTAGACTGTGAGCAATGAACCACTGAGATATTATCATTTTTGCTCTTCTGCCCAAAAGAGCTGCTTTCACTAAGCTTCTGACAGCAAAAAAGACAATATTTGCTTTTTAATAGAACGTTTTTAGTGCCTCTGCAGGTTTCCGCAAGTTGGAACTTATATAATTCACCCTCACTGTAATAATTACCCATATATAACCAACCATCCATCCTGACAGTTGAGCACAAAAGCTAATGCTAATTTTGTTTTCTTCTGTCACAAGCAGAGCCAATGAAAGCACAACAAGCATCAGAATGACAGTGGGAGAAATAGTCTGCCGGGGCCTCCTTGCCTTCCATAAAAATTCAATCACGTTGCGCTACTTAGATTGCAAGAATATAGCTGTTACTCTTCTCCAAAGGCTTGTTGTCATGTCCTACTCGATGCTAATAAATGCAGTGCTTTCCTGTCATCTTGCTTCTTCCACCTCACTGTCTGAGAGATTTTAAAAGCTTCATTCCATTCTTTTCCTCCCCTCCTTTCTTCTCTATTGAAAAGTAGGGCTTTCTCTCGTTTCATTAGAAAGTGCAACATGTGAAGTGAAGGAGAAACCCGTCAAGAAAAGCTGTCCCTTTTGGCAAGAAGAATTCCTTAATGCATCCTAAGAGACAGGTGCAGGTTTGACCTTCAACCATCCCGCCTTGCCTTTGATGAGAACTCTGGCTGCTAAGTGATCAAAAGACGATAATTAATGCAGGGAGAAGCAACACGAATCTCTTTATTGATGGAGATTCAGTTTAATTGGGTTCCCAATCAGTTTAACGCACCTGCAGGGTGCACGTAAAATAATTTTCTGCTTCCTCCAAATTCTATTTCATGGAAAACAATATATTATGCAACCATTACGATAGAAATAAAGGATTTTTAAAAAATTTCTATTTTTCTAAGCTGTTAGTTGTTCCTGTCAAAAGGGTTCAGACTTGCCCAGTGAAGCAAATGACTCAGTCTACATTTGTAAAAATTAACGCTTGTATCAGTGTAAGCGTATATGCAGAGCATGGTTTAAATGCAGTATCTATTCCCCAAAGTACAATAAAACAAGCCAAAAGGAAGAAAAAAAGAGGAAAACATAAAACAAGAAAAAAAAGAACACACCAATCTGCCATCCAAACAAAAAATACAATGGAGTTGATTAAATTAAACTCCCCTGGGAGAGTTTGGAGTTATCTCCTATCATCCTTTTGTCCAAATCCTTCCAATGGTTAAAGAAGTATTCTGTGTTCCCAATGGGCTTTTTAAAAAGGCACCTTTTAGCTTCTTGCATGAGAAGCGAAATGACTTCAAGCAAAAACAAAGTAAGTCCAGTTGCCTTTTGAAAAAGCACCTTTAGGGACAACCATGACCTGGATTACTGAGAATCTCCATAGACAAGTTTTCTGTGGATTATGCGTGATTCATTTGTGTTTGTTAACAGATTATTTTTTCTGGGATAGTTTTTGGATGCAATTTAGATAGAGTCTAAATAGTTGTTGATGTAAATATATATGACAAAATAAAAATTTCTCACATCTCACTGATTCCATAGGGAAGATTCCATAGGGAAGCTAGAGGACCTAATGTATGAGACAGAAGACTCATTTCTATCTACTGGGTATTTGCTCCCACATTTCCCCCCCCCCCCCAATACTGTAGGTACAGCTCTACCATTGTCCTCTGGCTAGCCATCTTATTGACATCTGTCTGAAATGTATCAACTGAAGCATCACAGAAGTTATGTGGTTGTTCAGTGTCTGAACTAGAGCCAGAAGAATCTCTGTTCTGTCCATTGTTCCTTAAGAAGCACAGTCTCATTATGTATAAAGGTAAAGGTTCTCCTCACACATATGTGCTAGTCGTTCCCGACTCTAAGGGGCAGTGCTCCTTTTTGTTTCAAAGCCAAAGAGCCATCGCTGTCCGAAGATGTCTCCATGGTCATGTGGCCAGCATGACTAAATGCCAAAGGCACCCGGAACACTGTTACCTTCCCACCAAAGGTGGTCCCTATTTTTCTACTTGCATTTTGTATGTGCTTTCGAACTGCTAGGTTGGCAGAAGACAGTAGTATTAGTAGGTATTCATTAATATCATCTCTGAATAACAACATGTAAATTTATTTCTGTAATAAGATCGTATTTCCTTATGTCTTTCTTCTGTAAGGCTTAGAAATAAAACTCTTTGAAGAATTTATATCACTACCTATTAATTTCAATAGAGAAATTGAACAGCTAAAACAGGAATGGAGCATCTCTGGATGATTATGAGTTCCACAGAGAGGTTCCTCCTTCAGTAACTATCACCTACTTCTCTAGTCCCAATTCCCCAGATTTCCCCCTGCCTTGCTTTTTTTTTTCAAACACAGAAAGATTGACAGGAATCCTCTGGGACCTCTGGGTTTGGAAAAAAGAACATTAAAGGACCAAGTTTTAAGAAAAGGAGTGACATTTGGGTGATGGAGTCTCTCTGGACTAAGCCATTCTATAGCAAGGGTATCAAACTCAAGGCTTGGGGGGCAGATCTGGCCCACGGGGTGCTTAGATCTGGCCCACCAGGCCATCCTGAAAACAGTGAAGGACCAACCTGTGGTGTCTCTGCCAGAAAAAAATGGAACTCGGGAGGGCCATGTGTGGCCCCCCTGAGCTCCATTTTCATGATCAGAGGGTTGCAGTAGGCTGGCCCAATCAAAAACAAAGCTTGTGAGGGTCTCATGCAGCTCCCCCTGAGTTCCATTTTCACTCACAGAGGGTTGAAGGAGGCTGTCGCAGCCGAAAACGGAGCTCGGGAGCCTGTTTTCACTGGCAGAGTGCTCAGGTCACCACAGGTGCCCCCCCCCAAACACAAGTGATGTCAAGCTGGCCATGCCCACTCTGGCTATGCCCCTCAGCCTGATGCCACCCTCAATGAAATCGGGTTTGACACCCCTGCTCTATAGGGTGTTCTGAGTGATACTCACATAAAGGTTCCCTATTCTTGAGATATAATTTAATATTCAAAACCATCTTCTGATTTGGCAAAGAAAAAGGTCATTTGAGGTCTTTGATATCAGAATCATGGGGCAGATCCATTGCTTTTATCACCATTTCTTCAAGCATTATACAATGAGAAAGAAAAAAGGTGAGGGTTCAGGAATCTTAGTTACTTCCTTTTTCTCAAGTGTGTAATCCTTTAAACAGCTAGAGAACGTGGGAATCTTTTGACAGGCAGAAAGTATTTAGGAACCACAGAGGGAATAATGGTAATGCTATGATAAAAATGTCTAGAATCCAATTTTTCAGTATTTAAAAAAATACGTTTTCCCCCTAATTTTCTGTGATTTATAGAGGTTTGGGGATCACACATGGTCCTAAAACAGAATGGGTTGAAAATAGTCTCCTCTCAATACTGAAAACTAGCCCTTTGTACGAAAGAATAGCACGAATGGTTACAAAGACATTTCATGTGATGTCCTTTCTAAATTGCAAAATAGGGCTATCTAGGATATTAGGCATATTACAAAATGTACACTATTTAGTCATGTACATACACTGAGTCCTGGCCAATGCACAGTAGATGGTACATTTCTCTTAACTTCTATCAAGAAAAAACTGAGTCTTCATTTTTGCCACAGCTTTTGCATGAGCACAAATGCAGCAGAGTGAATGCCTCGGCATCTCTCTCTAGACTAAATATAACTCTAATCTTCTAGGGAAGCCTTTGGTGCTACATATTTTTCCTCCTGGCACATGCATTGACCATCAACCAGACACAGGTCAAATTAAAGGCCAAGAGCAGAAAGTAAATACAGTTAAATTGCAGCTTGCTGAACTGGCTTCATTAGACTTGAGAATAACAGGAGAAGGAAATGAGTCAAAGCAAGAAATTGTCAGTGGTCAGAAGCAAACAGCCGAGATCATATGCTGGTTCATTGTTTATAAGTAATTGCTTAAAGTGGCCTTCTCTTCCATTATTAAAGATTCCTGCTATTTGTGAATGCATTTTTCTAGGATTGGATGACACATCATTGTTTTATCCTCTTCTTCCAGATGCACTAAAAAGGTAAAGGTTCCCCTCGCACATATGTGCTAGTTGTTCCCAACTCTAGGGGGCGGTGCTCATCTCCGTTTCAAAGCCGAAGAAACAGCGCTGTCCAAAGATGTCTCCGTGGTCTTATGACCGGCATGACTAAACACCAAAGGCACACGGAACGCTGTTACCTTCCCACCAAAGGGGGGGCCCTATTTTTCTACGTGCCTTTTTTACGTGCTTTTGAACAGCTAGGTTGGCAGAAGCTGGGACAAGTAACAGGAGCTCACCCCATTATGCGGGACTAGGGATTCAAACAGCTGAACTGCCGACCTTTTGATCGACAAGCTCAGCGTCTTAGCCACTGAACCACCGCTCCTTCCAGATGCACTAAGAGGCTCCAAAGCCACTTTTCAAATCCAGCCTTATCTAGAGAAAAGGCAAGCAAGCTGGTCCAGCAATTTCCTGTAGCATCATCACCCCCTGCATGAAATTATACAACATTTGCAAAGATATGGGATCCTCCAAGATTCTTGTTATCTCCCTCTTCCTCTCGCTATCTCCTGTGCTAAAAAAAAAAAAAAAATCTCAGGTCTGCTTGCTGTTCAAACAATATAAACAGGCATAAAAGTAAGGTATACTTTTATATGTAAAATCATATATCTAATTTTTTATTTATTATAAAACTTTATTATTTATACATTTATCATTTTAATAAGTAAAATTGTATCTGTAAAGAGTACTGCTTTGTATGTAGTAGTAGTGGTTAAAATCCTGGCCTAGAAATAAGGAGTTTCTAATTCCTCTTTAGGCATGAAAGCCAGCTGGGAGAATTTGGGCCAGTCACTCTCTCTCAGCCCAACCCACCTCACAGGGTTGTTGTTGTGGGGAAAATGGGAGGAGAAGGAGTATTAAGTTATTTCACCACCTTAAGTTATTTATAAAGTAATAAAGGCAGGATAAAATCTGCAAATAAATAAATACAGAGTTAAAGAAATAAAAAGAAGATAAAAAGAAACAGTTTTGTGCTTCCTTCTTTGCAATTATTTACATCCTATTTTTCAGAATACCAGTAATCATTTTCTCAAAGTGAATTTCAAGTAATTAAGTAATTGAAAATGAAAATAATATAGTATAAATATTATATAAAAACATCCTAAGACACGGGTGTCAAACTTGCCGTGTCATGTTGCCGTCATGTGACGTATTGCAACATTTATTTCCCTTCGCGGAGCTGGGGTGGGCGTGGCCTGCGTGTCACACATCCGGACGCCAGTTTGACACCCCTGTCCTAGGATTTCTGTTGAGGGAAGACAGTTCAGATGGAACAGAGTTTTGGAACTTCCGTTTGTGGAAAAACGAGAATCATAAATCTAATCATGGGTCCTACATAGAAGAGATGGACAATATTAGAGGCAGAATACAGTCTTCCCCCAATTTTTGTTTACCACCCCCTCCAAGCCTTCACCTTGCTGTAATCTAGTGGAAAAAGTGCCCCTTGTGTCTATATGCATTTTCACCATGCATCCAAATAGCCAGCCTTCCAACACAAAGAAATAAAATGGAAACGTAACCTCTTTGACATGCCCTTTATAGCCTTGGGAGTCTTTTATTTTTAGGAAAGCCTGGGCCCTTGGCTACAAAAACTGACCTTGGCATTGGCAATAGGAAAAGTGCTGAGAATTCTGGTGTGTGGACTTCAAGGTTGCCAAGTTCGAAAAACACTGTTGTAAATAGTCTGAAAATTCACTAACAGGCTCCATTTCAACAATAGCCCATTAACTAACTCTTCTGGATAATGCCAGAGCCTTGCCTAACATTCTTAACTTAGGTTAAGTTCCTGTTTCCTTCCCTGGGTAGGCATTTATCTTGTTTTTGCCCTGTGGAATTCAGAGATGCAGCATTTTTAAAGATGTCACATATTGACTCCACATTTTATAGTGTGTAAAGTTATTCAGGGCTTAATGCCAATCAGTAAAAATGCATGCAAGATTTTATCTTTAAAAACATAACAACACCTGGTTCTTACCATTTCTGTGTTATAGGTGAGGATTGAGGCACACAGCAGAAAGTTGTTCACTTCATAGAACTATAATACAGAATATGTAACATGATCCAATATTCTCTCTTAAATGATGCTGACTTGCTGTATACAAAAAAGACTGGAGTACTCTAATCAATATTTGGTATTTGATGTGCCAAGATGAAGCTGGAAGTTAAGGAAGCAAAGCTTGAACTTCACATGATCCAAAAACCTTCCAGTGAATTAGTTGTGATGGGCTGCCATACGAAACATACAAGAGAGACACTATTATAAAAGTTAGAAAATTATAAAGGGAGAACTTCCAGATTAACCATTAAGTGTCTAACTGTTTTTTAATGACACCACATAAAAATGCAACTTTGTAGATTTTTAGAGCTGGGAAGAAATACACTGGGTTTTGCAGCTAAATATTTTATATTGTATACAGCATTTCCAATGCCCTATAAATTCATCAGTTTGATAAAGTTTGAACCATTTTGGGGTAGAACCAATAGCAATAGAACCATGAATTCCATTATGTAATGGTTGTGAGGCACAGCAATCATCACTCTCAGTAACCAGGCAGCCCCCTTTTTGGGAAATGATACTCACGCGGTGCTTTCAATCTCTATCCAAATGATTAGCAAAACATCCTATTTCAAATTATCATCCACAGTTATGACAGTGATGAAAAATAACTTTAGGACCAATCCTTGCTTTTACAACCTTCACATGTCTATAAAACAAAGGAAAGTTGAAGTAAACAGTCAGAATTTCACTTAACTACTTCACTTAACAACCATGTTGCCAGTCCTAATTGTAGTCACTAAATAAGGACTATCTATATTGACATCTGCTGAAACATTTTCTTAAAGATAGCTGGATGTGCTCAGTGGTATATTAACCAATAAGCAGACTAAGCACGTGCTTAGGGCACCAGGCCCAAAGGGGGCACCACAAAGTTGAGAAAGACAAAAGCTTGGCTTCATTTGTACAGTATGTACAATGGAGGGGGGGCACCAAGATTTGTCAATGCTTAAGGCACCAGTGAGCCTTAATCCGCCACAGGATGTGCTCCAAGAGTTTTCCTCAAGCCTCCTCCAGACTGGGGTTGCATTTCAATCTCTCAGGATGCTTAGCATTTATTTCACTGTGTTTTTGAGCTTACTTTATTGTTTCAAACTGACAGAGTGTGACATTGTGTATTAATATAATCTCCATCATTCTTCAGCTTCTAGGCTGCCCCTGCTTTCCAGTCTGACTCCATGGAGCTCCCACACAGAATTTCTCTCTGAGGTGGAACTCAATCATAACAAATCAGAGAAACTGCAGAGCAGTGCAGAAATGTTTGCATAGTGAATGATATGACACGAATGTGCAGCCTATGGAAATCTTAACCTATACCCTTCCTATCAGAATTTTACTTAAATCTTCCTTTGGATGGGGGAAAAATCCCTTCTTTATCAGGTTAAATCAATGAGAAAGAGGGGGGAAATGCAGATAATATTCAGAACAGCAGTAGCATCAGGATGCTATGTCATTGGATCACTGTTCTCAATGTTGCAACTTGCAGGAATAAATAACTATTCAGTGAAATCATTTTCACCAGTTCGTGAACTGGCCCTGACTGGAATTCAGAGATCTGTGTCCTATGCAACTCTTTGTTTTAAAAAATATTGCTATCGTATGTTCTGTTTCAAGATACACGAATAACATTAACCCAGAGCAGCGTTTCTCAACCTGAGTGTATAAACTCCCAACTCCAGGAGGCTAGCTGGGGAATTGTGGGAGTTGGAGTCTACTCATCTGAAAGCTGCCAAATATGAGAAACAAGGACTTAGAGTTTAGCTTTTAGACAGCCAGTCTAACCAGATGCCACTACTCTGTAATCTCCGAAGCTGCTGAGAGATATAGAAGAATTATCAGGGTTTTATTCACCCTATCTTCCTCCTAAATTCATCCATCATGGTAAACAGTGTCATTCAGTGCCAAATCTAGGCTGGAATCCTTCTTAAGAAAGATTAAGAAAATCAGCATGATCTAAAAGGATAAATGCAATGCAGAAAAGGATGAACACCACACACTTCCTTCCCCAGTATGAAAGGAAGAATTTTTGTGTGTGTATGATTAATTTAGTCAGGAGTGTGGCTACACTGCTGTTCAAATATCATGCTATTCTTAACCACAGTGGATTAAGACATATAAGTTCGGATGCTCAAGTGTGTGGAATGACACATACCCTAGGTGGTTTGAGTATCATGTTAAGACACGCCTCCTTTGAGCATACCAACGGCGTAAGCAAGATAAACATGTGACACCTAATTGTAGTTCAAGTGTTTTCCAAAGAGGATGTTTGCCGAAATGTAATTAGCTAGTGGCTGTGTGATTAGGCTGATGGCTCACATGTTTTTGTTCCTTTAGCACCTGCTGGTTTGCATACATCATATAACTTGGCCAGGTTCCATCCATCTGAAAGCAGCTTCCTCACAAGAAGCTATTTTTGAAGGTTATCCTGATCTTGTGTATAGAAACAGAGCCAAAAGAATGCTAAAATAATGGAAATGATCCAACTTTCTTGAGCGAAGAAGCTGGATGGTATCAACTGCTGATGTAAGAGGCTCAAAAAAACCTGAGTTCCTAGATTGAACAAAATGCTAATGGTTTCCTTTACTGAACACATCTTGGGTAAGTTAGAACAAGGGTCATATGAAGAGTACAGTTAGAGCAGGACTGTCAAACTCCCTTTCCGCAGGCCAGATGCGTCATGTGCTGGCTACGCCCATGCAAAGGGGGGGAAAGTCCCAATACATCACGTGATGCCGCCATGATGACGTGAGTGTGACACCCGTGAGTTAGAGTAACCTAAAGACCCAACCACTGCAACCTTTCCCCACCCTTCCAGATGTGTTAAACTTCTATTCCCATAATTCAGAAATTCAGATTCTTTGCCATTCTGCCCATTTAGAGCAGATGCCATGTGAGGCACGTATAGGTTGGTAGGGAAAATAGTGACAAAGATAGGAGAAGGAAAGGGAGGTGTATGTGCACTCACTATGTAGCAAGAGGAGAGAGAGGAAAGACAGAATAAGGATGGGCTGTATCTGACCTTTTCCAGCTTTCACACTTTGATCCAAGAGCCATAGTCACACTTCTCTGAAACAAGAGCAACAGAGTAGACAGAGATGGGATCAAGATTCAGTCCATGATTCAAGAAAAAGTTTTCCTCTAGGCAAAGAAAGTTCAGAGATCTGTAGAAACTGAGTCATTCAAGTAGTCAAAGCAAGGATTAGATTTAAGGAACCAAAAAGTCTTGGTCAATTGTCACATACAGTGTTACAATATTTGAATGATTCTGGGCAAAAACTTTTATTGCAAAAGTTCCTGGTCTCCTCCCAAGGCTACTAAGTATTTACACAATATTAGTGAATTGCAATTGCTGGGTTACTTGGTAACAGCATTCTAGTTCTAGGTAGACTATTACTTCTAATATACACTTCCTAGTGATGTAGTATTTATCTTTCTGCTTACTAGCTCTTGCCTGGAAGTATTACTACAATCTTGATAACTCTGAATTTCCCTAAATCTAAATGCTTTAGAATCAGAAAGTGAAAGGCAATGCTGCCAAGGACACCACAATGACTAAACAATCAGTACGTGTAGTAAATGGACAGGTAAAAGCAAGTTTTCAGAGATAGTGGTATTATTGAAGGAGGTCTTCTATCTAATCCACTGCCTAAGACAGGAGTCCTTATTCCACCCCAGGCAAATGGTTGTCCAATTTTTTCTAGAAAACCTCCAGCAATGGAGCACCCACATCTCCAGAAGGCAAGTTGTTCCATTGATTAATTGTTTTTTTTATTGAAAAAGTTTTATTCATACAGTTTTTAAACAATTTTTCACCCCCCCACCCCTTCCCCTCCTCCCTCACACCCTCCCCACTCCCCCC
>JAOYMU010000274.1:17269902-17286708 GCA_025802295.1 Psammodynastes pulverulentus
ACCGCTTAGAGAGGGCTGTAAAAAGCACTGATAAGCGGTATATAAATCTAAAGTGCTATTGCTATTGCTATTGCTAGTTTCACTTATATGGAGGACTTCAATAAAAAAAAAGATTATTACAGACCTTCATTACATGGCGCATAAACATGTTGAAGAATACCCTCCCCCCCTTACTTTGTTTTTAGCATATGACTGGTATGCACTGTTTTCACTATACGTAATCATGATATTAGTACTTACTGGTATTTTTATTCAATACTATATCCTTTAGTTTAGAACTAAGGGTATAAAATATTTTCTAAAGGCAATTTCACCACTGAGCATTTACTGCATGTTTCTTGGTTATCATTGAGCTAATATAACAGTAATGAGGACAGACATATTGCTTCAATGATGGTTAGACAATGCTTTTAAGTAATTAAGTGGTAAATGCTATAGCATGAAGGAAGCTGGAAACAGGTACAAATAGTGTTTTGTATTATATGATTTTAATGGTATGAAATTGAATTCTTTCAATGCTGATTTATTCAATATGCAGGATGTCCTCAACTTACAACCACAATTGAACCTAAATTTTTTGTTGCTAAGCAAGATAGTTAAGTTTGCCCCATTTTGCAACCTTTCTTGCAATATTTGTTAAGTGAATCACTGCAGTAGCATGACTGTTAAATGAATCTGGCTTTCCCATTGATTGCTTGTCAAGTTTGCAAAAGGGTATCACATGACCTTGGAACACTGCAACTGTCATAAATATGAACCAGTTGCCAAGTGTCCAAATTTTGATCATGAGGATGCTGCAACAGTCATAAGTGTAAAAAAGATTTTAAAAAATTTCAGTACCGTTGTAACTTTGGTCACTAAACAAATGGTTATAAGTCGAGAAATACCTATAAAATTGTTATTTATGTGTTTATGGACTATATTCCTTTTCAGTTGCACAGTACTACTAATTAATCTGAACTGCAGAAAATTTTCAAGGAAATGTAATACCTTTCAGTATGTTTTCTATCAGTATATACAGAATAATTGTACTTAATCTATGAAAATTTATAGCACTGTGTAGCCGTATTCATTAATCCATAATACTTTCATATTGTTTAGCACTGAATAGGATTAATGGTACAGTTGTGATTCTTTGTCATCAAGGACGTAGATAGGCAAGCATATTTCCTGTTTTATGTCATGTATATGTTCTCATGGTATTCATTTGTGTAAATGCTTTATGTGGTAATAAAGTACATTATTATATAAAACTGAGTGGAGCCATTTCAGATAGCAACTGTAATACTGAAATGGATTAAACATATCTGAAAATGGCATTTCTTAACATGCACCCCAAACATCATTACACTGGAGCAGTGACATTCTAACTCATATTTGTGTATAGCTAATACTAAGTTCTGTCATCCTTCCCATGCCAGAAAGTGCATTAAAAGTGATTGGCCTTTTAATATTTCATAGCATTCTTCATGAAACTATTGTGCAAAAATTGTGCTTGCTTTTCATATCCAACATCACTGTTTTTCACTTCCTTTAATTGTTCATTGTGTTCCACTGTGATAAGCTGCCAACATAGTGTTAAGAAGCTCCAGTATAGCGATGTTGTCTTATTGTCAATCCCCCCCCACACACACACAATATACTATGATATAATAGCAATCACTATGGTTCAATGTGTACAAGATAAATATTTGTCATTGTGTTTCAGATAGGTACTTTTTAAATCTACAGTGATGATGATATTGATTGTATTTTCCGTCAGAAGTTTGCAAAGAAAGAATTGTAGTCCATGAGTTAGAGATAAATAGTGCTAATTGTAATAAAAATGTTTTTCCCCCAAACTGTAGCTTTATATCTCAACCTTCCAACTTCCAGGACTAGCACTGATGATGTTACCCAATTAGAGTAATGAAACCTCTGCAAGAAAACAAGCAAGCTCAGAGAGCATCAAGGACCCCTCATTTCAACCCTGAGCTACATATATTCTCCTTTACCTTCCAGCTTTGCCCAGTTTCTATAATAACAAAGTGTAGAGACAATACTCATATGCACACTTTTTGACATAGTAATAGAGTTGTAACATTGGAATATAAAAAACATAGCTCCTCCTTAAGTCAATATGGCACAAAATAATCTTTATATGAAGAATCAGAATCTTCTCAGTAGAATTCTAGTTTATCTTGTCCATTAGTTTGGATTTCTTGGAGATGTAACCATTCCTCAGGAGAAATGAAGAAACACTGATCTCCCACACAGACATAATTCAAGGTCATACTTGCCATTACATTGTGTTATGAATTATGGTATCTTTGCATAGAGCACTTTAGTGTTACATTTTTATTTGTTGTGCATTGTGTACTTTTTGCACTAAGGATATGTAAACATATTGCAACAAGGTTATTGCAAACGCACCAGTAGATGAAAGAACTATACATCGTGAGTATTAATTTACTTATAGCAGCCATATAGGAACGATTGATAGTTTTATATATTTGTTCAATTTATATTTTTTTAATTTCATTGAACACCAATCCGCAGTTTCTTGAATAACTGTTATTTTTATCCAGTTGATCATCTACATCACAGGTCTCCAAACTGGCAATTTTAAGACTTGTGGACTTCAACTCCCAGAAACTGTTCTGCGCTGAACAAAGAACTGAGGCCAGTTCTTCCTATGATATCCTGCCTAATGTTGTCTGCTTTGCACAGAAAGATTTATGCTATCTCCACCTTCCCTAGGTGGCGGACGTGCAGGACAGCAGGTTCTCCCCAGACTCTTCTTGATCATCAGGGATCTTTTTCTAAAATAGCAGAGTGCTCTGCCTGCTTGTATTTAGCTGGAGTTTTCCCTCTTGTATCTTGCTGGGGTTCTTGCAAACAGGATTGATTATAGGAGGAATGGGTCTCCCCCCCCCAAAAAAAGTGGAGGTATTACTCAAGTGCCTGTGAGTTAGAGGAACAGGGCTATTGGGCCGCATGAAATCTAGCATACAGTGCAGGTGATTCTTTCTGCCTAAACCTAGTGGCATTGCATTAGACAAAAGGTGAAGTCATAATCTGTCATGCATTTGGATCTGATGCAAAATAGTGCATAAATAGTGATTGAAACATCTATTGTTTGTAAACACAGACTAAATGCAGTAATATTTTAAAGAGCGTTGAAGTAATTAATTCATCTGTTTTGTAAGAGATGAACATTTCTAAGTTTAGTTAGGTGGCATATCTCCATTGTATATCAGGGACGTGGTGGCTCAGCGGCTAAGACGCTGAGCTTGTCGATTGAAAGGTCAGCAGTACATTTCCTATCTTATTCTTTGTTTTTATTTTGATATACAGTGATTAAGCACTGTCCTTTTTTCCCATTTCCACACATTTCTTCTAAACTATGCTTTCTAAGAATTGCTATGAGAAAAATGCTTATGTAACTTTTTTTCTGTCCACTTTTTATTTTTCAGGATATATGGAAAAAAATCCTTAGGAGTTGAAAATGTTACAAGTGACATGGTAATTTAGCCAGTGCCTGAGAATGATGGATTCCCAGAAGATTGGAAATGGTTTGCAAGTGACTGGTGTAGGGACATCTGCACTCCACATGGTGGGGTATTTGGGAAAAGTCAGTTCAGTTCCTTTTCACATTGTGCAAAATTCCTTTTTATACCTTCTCAATTTTGAGAATTTTTTTAAAAAAAATGATTTTACAGGTCTAATTTTAATATATGACCTCTTAATTTCTTATAAAATTATTTTTTCCACGGAAATCTTACTGAAATGGCGAAAGATTTACTATTTTCAGATCTTAGTACAAATATGTATGTGAAAATATTTGTTCTAGTTCATGAAATATACATGGGAGTTCTGAATTATAGTAATGTGTTATGCTTTATATAAATACAAGTGAACATTCTATAAAAGTCAAATGATCAATGATATAACTTGTTCTAATTATTTGTTTTAGTGTTATTTTTTTGATGTCAAATTCAGCTTTGCCTTTTATAAAAATTACTTTGCAGTGTTTTGCTCTTTCACCTCAATACGTTTGTTGTCTGGTATTAATCTTTTTAGAATTGTAATTCTGCTGAAGAAACTCCAGATGGATGCTGCCCACTCTGTAAAAGAATTGGTTTGATGCGACAGATAAGAAAATATCACATCAATTTTGAAGAATCTATTTTTCTGTGTGAAAATCCACAGGTATTTCAGTAGTTTGGGAGGTTATTGACTTAATTTGTCTAACATTTCTATATTCTGTCCTCCTTAATTTGGATACCTTTTGTGATATACCAGATATTGTTCTATTTCATCACTGAGTAGTTCTTTGACACAGAAAATAATACCAATTGTCTAGGTTCTATTAAGTTCAAGCATGGTATCTTTCAGCAAAATGGTTTTCAAGAATATCTACATATGTGAGTTATATGATGTGCAATATGAAAGGAAACTGATTAGAAAGCAAAGTACCCATTCCACTCCCATTATCTGTAGCATTCTTAGACTTCATAGATAATTTATAGAGCAGTCTGCGTTAGGATACCTAAAGTTATAACATCCCTATTGATTTTTAAATGTAAAATAGTGTAGCTAATTTCTAAACATGTTTTTATATTATAATTAGCATTGGTAAATCTCTGGATTTGTGCAGTTCCCTAACCCATTTTGTAAGTCCCAGAATCACTTTCCCCAATTTACATAGCTGGTATATAAAATAAAAACTGAAACTGATATTTAAACCTAAGATAAATGTAATGTGCTTATGTTGAGTTCAATTTTCTTAGACCGCTCATAATACAAAAAAGTTGGCCCTTTTCCTTAAGTGAAAGAATCCCCCGCTTCCCTCCCTCCCCAGACTTATGCCCCTCATGTAGTTAAAAATCTCTTCATTTATGGATATTAAGTGTCTGCTTTAGTCCCTGCTTACCTCAGGTATATCTGTGAACATGAATCCTGCCTTTTAGTACTCACACCCCAGTGTTTTATAGATAAAAAAGGTTTACCAGAAAAAGAAGAATCCTTTATGGAGCCTCCACAGTGTTCTGAATTGTTGAGACAAAAAATAAATTGCAGGAAGAAGAAAGAAGAACCTGTAAAGGAGGAAGTATTAGCGCTTCTGATATTAAACCCATTCTCATCTTTTACTTGTCAGAGTAGGCTGGAACGCTCAGTAAGAAAGAGGCAACAGGTACCACTTTGGCTGTGGATAAAGACATGAAAAAAGATTGCAGCAATGAAAGGGAAGGCTGGTTAATCAGAAAATAAATAAATAAAAAAGAGAGTGGCTAGAGTCTGCAGTCAGTAAAGTTTAACCTTGATTCAAGGAAACTAGAAATATCCTTCATTTATGTGGAGTACAGGAAGGAACCAGTAGCAGAATTGTATTTCTAAGCACACAGATGTCTAGAAAAGTAACACTTAAAAATAGCCTTCAAAAACATGCTATCCCCCCACCTCATAAATAATTTTAAACAGTCACTCCATCCAAAGGTAATACTTTTATAGATTTGTTGCTGTGTAGTATGAGGGATGCTTTTTTGAAAAAAAATATTGTATCAGAGAACAGTACTATTTAAAATAGACTGGGATTTTAATAGTTTTTAATTGGATGCCTAATTTCTGTATAGGAAATTGGATGCCTAATTTCTGTATAGGAAGTTCTCTACTTTTAGTAACTCTTCAAAGTTACAACGGCACTGAAAAAAGTGACTTATGATCAGTCCTCACACTTACAACCATTGCAGAATCCTCCTGATCATGTGATCAAAATTTGGGCACTTGGCAACCATATCTTTATGATAGTTTCAGTGCCCCAGGATCAATGCGATTGCCATTTGTAACCTCAGCTGGCTTCTGACAAGCAAATCAATGGGGGGAACCTGGATTCATTTACTGACCATGTGATTCACTTAGCAACTTCAGCAATTTGCTTAAAAAGTGTGGCAGAAAAGGTCATAAAATCAGATGTGACTGGCTTAACAACTGTCTTGCTTAGCAAAGAAAATTATAGTCCAAATTGTGGTTGCAAGTTGAGGACTATGGCTGTAGTTAATATTTCTGTGACTGTTTCTCCATTTCATTCCTGAAATGTGCATCATATGTTGTTAATCTACTCAGACTAAATGTAAGTGTAATGTCTTTGTTTTGTTTTTATTTCAGTGCATTTACCCTCTAGGGTCTACACCACTAAGCACTGTTATAATTCCCAGCGATGCAAAAGGTTATTCATCTCAGGGCACTTGTGGGAAAAGAAAGTCATTTGGCACAAACCTATTGACCTCTTCTATTGAACCATGCTTAAAATTGATTAGGACCAATGACTTGATGGACACTGAGGAGACATTCAAATCTGATCTTATTCCCAACAGCAATGGAAATAATCTAATTAGGACTCGGTCAGGACAGTCTGATTTTTCTGAAGCCAAGCAGCCATCTTTTTCTGATGAAGCTGAATCCATCAACCAGAAAATGGGCTTGGGAGCTCAAGAACACTCGCCAGAAGTGCTCAATGTGCAAACCCAGCTATTGTCAGCCCCTGAGATGGTTCCATCAGTGTCTCAGAATCTGCAACAAAGCAAATCGTCTCTGCAAGAGCCTTTGTGGCTTCAGTGGAGAAATGCACATGCTCTTTGCTGGCTAGATTGCATACTGTCAATACTGGTACATTTGGAAACATTAAGAATTCTGACTGGACTCTCCAAAAGCACGGCGGTAATCCAGAGTCTGCTCACAAAATATAACGAAGCTGCTGTACTTGTGAACACTTGCCAAAGGGGTAAGCCCAATCTGCAGGGTGTTGGTGTGTTTATTTTGGAGTTACTTATATATTGTGGTATATTTAAAAAATATATATATAAATTAAAAATCATTGTAGTAGGGCTTATAGCTGTGATGGCGAACCTATGGCAAGTGCCAAAAGTGGCACACAAAGCCATGTCGCCCGCCACACATGGCCTTGCCTGTTTGTCTTCTGGGTTTCTGGCACACATGCGTTAATGATGATCAGTTGTCCACTCGCGCAGCAGTGCCAAAAACCGGTGTGCATGTGTGCGCCGGCCAGCTGATTGTCAGGTGCACATGCATTCTAGAACCCGGAAGTTCAGCTTTTCCGGAGCGTGGCCCTGACAAGCGCACGCGTGCTCATTTCCCCATGACCTTTTCGGCACTCAGTGCCAAAAATGTTCACCATCACTGGCTTATGATATTCTTGTTTCCCTCTGGAATCAGATTTGTTTCTAGAATGTACAGCAGCAACCTTTAATACTTGGAACTGAAAACTTGGGGTTCTTAAAAACCTTAGAATAATCAAATCAGCTCTAATGAAAGCTGGTCAGTTAAAAAGCTGTCAAGGTTTACCTTTTTTGTGGTTCTCGTTTCCACTTCCACATGCCATTCATACCATCTCTATCCTGTTTCCTAAGTAAACATTTACTCCTAAAAACTACATGTTTGCTGATCGCTTTGCCATCCAGTATTAGCATCCAGATGTGACCAGATAAAATACAAATATAATGGTAGTTTGATATTGAAGATTATTTTCATTGAATTTTGTCATGACTTTGAATTAGTCCAATATAGCAAATATGATGCTTGGCATATAATTAATTTTCAGATTGATCTTTTGGAAACCCTTCCTACATCTATTTATTTGCTAACGAGCCCCTAAATGTTTGATAAGGAAATCCAGGCACATTAGAATGGATTCTGGGATATGTTTCAGGTATCTTTGAACAAGAGTGAGGACAAAACATAGCAACTCTGTCTGGCTTCCTCATCTTATGAAGAGTGATTATTAGTATTTGCAAGCATTTTTCAAGAATGCTAATATATCAGTAATTCTGTTTTTCTAGTGAGTGACTAGGAAAATATTGGATCAATTTTTGAAGGCTCGTAAATTTCCTCAGAGTGCTGTTTAAAAAGCATTTCATAAGAGCAGAATACAAATTTGGCTCTGGCAAGCATTATTAACTAATCATTCTTACGCAGCTTCCAGTCAGCATATTTTCTGATGGCTGCGGGAACCGAATTAAATAGCAGACTATTTTCCTTATAAATATCTGGAATGCCAAACTGTGTCTAGTTCATTGCTGAAATGAGGTGTTTTGGGGGGAAAAGAGGATATTGATTAGCAAACTCTTTTGTACAGATGAACTTGCTTCAGAAGTTCCTTTGGATGTTTTGTCAAGAGCTGAATCCCACTTAGATGAAATCAGGAATACTGTATTTCTCCAACTTCAGCCACTGCTTGGGTGTAAATTTGGTAAGTAATTACAAAATGTGAATGTCTGTGTGGGGTTTTAGTTTGTTTTTGCAAACTAGGGAGAAAAACCGTTAAACAATGAACTGCATTTTTAACCACTGCAGTTTGCTTTCTTACATGTTCCTGTTTCCCCCAATTCTTTTGAAAGAGCAGCAGAAGAAACATTCTGAGTTATGTATTAATATATTTACTATAACATGCTAAACTTGATCTGTTCATTAGCTGGAAACTTGATTATATTTGTCATTAATTTCTATGGTTAGTGTTTATATTCTTGCTACTTTCTGAGCCATGCATTACTTATCTAGTCTAAATCAGTCCAAACAGCCAGTTTTCTTCATCTCATGGAGGTCAACCATTTGGTTCTGGGAAATTCTCAAACTCAGCATGAAAACATGAGCTAATATTTTTGTAGCTAGGGTCCAATATCTGAATATTTAGTGGTATACTTCCTATGAATATAAAGAATTTTTAGTTTCAGTTTAGGACAGAGGAAGCAACCATATATTGAGACAAAAAGATTTTTCTTCCTTATCCACACACTCATTAGCAGTAGCACTCTGGGATTTTCAGATGAGTCTTTCCTGACTTTGTATAAAAATGGTGGGGATTAATTCTGAAACATTTTTGAAAGCAAACCTTGTGTTTTTACAAGGCTGAATGGGGGGAAATACTGGATAATGAAAAGAAAGTAATGAACTATGGCATTTGCCACCGGTTATCACACTGCTATCTTAGACTAGATGACTATTGACAGGTTTATGAAAAATAACTGTATAGCTGTATATTACCTCCACTTTCAGCAGCACTGTTCCTCTGGATATCAGTTGCTAGGGAACCTGAAGAGAAAGGTGCAGAAGCACTAAGGTTTCTGGGCTTCTTGAAGGGAATAGACTGTTTTTTCACTCAATGCAGCATAGTGGTTTTAAGCATTGGTGAAAAGGAGGAGAAATCATTTGAATGTTGAAATAGTAAACAGGAACTGATAGTGCTTATCCTGCCTGGCTACATAGTTTTGCACTTTCTTCGCAGACCCTAGGCGTAAGACAGACTGTAAGCAGCGTTGTTTGAGATAGCAAAGTATGGTTTCTGCTGCTTCTACAAAACCATGTCAAATGTCACAGAGATTAGTTTGCTGCTGTGCTCAGAAGAAAAGGAAGAAGGACTGTTCAGTGCAAGGAAAAAAAAGAAAAATTATCGAATATCAGCCCCAAGAGCCCTTTATATTTAATTCTTGTAGCACTGTATCATAACTTTGGCATTAGTTGTACCAGCATTGTATTAATATAAAATAAAGTATGTAGTTGATGAATTCCCAGAATGTTGGTTAACATTAGCAAGTAATTTTCTGTTTAGTAAGCTAGTCGGTTTTGTACTTTTTATTCTGCATCAGCAATAGTGTGTATATGAACAGTAGAATTAGATCTTTTAAGTATTGGGATTTTTTTTTCTTTTTTTTATCAGAATTCCCTGCACCCTTCTATAAAGCAAGACTCACATTTCTTACATACACAGGTCTCCAATTCATACTTAAATCAGTATTCCTGGATAATTAAGGATGGGATTGGAGCCTAAAATATATATATATATTGTACTGTACTTTACTATTACTACAGTATTACTATTGCTATACATCTGTAAAGCAGTGTGAAGCTACAACTTTATAAGCATTTGGCAGGATTTCTTCAACTCAAGAGGTTTGTTTGTTTAATTTATTTGCCACCACCCATCTTGCCATGCAGCTACTCTGGGCAGCATACAACAATAAAACGGGGGGGAAGATGATAACAAAATGTAAATATTTTGACAATAGCAAAGGAATAAAACAACAATAAACAATGGAAGTACAATAATATGAAATTAAAAAGATGGACTGAGGGAGAGCAGGAAGCACAGGGGGGAGGTGGGGTCAGTTAATTAGTCCAGTAGCCACCCCCACCCACCCCTGTGATGTACTCCCCTATTTACAAAATTTAAAGTTTATAATGTTTCTGAAAAACATTAAATGTGTTTTAGTTTTTCGATACTAGGAAGCAATGTATAATCTGTAGTCTGAAAGTATACCCTCAGATCTTCCTAACTAGAAAGATTTATATTAAATATAGATGTATCAAAGCCTTTGATCCTTTCATCTCTTATCCTTTCATTATAAATAATATGAACTATCAGCAATATATTCTATGCATGTTACAGTAATATAAACTGGTACACAAGTGCTTGTTAAGAAAAGAATTGGCTCTTACAATTTCTTAATATTTAAAATACATTTTTAGAGAATGGAGTATAAGTATATACTTCACATCTCATTTCTTTGAAATAATTAACATCACAAGTATTACAAACACATTTTTGTCTTGTGTTTTTCTTCAAAGGGGAGGAAGAAAGTCCAGTTTTTGCTTTTCCTTTACTTCTGCAGAAAGATCGTCATATAGAGAATCTCTTTCTCCATTCTTTCTCCTGGAAGTTTGAATGTTTGCAGTGTGGCTACCACATCAACAATAGGTTAGTTTCTTTAAGTTCTGCACTTCCTTCCTCCTTGGTATAACCATGCATTTCAATCAGCATTTTGCAAATAATACATTATATAGGCAGGAGAGGGCAGTTGTGAGCATGTGATTTGCCTATTGGGCATCTTGCGGCACAGCTCTGAAACAGCATAGCCCTCTGCTGTAGTATTTGAGAGAGGTTGAGTTTTTATTCTTGACATTCATGATTTATCCTACATGTTGTAATTGTATGCATTGAGACATAAACTTATTTTTTTAAAGTGTTTTAGTATATGTTTTCTCAGCATAAAATAGGAAGCCAATTATAGGTGGTAGCTTCATCCTTCAATATTAGCCTAAATTTACATCTTGGTTCAATCATTTTATTTATGATGTCAAATCAATTCTTACTATCCCAAATTAGCATTCATATTTAGCTCTGCTGGATTTGTATTTGTTCTGCTCTTTAAACTAAAGCAAAACATCAAGGATGAAGAAAAAATAGGTGATAAAATAGCAGGAGAGGAAACAAAATAGGACAAATAAGTTGAGACTACATATATAGAGAAATACAGTAATTTTCAGAAAAATCAAACATCTGAAACACCCATGTTCAATATTTTGATGCAGATGAAGGCATCTATTAAAAACTTAAATTTTCAAAGACAGTACTTGTACCAATTTGATTATAACCCATGTAAAATCTAAAGTAGTCATAATTGATACGAGATTTATACAGTACTATCTGTTGATGGTTAAATTTTTATGCGTTTCTGAAATAGAAATAAAATACCTTTATTTTACAAAAATTTTCAGGTGGATTTATTGAGTTCAATCTCAAATTATCCCTCCAGAGTTTAAAATTTCCAGAAGATATAACTTTTATAATATTCAATAGTGTCTTATAATTTAAGTGATGTAAATGTGCACCATTCTTTAAATATTAATTGTCCCAACTGATGATATCCTGTAAATGTAGGAATAAATTATTAAACTTGTTTCATTTGAATATATATTTTATTTTTAGTTGTCAGCAGACAATGACAACGTTTACAAAAATAATCCCAGAGTGGCACCCACTGAATGCTGTTCACATTGCTCCCTGTAATAAGTGTAATCACACATCTCAAAGAAGAAAAATGGTTTCAGAAAAGTAAGTGAGAATTTTATTATAATCCCAAATGAGATAAAACTACATCAGTAGTTGGTAAGCAATAATAAGTGATAGCTAATGTAAATTTTTAAGATCTATATTTATGGCTTCTTGATTTCCTAGTTGGGAGCATTATTGTTTGTATTCATCCATCAAGCCAAGCCATAACATATTTTTCACAGAGCATGCTATAGTACGCTAACTATAGTTTATTTGTCAGAAATGGTACAAGGTCTCATGCTTGGTGAGGGGTTGGACTAAAGGACCTACAGGATGACCTACAAGATGACTTTCCAACTCTGGTTATCTGTTATTTTGTAAATCATGGTTAGCTTACATGAACTGAATTCAGTTCTTGAATGACATTATATAAATACGAAGGAATCAGGAAATATATCTTCTTAAGGGTTTGCGCTTTAACAATTCTGAGTTACAATAACATCTCAAATAAGATTATATAAATTGTATTCATTTATATAATCTTACTTGGGGTGTGATTGCCAAATGTGTTGCGTTCCTTGAGGTCTTTGTGAAAACTCATAGATAGGTTACTCATATTTAGCTTTTAATCCCACTGCATGTTTTCAGTTTTGGTGAGGTAATTAACACTAGTATCAGGGATATTTTTTACTTCTAAAATCATACATTTTTAATCTTTATTTGGTAGGATCTCCTCAGTTCTGATGATGCATTTTGTTGAAGGCTTGCCGCATAACAATTTGATGGCCTACTCATTTCAATTTCAAGAATCTTCATATCGAGTAACAGCTGTGGTTCAATATCAGAAGGCAAAGCACTTCATAACCTGGATCTTGACTTCAGATGGTAAGTACGCTGTACCAATTTTATCCTTTTTAAATATCCATCTATCTGTATTGGTTAGTAATACCCACAGTCCCAGTATAAATAATAATTCAGTGGAATCTGAGCCACGTTTGGAGGAAACCAAGAGTTACAGTTACAGAAATATAAAAGACATGTTAGGAGCCAAAAGATACCAGGGGGAAGAAGAAATCAAAAGTGATAATAGTGAGTGTGATGATAAATTGGATAAATAAATAAATAAATAAGAAAGGAAAGAGCCTCTTTGAAAGAGGTTGGTTGGTTGGAAATGAAAATATTCTAGAAGTCCCTTCTGCTAGCCTCCTCCACCACACACACACACACACACACACACACACACACACACAGTGGGGGGAGAGAGAGAGTCCTTAGCTTACAACAGTTCATTTAATAGCCATTCGAAGTTACAATGACATTGAAATAAGTGATTTATGACCGCTTTTCACATTTCTAGCAATGGAAATTTTGAGCTCAATTGTGGTCATAAGTCAAGAACTACTTGTCATGTTTCTTTGGATGTCAGTTCACAATTTCCTTACTGGCATTTTGGATACAATTGTGATCATAAGTTGAGGACTACCTGTATGTTATCTCTTTCATGTAGTAATACTAACTGTATGTAGTATGGGACTACCTGTATGTATCCGTTTATCCCTTTCATGTGGTACGATGCTTCAAAGGGAAAGAACCTTCCAAATATTTCCTGTATCAACATGTCTTTACATGGGAGCCAACCTCATGGAACTTCAAGTCCAAAGAAGAGTTTGTAGGTGTCTAGGGACTAATTTAGTATTTACTTCTTGGTTTAATTGTATCCAATATATAAAGACCTTTAGGGTAACTCTTCAGAGCAAGCCAAATCTAATTAGATTTTAGCTTGCCTTTTCTGATATTTGCATTCACAGAAATAGCTACCTGTCTCAAGCGGAAAGTTCGCCCTTACTTCACGAAAATTTAAAGTAATAAAGTTAAAAGCACATCTTTTTGTGTGAATTACCTGATAGCCATTTGTGCTTAATGGAGACTTACAGGAGACTTTAAATAAATTATAAGCAACAATTTTCTTGATCTCCCTTGGTGAGCACACAAGCCTCCAAGCAGTCAAGCAGAGATGGCCTTGCAAAATAATGATGTTTTTTCTTTTGAGACTCTCGATGGAATATTTGTGTCTCACGTAGATGCTTGGGGAAGGGGAAATCATTAGAAAGTGATTCAAAACTTTTGTAGATTAAAAGTGCTGATTTATATGAGATATGTATATTACATAAGGTATAACGCAATGTCAATGAATGAGCCACAGGCTTTTATTGTGAGAATCCAATAAACAATATTTTGAAATGTTGGGCATATTATGGTTGCTAACTGATTTTCAGTTAAACCCCGGAAACATGGTTAGCAGTTGACTGGCTATTCCTAGTTCTCTATCGAATTCCTAGAGCTGCAAGGCAATAAGTATAGAGGAAGAATGAAAAAACAAATCAGATATATTTCAGTACACATAGTTCAAAATTATCTGTTTTCACAAACCATGCATCAATTATAGTTGAACATACACATATTCAGTGAGGATTAAAGATTAGTTTATCTCAAATGTATGATAAGAACCGTACACTAACGTTCTGAATTGTTCATATTTTATTTTTAGGAATATGGCTTGAGTGCGATGACTTAAAAGGGTCATTCTCCAGAAGACATGAAACCTTTGGGGTTCCTTCTGCAGAAATACATATTGTCATTTGGGAAAGAAAGCCGCCACAAATGAACAATTATTTGGATTTACAAGTTGAAGAAACAGTGACGGCACAATCAAAAACTCCAGTTAAATACTCTAATGATGAAACTGCAGAGAGCGTACCTTTAACTTGTCACAAGACAGTTGACATGCTGAACACACATGTAGAGGAAATAGAAAACTTAGCAAGCAATCAGAAAAACAATTTGCTTCATGGCTTGGACAACCTGTCTGATGATGATGCTGTAATCCTGAATCTTGACTCAGGTGGACAGCTGCTAGAAGATAGACATATAGAAAATAAGCAGATAATCAGAACAGGTCCATTGCCGTTGCAAGAGTTGGATCAGAAAGATGTGCGCCCCCTTACCCCTGAAGGAGATATTCAAAAGAAAAGTATAGTGTTAGGAAATGCCAGTGCTCCCATTCATGAAGGACAGCCATCTAGTGCAAGTAATCTAGTTACTATACCATCAGTTACTTTAAGTAATGGCAAAATAAATTTCTCATCCAAAATGCTATTACCACAGGGGGAAGAAACTGCAGTCACCTTAGTTCCAATAGAAGAGAGCAGCAATTACCATCCAAAGAATCCTCAGAAAAAAGTCAGCAAAACAAAATTGGGAAACACAGTGTTGGGAATGTCTAATGCTGTAGAGTTCGGTCAAGACATAAAAATAAATCCCCACATTTCTGTTCCACCTCCCCAAAGTCCTACCTTTCACTCATCCAGTACAAATGGAATTAAGCCATCTGTAGCCAGTTGGGTAAATGGCTTACTTGGAAAATATTCTTCCTTTATGCCTAAAAGTGGGGTGATTCCGAATAAATCAAAAAACTGTAAAAAATCAGTGCAAAAAGAGACAAATTCCAGTTCACTTATTAGGCAAGCAGGCCACTTCTGTGGTTTCCAAACGAAATCTTCACAGAAAAGTAAAGCAGCAACATTGCAATCTTCAGGTAGAACTCTCCCAACATCACCTCTGACCGCTTTTTCGCTTGCAAGCATCCCTGTCAAAAATCTTGTCCCAGATAGAAAAGGTGAAGCTGTAATTAAAAAATCAGCTTCATTGGATGCTTTTACTAAGCAAGATTTGGTGAAAAATACCCACCATGAAAATCAGAATGTTATATCTGTTGAAAATACTGGATCATTTATTGATAAAACTCATCAACTACGCGCAACACTTTTACTGCAGCTTAAGGCTAAAAAAGAGAAATTAGCTTCACTAGATAAATTGGTAAAAGCTAAGACAAGGCACAAAAACTCTTGCAAGAAAACTACCAAGGACCAGACGCAAAAACAGAGGGAATCCTTGCAGACAAGCTTGTTATATACCCAAGAAATGCAGACTGATGTTTGGGAGACTAAATCTGTTAATTCTCAAAGCACTGACTTGTCCCAATGCAGCAGTTCAAATTACGATGACATTTTATCTGAGCTGCTGTCTCCAGCTACAACTGTTGGTTCCTTAGAATTTCCCCAGGAAGAGGAATGTAGATACCTGGAAATGGGAGACGGCAATTCAGACGTGCCGATATCTACTGACCACAATACCAGTTTACAGGCCATAGATAATGACCTTAATTACTACCATCCTCTAAAGGAAAATGGACTTGAAGACCACAGAGACCCATCAGCACTCAAATCATCTCTGAAGAAATTCGATTTTGACAGTTCTGCAAAACAGGATCTTCTGGATGATCTGTTTTCATGTTCATTGAATTCAGGAATAACTAACACTGAAGATTTGCATCACTTTGATGAATCATTGTTAGCTTGGTGAATTGTGTTTTAACATTTCAGGATTTTCCTTTGGTTGTCTTTAAAGGAGAGTATAATTTAAAATTCAACCTAATTTGCACATGACTTTATTTAAAATGATTGGTTTTTTTATATATTTTTATTCTTAATAAATTGGGTTTGTTTTGCTGCCTTAAAACCACTATTCGCTGGAAAAGAGAAGACTGATTCTTGTACAAAGTGGCAGTGATAAAAGTGTTGACACTTCAAAAGCCGTTGTAATAAAGTAGTATTCACCTAAGATCCCTCTCATATGGCAGAGCTAAAAAATGCTCTTGCAGGTATCTCTTAAAAATGTAGAATACCATGGTGATCATGGTATGGTAATTTCATTTCTGATAAACCTCCCTTTTCAAAAGTAGGCCTGCAGACTAAATTAAAAAAAAATTAAAAAGCCATTTTAATTATTTTCTGTTCCAATGAAATGCCTATTTAAAATTATGGTCTACATCAGTGGTCTCCAACCTTAGCAACCTTAAGCCTGGCGGACTTCAACTCCCAGAATTCCCCAGCCAGCTTTGCTGGCTGGGAAATTCTGGG
>JAOYMU010000274.1:17337979-17360937 GCA_025802295.1 Psammodynastes pulverulentus
ACGCGTCACGGGACGCGGACTCGAAAAAGGTGCCGGAACGCAGTACCGCTGCGTTCCGGCAGAAAAAAAGCCCTGTTTGTAACCAATAAAACTTTTTTCTATTAAAAAAAAAAAATTAGCACCTCTCTGCAATTTAAATTAAACCCATCTTTTCCCAGGATTGCACAGAAGTTGCAAAAGGCAGCTGCGGCATTCTAGGGAAGAAAACCCACTTCAAAGCAATGCAGACAAATGCTATGTCTGGATCGCTTTGTGTCCCTGCCTTTTTCACATGTTTTTCACTCAACTCAGCTATAGACTGCATGTCTTGTTATAATGAAATTGTTTTCTCATTTTAAAAAAAAAGATTAAGAAAGCACAAACGTTTTGTCATAAGGTGAACAGGACTAACTAGTTATTGAACAGTTTTTTAGAAATTCACCATCTTGAGTATACACTAAGAAGTTGAAGTATAAATAGCAATAGCACTTAGACTTATATACCGCTTTAAAGTGCTTTACAGCCCTCTCTAAGCGTTTTACAGAATCAGCATATTGCCCCCACAATTTGGGTCCTCATTTTACCCTCGGAAGAATGGAAGGCTGAGTCAACCTTGAACCTGGCGAGATTCGATCTGCCAAATTGCAGACAGCTGGCTGTAAGCAGAAGTGATAAATGGGAAGGCAAAAGTATAAATTTTAATGATAGCAGCCAATGCTTACCAGGAAGGAACTGAATGGAACTTTTTAATAAATGAGGCACATTGCTGCCTGGTATCAGTAATGCTTAGTTAATTTTTCAACTGAAAAACTATGTCAAGGGTTGAAGAGACATAGATAACAGAGGCAAAGTCAGACTACTGTACTGTGGCACTGTTTTTATGTACTTTGATTATACTTATTATTATATCTAATAAAGTGACTGCATATTTTTGAATGGGAAACAAAGATACTTTTTTTAAACAAGCAAAGAAATAAGTAAATTACTAAATATGATTATCCCTAGGTATGAGAACTGTAGATTAATGATTCTGATGAAATCTTATCAAGCTAGACAAATACAAAGTTCATTTGTACCAGAGACTGCATGATTCTTATGGACTACATAAACAGATTCCACAATGTTGTTATAGAAACAATTTTCTTTTCCAGAAATGGCAAATTTAACAATAAAGAGAAAACACTGAAAACACTGAACATGATATATCATATGACCTTGTTTTTCTCTTTTTTTAATACACCATTTTACTAAATTTCAAATAGAATAAAAACATACAGTAGAAACAAAGTTGAAGAGAAAGAAATGTCAGACAGAAATCAAAATTAAAGTGCAATAAGAAAAAGTAAAGAAAAAAAGAAAAAGAACAGTTTCCAACTTTGATACAGATACAGATAAAATACTGTACATTCAATTCTTACTGTAAGGGTAATAATTATATCATTTCTATAATCCCATATAGTTCTAATAACCTTGTTTCTCTTAATATAATACCTCTCTCTGGAATAGTTGCCCCATCTACAGAAACTAGTTGCATAGTTATTTCTAGAACTTGTAGAAAGTCTTCATTTAGATAAACATTATTTGACACCACATCCCATTTCTTTCCTGTTAGTATTGCCTCAAGGTTTGCACCAGCCCTTCCCTAACATGGCCAATGGCAAGAGGAGTATGGCAGTTGTAAATTAATGCATATAGAGGTTCCCTACAGTTGCTGTATTGGCCATTGCTGTGTGCATGTTAATATGAAAAGCCAAGGGTGACTCTCCTGTGCATTTCAGACCCAGGACAGTGAGCTGTTTGGTAATGCAAACCACATGCCACTGGAATCCTTTAGTCGTGCAATGAGAGTGATCCATGCATTCCATTCAGATCCCCTAATCCTAAAGAAAACAACGAATAGCTCATGGCTTTACTCATGGCATCCATCCCTTTTTTGACTTCCATACATCAAATGGAAGCCATGCATTCTGAAGAAAATGACCGTAACTATGCATAGTTGGTTTACATGTTTCTTGATCTCCTTGTTTATATACATATTATCCAAGGACTCTTATTCTAAATTCTCCTCTCTAGCAACCTATAAATCTAAAGAAGTCTTGGGGAATGGTGTTCTTCACTATGTGGTACACCGGGATTTTATTCTCACAACTGAATGAAGTCATCAGTTTCCATTTAACATTCCCTGGATGCCATGACAGAACTTACCATACTCTTTCCTAAGAACTTGTGTAAGTTGATGCTGCTTTATAACTTCCCATTTCACAGTAAAATTTCAGCATCAAAAGCACTTGTGCCGATCGTCCTCTACTTTTTGACCATAACTGAATCCAAAATTTTCATTGCTAAGCAAGACAGTTGTTGAGTTTGGGCTCATTTTACATTTCTTGACACAGGTTAAGTGAATCAGTGCAATTGTTAAATTAGTAACACAGTTGTTAAGTGAAGCTGTCTTCCTCATTGACTTTGTTAGAAAGTGAACACATGACCCCAGGGCATTGCAACAGTCATATATACCTGCCAGTTGCCAAACATCCGAATTCTTACCAAATACTATTGGGATGTTGTAATGGTTTATAAGTGTGAAAACTAGTCATAAGTCACTTTTGTCACTGCTGTTGTAACTTCAAATAGTCACTAAATGAATAGTTGCAAGTCAAGGATTTCCTGTAGTCTTGAGCATACTGTGTATGCAGCCTCTGAATGAGAATGTGTGAAAAATCAGCAGAGTTAATTTCCAAGTTAACTAATACCACTACACAGGGCAGTCACAAACATAATATTTAAATATTGTTTAAAAAAAATAAAATAAAAGCAACAATCATACCTTATAGATTTAAGTTGCATTAGTAATCTTCAATGAAGAATAATTTCAGCTTAATTTAAAGCACTTCACTTTAAATGCCAACTTTTTCCTTGATGCCAAGTTGTAGGCACAAGACTGAAGCTTGTAACACAGTTGATCTTACTCAAGTCTAGATCTGTAAAACATCAACAACTTGGGGAGGAGGGCAAGAAACACTTAGTTCTTTTAGACTATCTACTATCAGGAATAGGTTCCCAAGAAGCCTGGTTGGTACTGGCAGAGGGTGGAAGTGAAGGATCCAATCAGGATCCATCACCAGGACCGGAAGTTTTGTCTTCCAAGCTTTCGGACTCGGGCTGGAGCCCATCCTTAGGGAACTTCTCTCTAGCAGAAGATACCTGAAGATGGACTCCAGCATGAGTCCAAAAGCTCGGAAGACAAAACCTCCAGTCCTGGTGACCGACCCAGATTGGATCCTGTAACCTTATTCTGGGACCCATATATTCGCCTTCATTCAATGGAAGTGAAGTTGCTTGTAAATGCAATGATCAAAATTTATCTCAAAGGTGCATTTTTTTTCCTTCAAAAGGCAACTGGACTATTTTTTCCTTGAGGAAAACGAAGAAAACATTTTGCTTCTCATCCAAGAATTTCATCAGTTTTGATGAGGGGGGGGAGAGGGGGGATGGAAAGACTCCACAGACATCAAGATTTATCCTTTTCAACTAATCAATCTTTTCTTTCTGTTACTCCAGTCTCTCACTTTCCCTCTGCATTGAAGAGGTTGTCAGAAAGGGCCAGAAGGATGGTAATTAGGTTATCCATTGCATGATGTTGCCCAATCGTTGAGGTCTGCAGGCTACTTCTTAGTTCATCATGCCCATCCATCATTTCACGGGTGGAGTTTGGAATAGCATCAACCAGGCTGAGCAAAATCATTCCTCATGGGTCGAATAATGCCTGGTTGTAGAACCCAGCTGTTCATGGGTAAAAAATCCCGCTGAGCTTAAAAAGGAACAAAACCAAAAAGGAAATAATTCCATCAGACAGTACAGTAACCAATGTTGTGCAAAGAAAGGATTATGTTCTTATTAAACTGGGTGTGCATCGCAAATTTAAATTTTTCCTGTACCAGGAAAACCATCTATTCAGTAAATGAGAGGTCCTTGATGCTCTCTGGACTTGCTTGTTTTCTTGCATTACCCAAACTAGGCAACATCATCTGGAATATAGTTTTTAAATAAGGTAAGTTTACACAGCATGTCTGCAGCTCCATGTAATCAAACAGTTGACAACAGGTACAGAAAATAGTGTGCAACCAAGAGAGCAACACAGTAAACTTGGTCCTATCAGAAATCAAACTGACAACCATCAATTTATTTTTTATTTATTTTTCACATTTCTGAAACCCATCTCCCCCAAAGAGGATAGCTTTTCCCCAACGAATTGTTATCAACAAATAATTTTTCATGTTCTCTGCAGACATTCTATTTAATAATCAAGTTTGCCAGCACAAGGTTTGATTTGTTGCCTGATACTGCCAGCAGGCACTGGAAGATAATGATGGGGTACCGTTATCAGTGGTGCCCCCCTTCAATTGACTGCGTAAGGAAAGTTAAGACTTTTTTTAATAGCTCTGCCCTCAGCCATATTCTGCAAGCACGTGATAAGATCCTTGGTGCATAACAATACAGGTATGCAGAGCTTCCCTACCTGAAGGGGAATTCCAGGCTGAAACTAGATTATCTTAAATGGAAAATAAAAATCCCTTTCAGGTGGTTGCCAAACGCACCTTTAGAAAAGGGGAGAGCCGGGTCTACAAAGCCGGTTTATAATTCTTTAGCGCAACTTCACAGCGTCGCGAAGCTTTCCTCGTAACCGTTTAACGCGTAGAGTTGACCATGAGCCAGTTCCTCCGTTTTGCCTAAAATATCCTAAAATTCTCGTGTTCTTGTAACCCTCCCTAGGCTATCATCTTTAAACATCCTCCTCCGGTTAATGAAAGGAAAGGGGCGCGTGGGGCAGATTGCACGTGTGAACGAGCCAGTCTCCTTTGCGAATACACTTAAACGCGTAGTAAGGCTACAAAGCCAAGGGTGCGAGAGGCAGGGGCAAGTCTTGAGGCGAGGGAGAAGAATCCAGCAGCCCTTTGAAGGCTACGTCGCCATCCCGCCCTCGCCAGTCTGGCGGACTTTTCTGCCCCGCAGCTGCGTTTTTCCGCGAGGCTGCGCAGGGTGACAAATTGAGGGCGAGCAGTCAAAGCGGTTTGCTCCTCCGCCCTTACTCCCCGACGGTTCAGAGGCGGAGCTATAATAGTGGGTTGTTTTTTATTTCTTCCCTGAGACCGGCAGCCAATTTCTAGCAGCGCCTTTGGTCTTGGCGCGCAAGCTTTGGTTTCCACCCCCCCTCCCGCATCTCTTCTCTCTTCTACTGCTGCTGCTGCTGCTGCTGCTGCTGCTGCTACTCCGAATTGCCATGGCTGTCTGGAGCGGGTCCGGTTCCGTCCCGGCAACCTTGGTCAGGCCCAGCTTGACCTCCGTCTCTTCGGGAGAGCTGCAGAGCCTTCGGACGTGCAACTGCGAGATGGCGGTGTTACCGCTGCGGCAGCTGCTCTCCCTCCAGCCAGACTCCTTCCGACTGCAAGGGGACACTCTGGCGGTGTTGAATCCGCTCGACCGCCGGCCCGGGGGCGGCTTCACGATGATAAGCGACGGTTTTTTCCAACTGGATGGCCGGCAGCAGTGCAGGCTCACCGGCTACTTCAAGCGGTAAGCAAACGCTTTTCTAATTTTCCTTCCCCTCGTCTTGATGCCTTCTTAAGACACCTAGTGCAGGGACAGGAATCGCATCCTACAGGTCGCCGGAAAAGTGGGGTCTAGCGCTTACAATTTTTTATTTTATTTTGGAAACAAAATCTACCTGCTGCTTTGCTACCTGCCGGGTGTTTAGCTAATGCAATTAGAACTAAAAGGTAATTCCATAAAACGGCTCCTTATTTGTGGGCCTATTACACCACAACGACTAATAACGATCTAAAAACTGAATTGTATTTTGGTTTCTCTACTATGCAGGCTATTAAATGCTAGGGCGGATGAGTAGGTTACTGTTGCTTGACTTGGAAAGATGGAGAGGGATTTTATTAGGGAAAGTAGGCTTGGAGGAGAGAAGCTAATGTAGCCTTTTTCTTCTCAAAAATAACTGCCCTGCATTAAGTTTAATGGCAAAAGAACACCCCCTAACTGTAGTCCTAAACTAGGAGCCACATTGAATAGAAGTACAGGATCTAGTGAGAAACCACACAAATATACAATATTGCAAAAAGCAATAGCCATTTTCTGGTTAATAAACATTGTTGGTAGGATGAGGGGGGTAAGCTTGCCAGTTGATGCTCATTAAATGTAGGACACCCCACATTCTGCAATTTATTTTAAAAACTAAAAGCAATCCAATAGTAAATTGGAGCATTCTGAGGGACCTTCAGCCCGCCTTCTCTAACAGAGTACTTACTTACCATGACTTGTATCAGGCTAGCATTTCACCATATGGTTGCTATTTAAAAGACCTGATAGCAAAAGAACAAGGACCCAGTAGATAGAGGAAATTTAAATTTAGCTTGTAGGAGGTGCAATGACAAAGTAAACTAATTAACTGAATATTAAATATCAGCTCTGAATATAGCAATAATCTCCTATTACAATACAGTAATTATATTGTTGGATCAATCAAAACTCTCATTGAGATAGAAACATTAATTTTCCAAAGAAGGACATTTGTGAGTGCTTAAAGACTATCAGCCCCACCTGAACTAGTTCTTAGTCTTATCTGTGTTGTGCATACCACTCATTCACAACTTAGAATGATGGCTCCAGGCCCTGCTTTGTTGAAGGGAAAAATCAAAGAGTAGACCTAACTGAACAGGAGGAGGCCTTGATAGAAAGATCTTGTTTCACCTAGATAGTGCAGCCTAGAGACATGGCTACCAACAAAAGACACAAAGTGTGGTGGGTTGAATGGGACAGACATTGGATGAGTGAGTGAGTCATGGAAATTCCAGTTGCTGGGAGAAAACTGCAATACCATAGGTTACCAGAGATGGTGCTATATACCACCAAGTTGTTGGTTAATATTTGCTCAATGTGGTTCTCCAAGGTTGATTAGATTTTAATGGAACTGTTGTGGATTCTATTTGTTAGTGTGAAATGAACTCTACTAATTAAACTATGCTTTTAGTAATAAATTTACCTCCCCTCCCACCAGTAAGGAGTGTGTGGTCACCAAAGCAATGAGGCTTTATTATTGTATAGCTTCCTCTAAGACATTCTAAAACTTTCTGCCTAGGGGGTTTGTATGTAAAACAAGTAGCCCATGGCTTCTTTGTTAATTAATCCTGATGTGTTTGACAGAATTGTGTAACAGGTTATTCTTGCATACTTTCGTTTTCTTTGTTGTCTGATAAGACTCACAATATAAAAACTTGGCCTTTCAAAGATAAGTAAACAGATATGACTTTTCCTCTGCTTTATGAAGGTATCTCTGCAAAGTACATTATTATGGCACGTATCTTATGTAGCCTTTGGAAACTTGCTGTAGTAGAGGAAGCATTTGAAAAGTACCTTTTTATTAAAGCAAATGAGTCATTGGTTCTCGCCCAACAGTACCAAGCGGTGACACCCTTCAGCTTATTCTTGGCATGACACCTACCAGTTAGCTGTAAGAGTTCTTTCTTCACAAGGCAATGCAATTTAATTCTGTTAATAACAATCTAAAACCTACAGACATTAAACATAATGTTTAAAATTTAAAATGCATACATTAAAAATTATGTGAAAACCAGTCAATTGTGAAGGAGACACTTATTTTCTATAAGTTAAATCAGAAATTTCACTGCTGCTAAGAGTGCCACTGAATACAAGTAGACACTTGAATAGGACATGAGATAGGGATTCAACCTCTATCTCAGGGTTGTCAAACTCCCAGCCCATGGGCTGGATGCGTCACATGCTGGCCACACCCACACCCAGTTTAGCGAAGGGGAGAAAAGTCCCAATATGTCACATGACGCCTTGACGCCGTGAGTTTGATACCACTGCTCTATCTGAACAAAATCATAGAAATGTGACTTTCTAATAGTTAGCTGAATAAGATCATTTGGCTCTATAGAGGGAGAAAAAGCACTGGATGTGTCTGAAATGTTGCCTAAAGAGGTATTGCAAAATGGTTGAAGATTTTCATCTTTTGGAAGTGAGAAAGACAGAAAAGCTATAATATAAGCTCTAAAATTAATTTGGTATTTGTTTTTTTGACTGAAGACAACTTACTTTTTGGTGATCTTATGCAAGTGCACTATGTAAGTTGCAATCTTGTGTGATATCACATACATGTTGTCATTTGCTTCCATGCAGAGACCCATGAGATGAAGTCATTATGAACAAGGGCCTGTTACAGGAGCACTTTGTTGGGATCTAACATTATAGGCAGGCTTAAGTATTCCAGAAGTTTAAAAAGATACAATAAGTGTTTTTGGCTTATTGGCCTGACCATAATAATAAACCAAATAGAGATGCAATTTACGTAGGAGAAGTAAACTAGGTAACAGGCTATAGACATATGCTTACATAAAAGTAAACACGGAAGGAAGGGCAGTCATAAATATAAAACAATGATTAAAAACATTTCTCAGTTTTTGTCACTAATGGTTTTTCTTACTTCTGAGAAATTGGAGCTTGCAAATAGTGATCTCAATTTTCCATTACTTTTTTTTCCTTTTGGAAAGCTGTACTATCTTAACTTATTCCTCACATTTTATGCACTGCAAATGAATCATTTTCAATGGATAACCAGCATGTCTGGGTTAGCTGAGTCATGGATGCCTGTTATTGCTTCTAGCTCCTTTCCAACTTTTCTTAGATCAAGCTGGCAGTATTTTATTCCATTGAACCCATTAGCCCTGGTAGGGAAATGAAACATTCAGTTTTGCTGCAATATGCTTATAAAATAACTAGTTCTACTTCTAAACAATAGAATTTTCCATAATTAAACTGTTTCTGGAGAGGAGAAAATATATACCGTAATGTATATTTTTATTATTTTTATTTCATTCAGGTACTTCTATCCAGTTCACAAACAAATATTATTCAACCAAAAAGGTTAACTTAATAACTGTACTGCTTAATTATGTAGATGCTCAGAAAATTAAACAACTGCAGGGATCATTACACGGACAGAGCAAAACAGCTGCCTGCCAAAAGGAGGTCAGACAGCTCCCCTCCATGCATGGAAGGGAATACACTACACTGGGCTAGAGAAATGAGCCTCAGATCTTCAGGTTGCAAGTTTCAGTGCAGGAGTTATTGTTCCCTCTGTGAATGGAAGGGAACTCCTATGGCGGGCTGCTGATATTCAATGTGGATTCCAAAGATCTGAGCTTGATTTCTGCCACCTCCAACCCATGGAGGGGAGGGGAAATCATCAATTGGGCGGCAGCAGCTGTTTGCAACCTGCCCTGCCAGCTTCCCCATTGACTTTCTGAGGAAGCCAACAAGAGAAGATTGCAAATGGCAATCACATGAACCATACACCCAGCTCACAATCACGTGACTGCAGGGAATGGGTGCAAGGGACATTTTATAAGAGCCAGAAGTGTACGACAGATCAGGCATCCTTTCTAAGCTGTTGTAACTTCAAACAGTCATTAAACAAGCATTTATAAGTTGAGGACTGCCTGTATACCGAATTAGGCTAACAGCAGTTTGGAATTTTCTGCTAACATGCCTTTATCTCTGCCACCCAATTGAAGAAGCTTGGAAATAGTTGTTGCTAATAAATTCAGTATAAGGATGGAAAATCTGTGGCCCTTCACATACTGTTGGATTTTTGGCTCCCAGTGTCCTTGAACATTAGGCAGACAATCTGGGACTGATAAAGTTGTACGTTAACAGTATTCCCTCTGTTATTTTGAGGCTGGTGTCATCTGAACCTGAGTTGCAGGCATCCTGTCTTTGACTAATCAAATGATAAATGATCTTCAGATGTTAAACCTTTATGCCTAACTTTGCCAGATAGGTGTGAACAGAATCAGTGTACATCCTCTTTTCATATATTAAAGTGTAAATTATCCAAATTGGCATTTCCAAGCCACCCTGGTTGGAGCCTGTGATTTCCTATGGGCATGTTTCACGTTAAGTCATTAGGTTGATTTACTATATTCACTAGAACTATTCAGTGTTTAAGAGTTTTATTCCAAAAAAATGCTTTGGAGCACATCAAAGTGCAGACAAGTCCTCAAAGCTGCTGTATCTTTTTCTGGGATCAAGCAGTTGTCATAACAATCCTAGGAAAAGGGTAGTTGCTTTAAGTAATTGCAGGTAGGTGCTAAATTTGCATCCCAATGTGTTTCAAAGCACTTCTTGGAGTGAATTTGAAGCTTTGCATAGGCCTTCTATTTGTATAATAGTGAGTCTGCATTGCTACCATTTCCTCTTTTTCCAGTTATTTTTCTGGAGAAAGAGGAAGACTTGTGGTCAGGATCTAATGTCATCTCATTTGTGACCAAAATGCTGCTTTTCTTAGTTGTCCTGCAAGCCTCCAAAATTATCTTTTCCATTTTTTGCTTCTTCTGTAATTTTAACACATTTATTAACTCCTTTTCCTACATAGGATGGGCCATACAATCTATGGTGGGATAGACTATGAGCTTCAAAATAAACTAAATGAATGCTCTAATTGCTTTTAGAGTTCCTTCAAGAATTTATCTTGAGTTTACAACATTACATTTTTAAATTCTACATTTCACCAATGGCTGAATATTTACACTTTATTTTCTTGAACAGGCAGGTAGAGTTGAATAGCCATCATGATTACAAAAACTACAGAGAGACTATATTGGGTCGGCCACTGGTGTTTATCATTAACGTCAGAACAAAATATAATTCTTCAAAAGGTATGTACCATAAAGCTATTGTAAAATGTACAGAGTGACCACCTCGCTTATAAAAAGATAAATGGATCTTTAGTTTAAAATAACATGATTGAATTTGGATAAAAGAGCAAGTTAAGATGTCTCTATGAAACTGGTAAGATTAGATTGCAAGGGTATGAAATGTTTAATTTTATAACAAGGTGACTCTTGCTGTAATAGTTACGTTTAAAAATGCTAACTTCCTAAGGAGCATGTTGCTTATGAAAGTGTTTTTACATACCTTGGGTTCTTACATATGGTTAAGTAGGTTGTTTTTTTGTAAGAGATACTAAATAGAACAATAGCTCTTTCAATTGAATCCAAGCCTTTTTCTAGCCAGCTGCAAGAAAATGGAGTAGTCTATATAACTTTCAGCAACTGAGCTTGTTATATCAACAAAGGTGCTATTCATAAGATTTACTAAAGTGAAACAGGATGGTAGTCATTGCATCTTAGAGGAGGAGAATTCTGTTCAGTATTAACTCTAGATTAGAAATATGTAGCATAAAAGCAATGAAGTATAAAATAGACTTTAAATAAGAATTCTCTGATGTGGCTTATTTGTTTTGAAAATTTATAATTGACTCTCTTAAGATTAAAATCATGTCTAGTAGAAGGCAATAAAACAATTTAGCTGACCAAGATCTTTGAAACATCACTAATAGACCTGTTAATAATTAAACAAAACAGAAAAAAAACCTAGCAGACTTATTTTTACTTATATTTCATATTGTTTTAATAAAAATATTAACAATATTAATTGTAAAAATATTTACAATTATAACCCTTTAGAATAATTATAATTTAAAATGAATAATTGTAGTGTTATTAGAAAGCTCTATTTAGTGTATTTCCAGTGCCACAGTCCCGCTTTTCATCAGGATGCATCCCAAACAACAGGCAGATTGGTTAATCCTAGACAGTCCAGATGCAATGTCATAAATTGAGATGTATGCTGTGATTTTTGCCTCATGGCATCATTGCACAAATCACAATTACTTTCATATGTATTATGTAGTTAAGAGTAATGGACATCCCCTCCCCCCTAGGAATCTGTTAAAAATGGTTTTGCTGTAATTCAATATAAACTTAAAATGAAACAGATCAAACCACAGATTTCTTGAAAAGTTGTAAAACAAAGGCTATCCTGCTCAAATGGACAGTTGTCCAATTAAAAGCTTTGGAGAACTGAAATGTCTTAAACTGACTTGGGGCCAACCTAACTGTATAGGAGGGAATTCAAACATACTTCCCTGTACTGTATGAAATTTTTTCTAAACAAAACCAAGATAAGAACATATTTTAGAAAGCGATAAGGAAGTCTGAAGAAGACGGAGTTCTTCTCCATAAGAATGCCTTCTTAGGAATGTACAAGTTCAGAAAAGATATAAAACAAAATGCTTGTTTTGTAGTGAAGAAAATATTTCAGATTTGCAAATGTTTATTATTATTGTTTACCAATGTCAAATCCCATTAGAAAAAACATACGCTTTGCTTGTGAATACTCGACACCCAAAGATGAGAAGGCAAATCGAGAACAGCATGAACAATGTAATATCATCCGTGATTGGGGAAAGCTATAAGCTTCAGGTAAGTTGAACAGATTTTTTTCTTTAATGTAAGCTTACTATCTTCAAGTTGGTATTTTGGATGAGTTTTAAGGAGCAAAGGACATTGCTCTTTGGATAAATTAGAAAAGCAAACCCTTTACCCTGGAGGGACAGCCATAAATCCACCCAAAGACTTGAATGCAAATTCAAGTTTTCTAATGTTTTGCTACGTGGCAGCTCAGGCCTATTATCCAACAGTTACTAAAACCATTTTGTTCCTGGAGCTGGGGCTCAAAACTTGTTCCCAAAACAGTTTTTAATTAAGCTGTAGGATTCTTTGGGATAGAACATGCCCACATGTATGTTGCTATATGCATAAAATTCAGTGGATGGCAACATTTCTGATGATTTGTGTGGAGATACTGTGCTTTACTTCCCTTCTCCCCCCATTTTGTAAAATACAATATACCCAAATGGGTATTGTTGTGTGGTACTTTCTGGTGACCATTTTAAATAATGGTAACAGACAAATTGCGTGTCTACAATGTTCCCATCGACAATCTACTGTCACCTCTACACCGCTAAGCCCTCCCAAAATTCTGGAAGACTATATAATATTTGACAATACCATATATAGAGCAGAAGGGGAAGAAGCAAAACAGTCCAAGAATGAGTTCAGGTGTTATAATAGCCATAAGGCCTGTTGTTTAAAATCAGATTTCAAGCTGAAAAATGCAGACAAATTGCATTAGTCACCTGTTAATATTACTGGTATCAGATTTTATCTACCATTCTGGAACAAAAATGTAAAAGCCAATCTTCAGATCTAAAGATACAAAGGCTAGTTGAATCTCAGATGTTTACTACTATAGTCATGCTAAATATCTGTTTCTTTGTTTATATAGTTGAACAATTGGGAGGGGCTCATTTGGAAAGTTTTTGGAAAAGTGAGAGATACTATGTCATGGATAAATATGGCTGGAATTTTGCAAGTTCTAAGTTTCAGAAGCATGGTTGTTTTTAGAAGTTATGTTAAATGTAGAGTTGAAATTTTAATGCATTTCCTATTTCAAAATGGGAGGAAACCATTAAGTTAGCTTTCAGAAATGGCAGCTGTAAGGGGATCCAAGGGGGAGGGGAGGAACAGGTTTTAATTCCTAGAGCATTAGATCAAACAATCAATCATAACAATTTTTCTTTTCTCTGTACAGTTTAACTTCCAAGATGTTGTAAAGAAGTTTTTCCCTTCAGAAGCCTATCTGGTTCACGAAGAAAGTTTAAGTTTCTCCTATGAGTTCAAAACTGATGCTTTATTTGATTTCTTTTATTGGTTTGGAATCAGCAAGAGAACTGTTTCAATGAATGGGAAAGTTTTTAATTTATCAAGTACCAAGCCAGAGAAGAAAGAAATTATAACTAAATTTCTGGATAAAATGAGTGAACCAAATTTGCGTTTAAACACCTTTTCAGACAGGAAGTTCAGCATTATCTCTAGAGGTGAGTTGGTAATATCACATTTTAAATGTTACATTCTTCATAGGTAGAACAGGTTTATTCTGTGATTAAGTTCAGTACACATTGCTGTGAGGCATTGTTGGTTGTTGACACAATGAACTGTGTTTCTGCAATATGGTAAAACATAAGCTGGAGCTTACAAACCACTAGGTTTACACACTTTTTCATTTTTAAAAAATTAAATGTGTTCAGTTCAGCCAGCGAACTGGAATTTCTGGAAATTATGAGTGTTTTGGATCATTAGTGTTTTGGTCAGGATGAGGAAGTTTACTATTTCTTTAGACATTACATATGTATTTGTTTTATCTTGCAGTTTCAATAGATGATGTGTTTAATGGCAACTTGACATCACAATCAACTTGGATGGAGTCTCCTTTAGCTCTCTGGACAGTTTCAGGGTCTCAGAAGTCTGGAGACAGATCAAGTATCGAAGGCTGATTTTCTTAACATCGAGAAAGATATATTGAAAAAAGAAGGAAGATAACCACATTGGGATTATCTTATTGCAGAACGCAAGGAATTTCTGCCTTTTGTTGCAAATAATAGAATGTATCTGCATTCTATGTTGCTTTCATTGGTTTCAGGGTAAGATTCCTGATTACTAAAGTGTTATTTACAGATCTGGTTCTACATTCAACATTAAAGGCTGTTGAAGCCTAGAGTTTTTGGTATTGCAATTATCCGTATAACTAGAATGATTTTAAATCCTGGATTATTTCATCAGTTTCTAAATAACTGCCAAGTTTTCAGAATCATGGAAAGCTGAATTATTTTTGTGATTGCTCCAACATTTATCATACCCTGACAAGCTGATAATTCCAAACAGCTTTGAATTGTAAGTAGCTACAACAGATAGTCCTATGAACTGTACTTGGGTTTTGTTTTGTTTCTTGATTTTTTTGGTAAAATAGATGGTGGTATAAAACTGGCAGAAGTAATATTCAAACCCTTTTGATCCAGAAGTCAGCTGCTATCAGAGTTTGGCTGTATTCTGGCTTCGAAAATTTTGCTGCTTGGCCTAACTTTCACTCATTGGGCATTATTTTCACAAGTTGTGCAGTGCTTCAGATTGAATCCAAAAAGAAAATTCAGGAAAGTCAACAGAGCATCTGTCCAGTTCTTTAAAGCAGCTACATCTTTTCCAGGATTATGTGGCTTCAAGCTGTCATGCTGTCCTAAGGAAAACACAGACTGCTTTAAATAGCAGCAGACAGGTGCTACATTATGCACTGCATATTTTGTTGTAATTGAATCCAAAGAGGTGGGCAGTGCATGCATTTATTTGTACCTCTCAAATACAGAATAAACATTCTTTTCAGATACTACTGGAACATGTAAACATAACAAATAGAGGTGCTTTGAATCAGAGCTTAATATCTTGGAAGGTTATAGAAAATGTCAGTGTTATGTAGTCCACAGTAAATGGGAGGTGCAAGGGCTGAATGGTTGTAATTTGAGGAGTCACTTTGGGGCTACCTGATGAATATTTTATTTTTTCTTTATGTCATAACATTAAAATACTGTTTGATAGATGAAGTATAATTTTTGCATCATGAAAAACTGACCTTTGTAAATTTGAATTGCATGGTATTTTTTGGACTTATAGCAGCCTTTCTCACCGATGTCTTCTAGAGCTGCAGCTTCTAAATTTTCCACTGAATGGCCTTCTGGCTGTAAGCCCACCCAATCTGAAGAGTGCCAGCAGGTTTAAAGAATGACTGGAATGAATATGCCATAAAAGTATCTCTTTTTTTCTCAGTAGGCTTTTTTATTATGTTAAATGTCTACATCTTAAGGAATGCAATATTCAATCTCTTTATATTGAAGAGACCTCATGTATAAACAATTGCCTTATTAGTGCCTTCTATATATCATTGTTTTATAATAAACAGAGGTTATATGGATCTCTTTCTTTTCTCAAGTTAGCTTTCCATGTTGCACAATGTCAAAACCGTAGTTCATCTATAAACATTAAACCAGATTACACAGCAGGAATTTGAATAAGGGTTGGAAGTAAGTAGGGGGGGAAACACAACAGTAAAAAGCACTGACTATGTAAAATCCTGAGGTATAAAATACCCTAGCTGAAATTAGCCCTAAAACTAGAGGAGGCATAACTAATAATGCTAAGAGCTATCTAATTTGAAAATGGAAAATAACATTGAGAGATTAAAAGTTAGAATTACAAGGTTGAAGGAGAGGAAGGTTTATAAACATGATTGGAATTGCAATCCTCTATTTATATGAAACTCAGTGAAACTTAATGGCTATTTAGGCATTGAATCTGGATGTAAGAAAGGCCACTAAGAGGAAGCTGAGAGTTCCTGTAATTTATAAATACAGGTAGTCCTCATTTAAAGACCGGTCACTTAGCAACTGTTCAAAGGTATAAGCTCCTCTTCCCCTGTATAGGTGATTGCAGGATTTTGTGGTCACAGGACTGTGATTTATTATGTTTTTGCCAGTTTCTAACCTTTTCAGCCCATGGTAATTCATTGGTTTGCTTAACGATCACAGCAAACAAAAATAGTTAAAATTGGGTCTGATCCTGTGGGTGGAGCTCCATTACGGTCCTAAATCAAGGATTACATTACGTGTATTACAATACATTTATTCAAAAGGAAATTAATAGTTGTAAACCATTACAGGGCTGTGCAAAATTCACTTGGTTGGGCATGGAGTGTTTCATATGTCTTAGGAACTTCCCACTCTACCAGCACATGACACCAAACCTCTCTCCAGTCACATAGTTCTGGAGGCAGTTTGGGAGTTCCCAGAAGTAAATTCTGCAAACCAGAAGCAGTTCAATGACATGTAATTCTGGACAAAACAAATGCTGTATCTAGGATACTTCAAACTGATTCCAGCTTGGAAGGTTTATTTCTGGAAATAATACACCACCCCAGAAGAGCATGATCTGGTTAGGGAATGGAATGTTCCAGATTCTCCAGAATGTTCTCATCCCAGATTGGTGCATTTTTGATAACCCCACTTGATTGTTTTTGCAAACAAAAACACGGAAAATTCAGTAATAAATTAAAAAAGCAACTTTAAAAGAATCCCTCCAAAAATAGAAATAAGCAAGAATTATAAACACACGAATATTGTGCAATGCATTTTCCCTAACCATGTTAGTGTGCTGTGTTTTTCTCTTCTAAACACAAGCATGTTCTGGCTATTAAGTATGTTGTCTTTCTTTGGTTTTTCTATGTAATTTTTTTTAAACTTTTTTTTTTATTTCAGCCAGTTTTGAGGTTTTTTTAAGCATACAGCTAACCCTTTATTGCTCAATGCCCATATTGGGGCTAGTAACACTCTTTTCTAAATTTATTATTAGGAAGAGTTCTGATTGATGCATTCCCCTCCCACCCCCACATTTTATCAATTTTCCATTGTGGATTTCTAGCGATCCCTGCTACTCTATTTAAAAGTGCTCTGAGTAAGAAAAATTTAGGACTGGGTAACAAGCCAACATCTGGTAATTCCCACAAGTAAAATCTTGAAAGAGTGAACTGGTATAGTAAATCTGAAAACAATTTGGCAGGATAAAAGGTTTGTATGAATGTTAATAGTTTTGAATTCAGCTCAACAGATCTTGCAACTAGACAGCTATGCTACATGACCTTTCTAGCATATGAATAACTGAAAAAAGATTTTAATTATAACTTCATTTTCTAATAGAGCTTGTATTCTTTGTTTTTTAAAAAAATCAGTTTTTAGTTAAAACCTATTATAGCATAGGCCATTTTAAGGGTTCCAGACAGAGATGGACACAAAGGACCTCTACTTAGAAGGCCTTGAAATAAAACAACAAATTGTGACTGATAGTTACTCATAGTATAAATTTGGGCTGCATCATCAGACCTAGAGTAATTTGCAGCAGAGAATTTCTGTGTGCTTCTTAGTATCTGCCACTGTCAAGGTAGGCCAGGTGCATGTACATCCTCACATAGCACTATTCATACAAAAATATCTCAAAGCAGTTTACAAAAAAAGATGCAAAATCATAATTTAAAAAAATATATGCAAAATAAAAGATGGGGATTTAAAAAAATATCATCCAACATATAGGAGGCTTGAATGTATGTTTTTAATGGGTATCTACAAATGTCAAAATTTTAAGAAGAGAAGCCTATAGAGATTCTCATTCATCCGGGTTATAATTGTCCCCAAAAGTGCTTTTTCAAAAGGCAACTAGACTTTTTTTTTCCTTGAGGAAGAAGAAATTTCGCTTCTCATATAAGATGGGTCACTCATCCCACTGCTACCATCCTGCCTCAGAACCAATGAAGCTTCTTGGATGAGAGCAAAACATCCTCCCCAAAGAAAGAAATCCAGTTAGTTACCTTTTGAAAGGGCACCTTTGAGTCAGGAACTTTCCAGACCCCCTCAGGTGGCCTGCCTATGACAACCACAAGGTGGCAGTCTAGATTGGATGCAGACAGGAAACAGAAAAAGGAACTTGTACCATTATCCTCTGCATCTTGCAGTGCATGTTTCTCTAAAACTTAGAATGGTTCTGTAAATGCTGGTCTCTGTCATAGCTAGAGAAGTTAGTGACTACACAACCATCCTTTAAAAGGCAGAAGCCTGCATTGCCTGCTCACTGAAAACTTTGCTTTGACATAGAACATTAAAAAGGCCTGCACAAATGAACAGCCCATTGTAGCATTGATGATCACAGCTTTAAAGAGCTTACATATTTCGGACTTGCTTTAAATGTCATTCACAATTAGGAACTTGATAGATTGATTATTCCTCTCTTTGAGGGAGATGGATGTTTAAAAATATGAAATACAACTACTTATGTGTAGGACACAATGGGAAACCTTTATTACTCCTTAATGCAACTCCACTACTAAAGTTCATATAATATACTTGAGAGGGAATTTCAAATGATACATGTAATGACTGAAAGTGCAGAATAAACACTTGTGACCATATATTTCATCCATTGTGAACATTTGAAAGTTAAGCACCCCCATAAAGTGATCCATTTGTATCTTCTGATGCATTTGATGAAGTAAGGGGCAGCTCAGGAAAGTTTATATCTTTTAATAAAATTTGTTGATTGGAAAAAAACTATCAGATTCCTGATTTTTTTTAGCACCATAGATCAACACAATCTCCTACATCTTTATCTTCAATCTGTCATAAGTCAAAAACATATTAAATTCATTGCCATAAAGGCTTGTAGTAAGAGATGCTTTTGTAAATTCAAACTAGTTGCTGTTTCGCTTCTTCCCCAAAATCTTTAATCAGAAACATCAATGTTTGTAAATGAACTTTTCTATTAATGTGTTTGCATGCCAAGAAAATCTGCATTACCTATTTTATCCCAATGTGAAGTTATTAAAGAATAAGGATCTTACTTTTAAAAGGTGACAGCCTTAGCTTGCTAACCATACTTATTACTGTATTAAATTCAATGAAGGGCTAAACTCCTTATAATTATTGTTTTCTTAAGAGAAGGAGGAATTTTGGCAGAGCCTTCCAAGTGTCCCACTGGCTTCTATTCTAAATTCCTTCATTTCACTCACCACCTAAAACTCAAATTCCAGAAAACACTCAGCATGTTCTTCTTTTAAAGTATCATTGAACAGTTACAAAAGAAAGAAAAGAACCCAGTGGAATCTCACATAACTAAGGCATTGCAACTTAAAACATTCTCCATATAAAATGCTCCCCCTGGCCCCTTTCCACGGTTTAAAAGTCTTTTTCCCAGACAAACTCCCTTCTATTTTAAGATGCCACAAGAGTCTTTGTACTTTTATCAGATTGCTCAGACTAGGCCAGATTATGTTTGGCTACTTTTGTTGTGGGGTCTATATAAAGATAAGTTCCAAAGAGAGTTTATCTGATCATAAGAAAAGGACAATTGTTAACTACTAGTGATCCCTTGTTGTGATCCTTGGGGTCAGGCCTCTGACTATACAGTACTATTTCTGAGTATAAGTGGCTGAAAACCTGGAAGCAGTTTTGTGCCACTTTCACTAGATAGACTGAAAACTAGAGCATAACATTGGAACTGGAAAAATGCCAGCACACATCTGAGTTATAAAAATCCACACACTCTAGAAGAGAAATGCAGAAAACTCTTTGAAGCCATGGAATGATTGCACGGACATTGCAGTTTATAAAAACCAGATAAGAAAAAAAACCCATCTTCCCTCAAAACCCATTTGAGGGGTGCCCCCTTTACTGTCTCCAATTTTAAAGGAGGCCCTTCGGCACTAATAGGTTGCCAATCCTTCAAGGATCTGTGCATGTGTCTATCACATTTCTTTCAGCACACATCCCATGCCTTTGTTTTTATTTCTCGCCATCCTCTCTCTCCGGAGTCCGTCTGGAACTTCTCTAAGGTCAGACAGGGAGCGCACACGACTGGGAAAGAAGGTGCCCTCATCCCCTTGGTTCTTGGTTGGAATCCAGAAACTCAGCCACCTTGGTTTAAATAACATACGTGCCTAAAATGCACAACCCAGTTTTGCTTTGCCTCAGCCAACCCCATTGGGGTCAATCCCCGGCGCCTTGCACAAAGCGGCTGCAGAAAGGTGCAGCCTGCTCGCTCCCTGGGTCATAATCGCAAAAACTGGTGCCTGGGCAACAGGCAGGTCTGAGCGCAGGCAGGCAGGCAGCGGCGTTTATTACGCCTCCCACTTGCCAGCGGCTTGCTGACAGGACAGGTTTCCCCCGTCTCCTTTCCCAATTCTTCCCTGCTCCAGAGCTATCGCTTTGCAGTCGGAGAGCCAGGAAGAGCTGAGTTGGACCAGCCCACCCGCATGCAGTTGCCGGAGCGCGACAAGAGCGCTCTCCTTCCCCCGATTAATGGGGCCGCCCCAGCACCTCCCGCGTCCTTCCCCGGCGCACCACCATGGAGACCCAAGTCTGTGCGAACGGCGGCGCCGCCGGCGCCTGCTGGTGAGAATCCCCCTGTGGCCGGTTTGGAGGGAGGGAAGAAACGGGGCCTGCTGAGCTCCGAGCACCGCTACTTGGAGTGGGTCTGCGCCTTGGGGAGCTGGAAGGCGCGCCCTTAAACTTTTGAGGCGAAGACTACGAAGCCTGGAGGCGAGGGTCGGAATGGAGCATGCCAAGCCCTCCCCCCCAAAAAACCCACAGTTTTTGTTTAAGTTCTGCCTGGGTATAGTCTTTTGTGACATAGTTGAGAGTACTTGGATTTTAAAACAACAACGACAAAACTAAATCCACAATTTTTCAAGTTCAGATATTTGGGGGCCGAAAGAGCCGTGTCCTCTCTCTCAGGGCAGCATTTCTCCAACTTGGCAATTTTAAGGTGGGTGGACCAACTCCCGGGATCCCCCAAATTCTGAAAGATGTCTTAAAATTGTCAAGTTGGAGAAATACTGTCCCAGTGAAAGCAAAATGATGCCACTCAAGTGCTTGTTTCACAACATGTTGTGTCATAATAAGGCTGGGGTATTCGGGATTATTATGCTGCTGCCATCAAACTAATTGGGATTTTATTGAATAAATCATGGTTAAACCAAGGCCTAAAACACTGTGTGACACCTCTTAGTGTGATTTATACAGCAGTCTTCAATTTGGGACCACAATTAAGCCAAAATTTCTGTTGCTGAGCGAGATAGTGGTTAAGTGAATTTTGCCCCCTTTTACAACCTTTCTTGCCACAGTTATTAATTAAATCATTGCAGTTGTTAAATTAGTAACATGGTTGTAAAGTGAATCTGGCTTTCCCATTGAATTTGCTTGTCAGAAGGTAGCAAATGGGGATCACATGACCCCAGGAGGACACTGCAACTCTCATAAATATGAACCAGTTGCCAAGCATCCAAATTTTGATTGCATGACTGGGGATGTTGCAACGGTCCTAAATGTGAAAAACAATCGTAAGTCACTTTTTTCAATGCCATTGTAACTTTGAACAGTCACTAAACAAATGATTGTAAGTTAAGACTACCTGTAGTGCAGGGATATCAAATTCATGGCCCATGGGTCAGATGTGTCATATGTTGGCCACTCCCACCCCCAGTTTAATAAAGGGAAAAAAGTTGTGATACGTCACATGATGACAATGTGTCATCGCGAGTTTTACACCCCTGCTGTACTATAACAGGCAAGAACTAATTCAATATTGCCCAGCTCAACTGTAAAGCTCACCAGTGACTTTGGGGCTATTGTTCCTCAGAGAAGCCTGATAGGCAATGCCTCTTTATGCTCTTCTGAAAGGAAAGATGGAATAGATTCTTCAGTGATCTAAAACAGATATTTTAGGTGCTATTCAAAACAGCAAGAAAAAGCTGCATATTGCTTTTCATGATTGAAGAAGAGGAGAATGCCAGATGTCTTTTAGAAGAAGATCCTTTTAAAAATGAAAAGCTCAGGAAATGGGCTTTTTGAGTTCAGTACACTGGTTGTACAGTATGGACTACAATTGAGTACAGTACAATGGTTATGTCTATTGAATTACATTTTGAAGGAGTAGCTATGTAAATCTTCCTCAATTCCTCTTGTTGGAAATGACTACAAGTCTGGACAGCTCCTTCTGCAGTTGATTATTTGTGCATTTATGTTCCTGAGTAAGCTAGATGCAGAAACCGGGTTTGTTTTTGTCTTCTTATAACTCAGGTTTACTATGGTGACAGGAAAAAACTTTTTGCTCTGTTGCACTGACTGTATTCATACATTGGACTAAGTTAGTAGTGTTTAACTTTTCCCAGACATTTGTGCTTCAGAAGCATGCTGAGTAGTGGGTGGGGCCAATAAAAAATAATAATTCCATTGAATTTTATTTAAAATTAAGAATAATTACAGTAATATGATTGTTCTTCTGTCATGTATTTAATAATTTTCTCCTTGTGTCACATGAACACTTACAATTTTATAAGAATTTTTAAGAGCCTTTGGGCACTATTTTCAAGGCTTTGAAGATTCCGATGAAAGCTCTATGTATTCAGATTGTGCACCTTTGTATAAAGTTACAATGTGATTTTGTTGCGTTGAACTTAAATTATTGGGGGAATTCACCCAGCCATTGGTTGGGAATGTCCAAATTTTGTTGATGGTTTAGAATTATATTCTAAATCATATTAGAATAATATTCTAACCAAGCATGGCTCCACAAACAATGGCATAGTGCAATATTTGAACCAAAATATATTTTCCTGCAGTGGAG
>JAOYMU010000274.1:17536288-17547785 GCA_025802295.1 Psammodynastes pulverulentus
GCTGGGGCTTGCCTGAGCTGCGCACGCGCGCGCGCTGTCACTGAACCGGTAGCAGCGCGGGTAGGATTTCCCCGCTGGCTCCACAGTTCAATTCAGAGCTACAAATATTCTCTTCCATTGGTAATGCCCTGATTATAGTATTAAAAATTAAAATCATGCAACATGAGGAATTTAAAACATAGCACGTTGCTTTAAAATTACATTTTTCAATTAATACAACAGAGTAAAAATAATCTTTCCTATGTTCTTACATGCTGAAGTAATCAAACAGTGTAATGAATGGAAGGGAAATCTGACATGTTTTAAACCCCATTAAAAACAAAAAAATTACCTGAAGGTATGCCTAATTTTCTGTGAAATTCTACAGTGGCTGTAGATGTAAAATGTAATTCATTTTCAGTACTAAGAATTATTTTTACATAGTGTACACAATATTTTTTTTATTTGTTTGTTTATTTGTTTGTTTGTTAAATATATATGATGCCCATCTCACTATCTAAAGCAGATAGGGAAATTATCATTGTACATTGTACTACATTTTAAAAATTAATGTTCACAATGTTTAAAGAAAAAAAATCTTCACATAATGTGATTATATTCTTTTTGAATAGCTACATTTGGAAAAGTACTAAGGAGCAATTCGTGCATTGAGAACATAGGAAAGAGTATACATATAGCATTTTTGACAACAAAAGTGGTCATATGATGTAAAAAGTTTTCACTTTCAGATTTTTATTTTTATTTTTGAACTAGTGATGAAAGTGGCATGCTTCTCAAAAAATTTTCCAGCATCCAGGTCTTGAAGCAATAGTCTAATATTTACTGATGTGTAAATGAATTAACTGATGCCAAACAGACAGAACATTAGAAGAAATCCATTTAGGCGTGCTTTTTTGGTATTTGGAATATACAGCTTTTGCTGAACTATGATAGCTTATATTTCATGTTCCATATTGGCAACAGAATCACTGGAAAGTTAATCACACAGCCAGCACTTCTGCAGAAGTAATTAAAATGTCACCGTTTGATGCCAAATATCCTTATGTACATCACACTTGAATATAAATGTAATTATATCATATAAATTCACCCAGACCTCTTTTCTGCATAATTTAAAAGCTAGTCTATATTACTAGAGCAGAGTGATTAAATTAAAAATAAAACTACCCACTTGGTATTTATCTGCATACATATAACTATTGAAAAATGCAATATAGTATATATTCCCAAAATTAATATCCCACCAACTTCCAAAGACTCTTAAAAATTATCATCCTAAATAATAATTCAAACCAATAATTAAACATTTCAGAGTTGACATCAAAATGCTAGAATTAAAGAGCAATGTTAAAAATGACCTTATGCAACAAGATATTCAGCCCCCAAACACCATAGGGAACAGCAGTGCATTTGCCACTCTCCAAAGCACAAGCAATATGAATTTTTGGTAACAGCTATAAATTATAAAAAGGTCTGCTTCTGTCTCTGTGGAGATTCTCAGTCATCCAGGTCATAGTTGTCTCAAAAGTACTTTTTCAAAAGGCAACTGGACTCTTTTTTTCCTTGAGGACAAAGAGGAAAAAATTTTGCTTCTCATCCAAAAAGCTTCATCAATTCTGTTTGGGGGTGGCATGGAAGGGTAGGTAGTGACAATTGAACCGGAATGGTGGGAGGATGGAAGGATAGGTGCTGACCGGATCGTGGGAAGGGGAGGGGAGGATGGAAAGATTATATTTCTTTGCAGTCATCTGGTGTTAGCACTCTTCCTGAAAGCCCATGAGGCTACTTGGGGGTTTATCTTTGTCCTCAGAGTCACCTGAATCAGAGCACAATTGGTTGTGAAATCTTCTTGGAATTGCTGCAAGAGCTGTGTTGTAGACTGGAAATAGGTGGCATCTTAGCCCGCCCCCTCTAGTTGAGAGAGGGCTGTTCACCTTACCTCTTTTCAAACCAGTGGTCCTCTCTATCCAAAATGTGGACTTTGCTGTCTTCAGAAGAGTGCCTTCAATGCAGATGGACCACTGAATCTTGTCCTGCAGGGTTTGATCTCCTATGTTGTGCCATGCCCTTGTGAAGCGGTTCTGTGTCTGCTTTTGGGTTTTTCCCCATACAAGCACAGGCACTTGTAGTTTTCCTATCCAAGTGGGCGAAACAGGATAGGCAGATTCCTTTTCAAAGGAGACAATCCCATAGAAAATCTGGCACTAAACAATATACAATTTTTATTTTATTTTTAATTATTAATCAAATTTATATAGATACCCATTTCACCAAAGGCAATTCTGGGTACTGCACAACGATAAATAAAACAACCAATATAAAATATTAAAATCTAAAAAAAAAATCACAGTAATAAATAAAAACAAAGATTCTAACCATGGACAAAGCAGGGTAAAAATGACCTCCATTACAAATTAATATCGGCACCTTGAAACTTGAATTGAACCTGGAAACAAAACTACTGAAATGTGTCAATTTGGCCCATGGCATTTCTTAGCAACAAGAGTGTCCAGGTTGTTTTTATAAACAACCGTAGGTGGCACTCATCACAATAGTGAATTAATAAAAGCTGCACTAAAGCCTTCTGCTTTAAGACGTGCTGCATTTGGCAGACCAGCCAAAACTGACAAGTGACTCCAACCGTTGCTCCAGACGAATTACATATTCAGGAGGAACCCCGGGTCCATGGGCCTGCCTCTCAGGAGGAGAATGACCACATCCAAAAGTGAATGAAAGCTGCCAGCAAAGCCAAAGATTATTGTGAAATACCATATGGGGAGCGCCCTAATTTTCTGAGTATAATAGCTTGTGGATATGGGTGATCAGTGCTGGAAAATATTTATTCTGTAATTAGATAACCAAGATTTGGATGTAGTCCTCTGTGAAAGGGGACAATGTTGAAATGTGTATCATGAATTTACAATGGAAATACTACAATTCAAGTACTTGTAGGAGGCCACATAAGGGTTATGATCATGAAATCATTGAAACAGATCTTTATTACAATCTCAGATCAGCACACATCATCATCATCATCATCATCATGATTTGCTGCAGACATCAACCCTGAATTTTGTCATTTTTCCTGGTGGGGGTGTAATTGTACAAATAGGTTAAATGGTGCAGCCTGCTAAAAGAGTTTTATAAAAATAACTTTTGTTTTAGAATATTAAAATTAGAAGGGAACCAGGTTATAGGCCCTTATATTGAAGAAAAGATCCAAAGAGTATGACAGAAAAGCTTATTCCTTTTATAGTAATATTTGATGATTATATAGATTTTTTTAGAAGCAAAGAGATTTTTTTAAAAGTAACTACTGAAAATGTTTAAATATTCAAAAGACATTCTCTTAAATATTCCGTTTCAGCAATGTACATGTACTTGCTTAAGCTGATAGCTTCAGGGTTTGGGATTTTTTTAAAGTAATTAAATATATTAGATGATATTTCACTATGTGATTTTTGTTCTAGCATCTCTAGGCTCCAGAAATTACTCAGTTGCTATGACTCAAGTGAACCAGTGGTTCTCGGGGAACGCTATGGCTATGGTTTAGGAACAGGAGGCTATAGTTACATTACTGGTGGAGGAGGGTGAGTCATTTAAATTATTCAAAGGAGTAAAGATACGTAAGAGCAATAACTTAGTTTTCAGTAGCTTTCATGATGGATAGATTTCTTCTCATGTCAAGCTCTGCCACTATGAATGATATTTTTATAGTCCTGTTGTCATAGAATTTTTATAAGAATGTGAAATATAAAAGTGTCCTAACTATGTAAATAGCAATATAGTAACTTATAGTAGCATTTCAATAGACAAATAAACATAGTAAAAAGAAATCCAAAGCACCGTGAGTACAGTTTCAGATCATTTCTGATTTATCAAAGCTGTATATTTGAAGGGCCTCTTCCCTGATACAATAGAAGACTGTAGCTGAAGAATACTTTCTGTGAAAGGCCTATGGGGGTGAGGCTATTACATGATTTTTCTAAAATATCCATGGCTTAATCCAAATAAGAAAGCTGATAGACTTTTAAAAATACTGGCTTAATGTCAGTGCCTGTAGATAATAAAACAAGAGTTACTGGCTACTCTTTTTAACCTTGTTGAAAGGTATTGTTTTTTTCAATTGACTTGTATTTGGAAGTGGTATATGATTGAGCATCTAATTCGTCAATAATCCTAAATCAGATTCTACTATCAATAACAACTAATGGTAAAGTTAAATGATATCCATTAAGTTATGTTGATATTACTAGAGACATGGAAGAACATAGAGCATTATGATTTCATTAGTAGACCAGAGCAATAGTAATCTGTTTGCAATGACTGCTATGAACTCATAATTGCTGTTGGAAGATAAAACATTTTATTCAATAAGAATGTTTATCTTCTTGATTATTAATTTCTTTTTGGATTTGTCTTAAAAGGATGGTCTTCAACAGAGAAGCAATCCAAAAATTGTTTGCTAGTAAATGCCGGTGCTACAGCAATGATGCCCCTGATGATATGGTGATTGGAATGTGTTTCAGTGGTTTAGGAATTCCAGTTACACACAGTCCTCTCTTCCATCAGGTGAGTGTTGTTACATGTAACTAAGTATCTCATAGTTAATATTAGGTCAGTTTCCTTAAAATCTAATTAAAATGATACAACAGCTGGGAAATGTTACAAAAACATTCCTGCTTTTTCCTGGAATCTTTACTACTTAGAACAAAGATGCAAGAGCATTTCAAAACTGTAAGTGGAAGGCTGGAAATTTGGCAATGAAGTACAGAACACACAGTATTAATAGGATAGTAAAAAATTCCTTTTCTTTTGGTCTACACAAATTAAATCCTTCCAGAATAATAAAGTGGAAACAGGTGAATATACAATGAATATCCCAGTGCTTCAAATCATGCTTATTTTCATAAATATTTTCAATATTTATCAATATCATTCTTATTTCGATAAATATCAATATTTGTCAATATGGCTTTGGTACAAATACCAACTAGAGCATCTTATCACAACACAGCTGTCAAAACATTACAAGACGTCTTTAGATCATTAGAGAGATTAAATATTTCCTTGAAGTTTTAACCAGAGATTTTGTGATCTTCAATTTCCACATGTAGCTGCACAATTTTCTTCCCTAATTCATGTTTTATCATTGTTCATACAAATGTAATTTCCAAAATATAGTGTCTAACTTTTTAACATGTGCTAATTATCACCAAATTTATCTAGAACCTTTTTGTAATGGTAACGTGAAAGCAATAGAAAATGCTAAGAAGGGGGTTTATTTGAAAAATGGATTCCTAAAGTTTCAATGAAACATGAATATCATTTAAAAACTCATGTAACTAGTATAACTTTTGAAAAATAAGCTGAAACGTGAGGAAGTGATCATATGATTATATTGATATCAGAAGTATTTAGTGGCTGGGGCAACTTTTTCTGTTTCAAATAAACATTTATTTATTTAAAATATTTATATTCTGCTTTTTTCATAAGTATACAAACTACATTACATAAGTATTACAAACTACATTAAATTATAAATTAACAATTTATACATATTACCTTATTAGCTTTCTCATATCAACCATTAGCAGCCACTTCGTGTTTGAACTATAGAGTTGGTTTCTATTAGGAAATAGTCCAATACTATTTCACTTTATCTTTCTAGAAGATATAGACTCTGGGGAATCCACTTAAATATTCTAATTTTTGATAAGTATATAATTAATATCCTGCAATGATCTTATTACTGCAACTGTTGGCTGAACGATTCAGATTATGAAATTAAAACATTGTTACCTCTTAAGCTTTTATTTCAATCTGCCCACTAATTATGTAACAAGTAAAATAACTTATTATGCCGAAATGCTTAACTTCAGATAAAGAAATGCCTTGGTGTTATCCAGAGTCAGCCAGTTTTTCATCTATCCAGCCTTCTGGTACAATATAGCCTCAAGGAAGCATAAATCTCCACAGTAATTTTAACAATCTGCAGAGTCATAAGGCAAAATGTATGAATCTTAATATGAAAGCAGAATAAAAATTGATTAAACAATAAATTAAAATATAAAACAAACCAGGCAGAGGAAATTCTATAATTCCAGGTCACAACCATCCATTTTGCATATTGATGTTTGATTAGAAGCGACTTTTCAGGGACGCTAACATAATTTTTTCATGTTATATTTGACTCTTGAAAAAAGAAGTACCTGGAGATGCCACACACTGAATTGCAAAATAATTTCATAATAAAATAAATATGAACGTTTAAGGACAGAGCATAAATAACATTTGCTATGTTGAAAATTAAGAAGACAGATTCTCATCATTTTTTGAGTGCAAGCACAATTCTTAAAATATAGCCCATTCATTTATTATTCTCATTTCTTGGGATTTAGTTTAACATTTAAATTTCAAATGGAGAAAGCAAAACGGATGAGGAAGCAAAATGTATCGTCACGTTACCTTCTTATAGTAAGGTACCTTCTAAGTAGCTGATGAAAACTGATACATTCTTGTGTTCTTTAAAAAAATCTCTTTATTGTGGAAGCAAAAGGCAACTATCATGTTTGTTTGTTTCTGTTTAAATATTTCACTAATATGCATTGTTACATTATGAATGAATACATTCTGAGAATGTATTCATGAACAGATGGTTTTGAACTGCCATATTCAATCAGCCGGATCCTTAATAGACTTTCTATATTCCTAAGATTGCAATATATTTATTTGGTAGAAACTACAAACTACTGGACTATCCAGTATCACCGTTTTCATGGCAGACAGATTGTAGAATTTGGAGGAAAAAAGAGCATTTTATATCCTTTTACATCAGGGGTGTCAAACTCACATCGTCACGGCATCATCACATGACGTATCGGGATTTTTTTCTCCTTCGCTAAACAGGGAGTAGGTGTGGCCAGCACATGACTTATCCAGCCCACAGACTGGGAGTTTGATAGTCCTGTTTTACATCATCTAATCAAGAAGATAATATTATTCTTAAGTGCATACTGTAATTTAAATCCATACTTTAATAAGGAGGACTGATAAAATGCTCCTTTTTAAAATTTATATTGCTTCAAAGACCAGAAGCTATGCCCTTCCCTTAATTTCACTATCCTACTTTCTCAGATCTAAACTACCTTTCTCTTAAATAACACAATATTTTGAACTTACTGGAAAAAATAGCTTTTCTATTTTCTTTCAGAATGTAATCTTTTGTTGACAGTAGAACAATTTGCTTTATCCATTATTGGTTATCAGATAATGGGATTTAGTAATGCTTCTCCTAAAAAGAATAAATACAGCTTTGTTTACCATATATACAGCAGCTACACTAGCTATTTGCAGGCATTCAAATTGTATATGCAAAGTTTCATTGGAATAATAATAGCCCTGTCTCACTGGCATATTAGCTTCATCTTGTCACAAAGACCTGCATTTGTAAAGGTCAGCGGGAACAGATTTTCTACAAAGACACCGTACATTCCTGCTGTGCTTATCATGTCATCCACTTCACAGGGCTGTATCTGATTTAAGAATACATAATTTTTGCTTCTTTTTTATAATTGAAGAAAATATTTTATAGATATGCAACACATTCTCTCTTTTATTTCAATTCTAGGCTCGCCCAATGGATTACCCGAAGGACTTCCTATCCCATCAAGTTCCAATATCGTTTCATAAACACTGGAATGTTGATCCAGTAAAGATTTATTTCACGTGGTTGGCTCCAAATGTACAAGATTTGGAACATGGAAGCAAACGTGTCAGAGAGGATTTATAATCTGTGAAAGTATTTAAATATTGTTATGGTCTTAATATTTAGAATGCAGATAAAATTTTATTGCTCTATTTATAATTATTTGTTGTCCATATTGTACAAGACAATATGGACACAATCCAGTACCACTTTTTGGCACAGTATGCTGTTTTCTTCCTTTTGGACCACTCTAATTTGTATCCCATAATTAGAACCACTGTTTAGGGATATAGTGTCTGTGCACAAGGCACTTAACCTCTCTACTGCCACATTGTGCATTACTTTGTGTAGGTACTAATGAAGGATAGCTTAAAAACAAGTTTATATTAAATCTTGTGAGTGTACACTGCACAGGATCCAAAGTTATTACTAGACCGTGCTCTGAATATTGCTTCTCTAAATCAAATGGATGCAAACTTTTATTTGTACACTTATTCCTTCTTTTTATTGGTCTTAAAGTTTTAAAATTAATGCTTCTGTCCTAGAATTTTGTAATCGTTACCACCTATAAGATGCTAAGATCTTTTGCCAGTTTTATCAACAAGTTTTTCTTTGTTCTAATTCCTTTGCTTCCCAAAGAAAAGGATACATTTTGAAGTGAAAAAAAAATATAATACCACCTCCACATACACATTTTATCTCACGTAATCATATTGCAATTATTTAAAATAGGAATAGCAGCATAGGATAAAATGTTTGCCCAGGATCAGAGTAAAAAGTATTGCCCTCATTTTGTTTCTTCATCTAGCAAGGTTTCATTGCCGTGTGACAATAACACGGCATTCCATTTCCCATAAGAACTTTAATTGCTTGGAATCAATTCAAGAAGCAGCAGTTACTGGCAAGGATTGCACATGCTTCAAAAATGGTTAGAAAGAAAAGTTTCACCTTCGCAGCAACTCAGCATTTTTTATTTTTTGATACTCATTAAAACAGCCCCTTTTTTTCAAGCTTCTGTGCAAGTCTGCATCTGCTTTAAGAGCCTTTGTGTTGTGCTTGCCCAAACATCCAAAGCACTTCTGTTGAATCGTTTTTTAAATGCACGCAGCTCTACTATTTCTTCATTTTCCCCCCTTTTAACAGCATTGAAATAGTAATGGAACAAACAAACTGAATGCAGTGAATCAAAAGTTAAATTAGGAGCATTTTGTGAAACATCTAATCTACCATCATCTTGGGCTCCCTTTCTTCTTAAAACATATGCAAGAAAAATGTATTGTAGCCTTAATTTAAAAAATTATATTCAGTACACTATCCCATCCTAACTTTTCTAATAAAATTTCTTCCATCAAAGACAGTTAAAGATATAAATCGATCTTGCTTGCTACCGGTATATCATAACTGAAAAAAAATCCTTAAAGCAGTATTGTAGTTTTGTGTGTGTTGTTTTAATAGCACAAAGCATTGTGGTCCAAAGCACTGTCATTCTTAGACCATTGGCCAATTTGGAAAGTTAATTATTTAACCAAAATCAATAAAGCGGTACACATTTTCTATTAATGTAGCCTGGATTTTTTTTAAATGTACTCAACGGTCCTACTCAAGATGGCTTGAATTGAAGTGTTTGAATTAAAGGAGTCACTGTCTTCTTTAGTTTCAGTATTTCCTTCTCTCAGTGCCTTAAACAATGGATACATCTGCTGATTCAGATCTACTATGCTTTTTGCACTGAATGGGATGGATTATTATTTATGTTTATCGTGTGAAATAAAACAAAATGGTTTAAAATAGAATAACATATTGTACGGTCACTTTTTGTCAACAGAGTAGGAGCTGAGAATTCAAGAAGACCCCCAAATTGCTAGGAAGAGTGCTACCCCATTCATAACTGAAGGTCAAATGTCAACAAATCCAGGGGGCCTAAAATCAATAGCTACTCAGTCTTCTCAGGAATAAGATGAAGTCTGTTCTTCTCCAGACTCACACCATCTCCAGGGAAAGAATCATGAAACAAGCACTTGGTTTGACATGGAGCAGAAGTATGTAACACCATTGGAAAGATGTCCCTAACATTCACATGATGAATGAGTGACCAAACAAAACTGAATAAATAAGAAGAAAAATCTGCTTCCCTATAATCTAAAATCATAAGCCACACCCTTCTCTACCTTTCATTTTTGACATGTTTTTTTTATGGCTTCTTCCCCTCCTCCTCTCAATTACTGTCACTGGAACATCTGTTCCTTCCAGTTGTCTTGCTGACAAAAAAACCCTTAACTCACAAAGTTCCACTGTTTCCATGGTTCCCCATACACAGAACAGGGTGAGATATCAATACGCAGATGACACCCGGCTTTATATCTTTACCCCAAGCCCTTTAGGTGATGCTGCGGACATCCTATCCCAATGGCTGGAAGCTGTTGGGACTGGTTGGGCCAAACAGGCTGAGACTCAATGTCTGTAGAGATTCTCAATTATCCACGTCATAATTGTCCCAAAGGTGCTTTTTCAAAAGGCAACTGGATTTTCTTCCTTGGATGAGAAGTAGAACCTTTTCGAGGAAAAACTGAGAAAGTCCAGTTGCCTTTTGTCCTTAGCAAGACAGAGTGGCTATGGATCAGTGGTGGGATTCAATTTTTTTTACTACTGGTTCTGTGGGCATAGTGTGGCTTTGTAGGCGTAGCTTGGTGGGCATGGCAGGGGAAGGTTACTGCAAAATCTCCATTCTCTTCCCACTAACCTGTTTTCCAGCTCTGTTCTCCTGTGCAGAGTAATAAAAGAAGACCCAGCTGATCAGCTGGAACTCAGGAGGCAGAGAATAGATAGGGGCGGTGGTATTTGCTGGTTCTCTGAACTACTCAAAATTTCTGCTACCAGTTCTCCAGAACTGGTCAGAACCTGCTGAATACCACCTCTGAATACACATATGTATGCACATATTTTCCAGCATTTTTACACCACTACGATTCTTTGTACAAAAGAAGTTTACAAATCAAATAATAAAAAACAATTATGGAAAAGCAATATATTTAATAACTCTAAAAAAAACCGAAATGAAATTTAAAGTAGGTCATTGTTGTTCATCCAGCAAAAATGTTAGTTTCAAAGTGGAAAAACCAGGTTTTCACTGCTTAATGTAAGATGACTAAAGTAGGAGTTAAATGGATTATGGTGGGAGCATGATCCCCATATTCTAAAGGATGGAAGCAGCAATAGTGAAGTATTGTTTTCAGGCCCCTGGCCCCTTCTACTTCTGAACAGAGGGAACCTGTGTATCTCTCTCAAGGAGAATGAATAGGCGCTGGACATAGACAACTTATTTTATTTTTATTCATTTTTTATTTTATTTGTCAAGCATATATGAGAAATATGTCTGTGTTTTTGTGCATTCACTGCACAGAGTACATGTATAAGACTGTAAATACTATGCATGAAGAGACAGGGGAAAAATAGGCAAAATAGATGAGTGACTGCAATTGAAGATAAAAAAAATTGCGGGGTGAGAAATTGTTTTCTAAAAGAAGGCATACCAAATCTAAAGATTCCTAATTAGCTATAGTTTATTGTTATTCTGAAGAGGTGAATAATTTATTTATTTATTTATTTATTAGATTTATATACCGCCCCATCTCCGAAGACTCGGGGTGGTTTACAACCAAAATAAACAACTAACATTCAGCTAAAACAACCCATTTAATTAAAACTTTACATGTAATTGTTTAAAATCCCATTTAAAATCCCCTGTGGTCATCCCAGGCCAGCCTGCCGGAAGAGCCAGGTCTTTAGCTC
>JAOYMU010000274.1:17564284-17574706 GCA_025802295.1 Psammodynastes pulverulentus
TTGTATATTGTTTTATTTTGACCGTGCTGTGAACCGCCCCGAGTCTTCGGAGATGGGGCGGTATATAAGCTTAATAAATAAATAAAAAATAAATAAACCTATTAGCTCATCATTTCATAGGTTACCATTCCTTACCAAAATCCTCAATGCTGTCAACAGGTACCTTGGTTGAAAAAAATGGATGATGTACCATTTTGCCTGATTGAAGGATACAGACACAAAAATTCTTGTAGTATATAACAGAATAACAAAGTTGGAATGTCTATGGAGATTCTCAGTCATCCAGGTCATGGCTATCCAAAGGTGCTTTTTCAAGAGGTAATTGGACTTTTTTGTTTTTCTTTGAAGACGTTTCACTTCTCATCCAAGAAGCTTCTTCAAACGCACCTTTGGGACAACAGAGTTGGAAGGGATCTCGGAGGTCTTCTAGTCCAACCCCCTGCTCAGGCAGGAGACCTATATACCATTCCAGACAAGTGGCTGTCCAGTCTCTTCTTAAAAACTTCCAGTGATGGAGCACCCACAACTTCTGAAGGTAAGCTGTTCTACTGGTTAATTGTTCTCACCTTTAGGAATTTTCTCCTTAGTTCTAGGTTGCTTCTCTCCTTGATTAGTTTCTATCCATTGCTTCTTGTCTTGCCTTCTGGTGCTTTGGAAAATAAGTTAGCACCTCAGATATTGGAACACCGCTATCATGTCACCCCTAATTTAATATAGTTTGGGGAAATATGCACATGGTCCAAAACAAAAGATATGAAAGAAATTAGAGTGACTATAAGAAAACTCATACTTCTGTGGCACCCTGTAACAGCTGCCTTTTCACTCTGCTACCTTCCATGTCTGATACCCACTTAGCCATTTAACATATTTATGGATCAATGTATAAGAAATATTTCTGGTAAACATTTGAGACATTTTGGCTACAATGTGAAGTATTTGCATTTGTCTATGCAGGCATTTTGTTGCTGTTGGCTGCGAATCCAAATAATTTACAACAAATATTAGAAATGGATTGCATGATGCATTGAGAAGGATGGTCTGAAAATTAATGTATCAAACTCTAAGCTAATTGTGCTTGACAGAGAAAATGAACAGTTGCGAGTTATGCATAAATCATGAAAGATTAAAGCAAGTAGGCGGTTGTGTACCTTGGTAAAATGTTTATAAAAATGGGGAAATTAGGGAGACATGTTAAGTTGCTGAAAGAAAGATAGTGGATAACATTTGTTGTATGGAGTGAAAGAAATGGTGAAAGAAACAAAGTGGCTTCAGACAGTCTTGCTATTGTGGAAGAATTGGATATGTCAGGAGAAATATAAAAATATGTTGAGCTAATGGTGGGAATGGGTACTCAGGAGGTATGTGTTGTAAAGCAAAGAGGGTCAAGAATGAATGGCTTATTTTATTTATTTATTTAGAAATTTTATTTGCCTCCTTTTGGATGAATATAGGCTGAATACAAAAGTGAATGCCTGATGGAAGAAGTATCTGGAGGAGATTTGATGCTATAAAAGAGAATGAAAGAGGCTGGAATTGCAAAATAACCTTGTGAAGACAAAGTGAATGATTTAATAGGAAGAAGACCAAAAGGTCACAGCTGGATGGAGCCGATGAGATCCTCAAAAAGAAAGGGATGAGAAATTTATAGAACAAAAAGCAATGCAGGAAGCAGGGTATCAACGGGGTAAAAGCAACGATGGGAACATTATGGAAAATAATATTATCATTACACAAGATTACAAAGTTATCCTTTTCTTATTACATGCATATACTTTCTTTTTCTAATTGTTACTCACTTTTTTGTGTTTTTCATAATGTTGCTTAGCCTAAAAAGGAATAGCAGGATATGTATGTATGTATGTATGTATGTATGTATGTATGTATGTATGTACGGTATAGAGGGATGGAACCTTGGAGGTTCCTACTCAATATTTCTGTTCAGTTGACAAGCATTTTTGGAGAATGATTTATGAACTAGCTATGTATCTAGTTAATTGCCATGGTATCCAATCTACAATGAACTCTTGGGTTAATTATGATGACACTGGTTACTTTGTCAAATTCTTTAATAAAGATGTACAATACCTACTGCACTCCCTCAGTCTATTAAGGAAGGTACCTACTTAGATAAGGCAAGTCTTTTTTCTGACAAATCCACATTACTTTTTGATCAATATTGCATTGTTTTTCACAATTCTACGTATCCATCCTTTTATGCTATGCTCTAGAGTCTAGAAGATTCCTACGTTTTGATGTTTAATTGACTGTTTTATACTCCCCCCCCTCCTTTTGAAGATAAGGGACAAAGTGTACTTTTTTGATACTATATCAGGTTCCCGGAACTTTTGAAATATAATTCTAAAATTATTCATGTATTCATTCCTTTAGTTTATGTAGCTACCTTACTCAACATGACTCAGACAGGTAGACAATTAAAAGAAAGCATGCATGCACTTTGCTTGATCCCAGAGTAAAGAGATTGCCATGGCTATCTTTCTATCAGTCCTAAACTTTAATCCTGCTGCTCACAATTTCTTGGTTAGAACAATTCTCTCTTCTTGGAGAAGATTAAACCAGTATGATCAATGTTGATGTCTACTAGCATGCCCCCCAGGCACTGAGTTCTATGAAGATATTAAATATTTCTTAAATCACTACAATATGTGGAGTTTAATTCATGGTGAGGCTGGCATATTTGAGTTAAATATTAAAATATTCTCTGGAAATAACATTATGGGCTTTTTTTCTGGACATTTATTTATTATACTTGTTGTAATAAATACTGCATAACTGCCATTTAACTATGGGTGGATTTAGGAACATTTAGATGATGTTCCTAAAATTACAAATAGAACAATGTTCAACTAGCAAACAAGTGATTAATCGACTCATAAAAACACTTCCAATTCAAAATTTCTCCGCAAAAAACCCCACCTTTTGCTTTGATGCCAAAAAGCAAGCAAAGCGCGAGTCCTAATTATATCTTCCTTGTAGATTTTCTACAGTAACTCTAAGAATACGAATGGGCCATACATTTAAAGAGCCCAATCCCAGGAATCCAAATTAAATAATCTCATATAGAGATTATTTCTCAACTCTATTTGAACATGTCCAGTTAAGCATTTACCTCAGCAGGGAGTTGGTACCATTATTTAATTGCTCTTAATATTTTCCTAACATGCAAGCATTCCTGTAACTGAAGATTAATATTCCATGTCCTCCAATATGAGATGAAAAAGAACAAATCTTGAAGTTTTTGTGAGTGACTTCTCTTTGGATACTTCAATATAGCAATAGCACGTAGACTTATATACCACTTCAAAGTGCTTTACAGCCCTCTCTAAGTGGTTTACAAAGTCAGCATCTTGCCCCAACAATCTGGGTCCTCGTTTTACCGACCTTGGAAGGATGGAAGGCTGAATCAACCTTGAGCCGGTGAGAATTGAACTTTTGAACTGCTGGCAGCTGGTAGTCAGCAGAATTAGGCTGCAGTACTGCATTTAACCACTGCACCATCACGGCCCACATCATATATCTCACTTATTTTTTCTCAGAGCTTAAGTCCAGTTTCCTCAGCCTGTCTTTGTAAGGTTCAAGACCGCTGATTACCCTGTCTTTTTTGGGAGTGGATGGACAGTTGTTCCAGTTTCTCTTACTCATTTTAACGTGACAATTGTATGTTTATCTCACTGGTGGTACTCAGAAAAAAACCCTAACTGAGGGTGTTAAGCAAATTTCCCCAATTTAGCGGTCTTGAGAATTGTTTGGGAGTTGCAGTACTAAAACACTTGGAAGGCATTAGGTTAGAGGAGGTGGTCTTAAAATATGGAAATCCTGTAAGGAGCAGGAGAAGAGCCAAGAGGATGCTTGGGATTGAATCTAGGACCAGTTCAGAGGTGGTATTCAGCAGGTTCTGACCAGTTCTGGAGAATCGGTAGCGGAAATTTTGAGTAGTTCGGAGAACCGGCAAATACCACCTCTGACTGACTCCGCCCATCTATTCTCTGCCTCCCGAGTTCCAGCTGATCAGCTGGGTCTTCTTGTGTTGCCCTGCACAGGAGAACAGAGCTGGAAAGCAGGTTAGTGGGGTGGGGAGGGAATGGGATTTTGCAGTATTCTTCCCCTGCATTGCCCACCAAGCCACATCCATCAAGCCACACCACTCCCACCAAGCCACACCCACAGAACCGGTAGTAAAAAAAAATTGAATCCCATCACTGAAGCAAAGTCAATAGGAAAGCCAAATTCACTCACTCAACAACTGGGTTACTAACTTAACAATTGCAGCAATTTATTTAACAACTGTGGCAAAAAAAAGTTAAACTCACTTAACAAATGTCTCATTTGGTAACAATGGGACTCAATTGGGGCCATAAGTTGAGGACTAACTCTATTAAACTTTAGCAATACCAATGGTTATGCTGATCAAAGGAGTCGGTCTGTTACAGCTGCAAAGTGATGCACTATCTAAAAACTGCTGTTTTCCAAATATTTTCCAATGTCAAACTATTAAATCCCAATGAAGTCAGTACTGATAAGCCTTTTCAATTTTGTGCTGGGTTAAGACTTCTTGTCTTAGAACTGCCTATAGAGTGTGAATGAACATATGCTCTTTGGGCTGCAGACCATGGGTTACCAATCCCCAGATTAGCGTATTTACATATATACATAATACCACTTTCTTATAAAAATTGTTTGAGGAACAAAGTCTTTGTGTGCATGGATTGATGGAATTTAGAAGTGAACTCACTGAATGAAAAATCAGCTTTCACAAGCCAGAAGCCATTTATGCTCTAGTAGGAGTAGTTCTGAAAAATGACAAGTAGTAACTTTTTCTCCCAACATTGCTATCTGTGTTACATTTCATGGTCTATTTCGTAGCACATAATTTCCACACAATTGCCCATCAAATTACAAATCAGTTTCTCCCACTCAGCCTCAGAGCATAAGCTCTGTTCAGTACGAAGCAAACGGTTGAGGGAACCAATGCATTTTAGACTACTTTTTCTGTTGTTGTTTTAAGCAGCAAATGATACGATAAGTTATTTACATTATATTTCTCAGAGCCAGCCTTAGCAGTGTGCAAATCCAGGTTTCTAATAATAGATAAATCAATACATAAGTCAGATCGATTTTTTTTTTCTTGGAAGTCAGTTTGGGGCAATGTTTAAGGCACCAAGCTACAAACCGATAAGTTCTATTCTGCACCATAGATGAAACGATTTGGTGGATGTGAATGATGTAACTAATATGGATACTCTCTGCCTATACTTATCAGTTTATTGATTGGCAGAGGGATCAATGTTCTACATGGGAGCTGGTCTTCTCTTTCTCTTATATCCCAGCAGGTAACATTGAGTGAGTTTTACCACAGTTCCTGTTGAAAATTTCTTCCCCTGCTTGCTATTATTATTTGTTAATGATATGAGCCCAAGTGATTCATTTAGCATCTTCACATCAGTGGTGGGATTCAAATTTTTTTACTACCGGTTCTGTGGGGGTGGCTTGGTGGGTATGGCATGGCTTGGTGGGCGTGACAGGGGAAGGATTCCATAAAAATCTCCATTCTCACCCCACTCCTGGGGAAAAATTACTGCAAAATCTCCATTCCCTCCCCACCCCACTAACCTGCTTTCCAGCTCCTTTCTCCTGTGCAGGGCAACAAAAGAAGAGCCAGCCAATCAGCTGGGACTTGGGAAACAGAGAATAGATAGTGCAGGGCCAGTCAGAGGTGGTATCTGCCAGTTTTCCAAACTAATCAAAATTTCCACTATCAGTCTTCCAGAACTGGTCAGAACCTGCTGAATACCACCTCTGCTTCACATTTAGTTTTGCTCTCAGGATCTTTTGCAGAGACAGCTCTGGAAAAACAAAGTCTCTGCCAGACGCTCCTGTGGGTTCCCTTCCCCCCATTAACATAGTGGAATTACCTAACTTTAACAATAAGAGGGTCTGAGAAAATATGAAACCTTACTTGTATTCAACTATGTATGATTCTTCCCAGTGTGAGAGATATTTAAAACTCGATAAATGGGGATGTTTCAGGTTCATCTATTTGAGCCATTTTCCTAACTAAACTTAAGTTTTTTCACATGTATTTATGAATCTTCTACTTTATTTGTTATCTAAGATATTGCCAGGCACAAACAACCAAATCCACACATGCTAGGTACTTTATTGTATTCTGCCTATAATACAAGAATCTCCCCAGCCTGTTTGTCTTCTTTTGGGAACAGATAGATAAGGTTCCATGGAGCTGGGGGTTGCAGGGGTCAGTTCAGAATCTCTTGTGACTGTGTAACAATTCAAGGTTAATTCCCTGCTTAATCCCTCCTCTGTGCCTGGTTGGGCATTTACCAACAGTTATAAACAAAGTGTACATGTTAAAATGTGTATGTGTGTATTTATTTCCTCATGAAAGTGATTTATATATTTCTCCTTCACATTTAGATACTTCAGAATTTCTTTGCATAATGTTTCTAAGCTTGCCCTTTTATTGTAATATCATTTTTTTCCTTTAGGCCAGGGCTGTCAAACTCCCTGCCCATGGACCAGATGCGTCATGTGCTGGCCATGTCCACACCCGGTTTAGCGAAGGGAAAAAACATCCCGATACATCACATGATACCGTCATGACGATGTGAGTTTGACACCCCTGCTTTAGGCAATTGGTCTCAGTCCAACCCAACTCACAGGAAGGGTAGATACACGTTTGACAAAGAAACTAATAAATAAGTAAATCAGCCCTTTCAACACACACAGCCCATTTCCTTGCAAGTTTCTTTGGAATCAGTTCATCTCAGAACATAAACCCAGAGTGACAGCAATCTTGAAATGGGTGTGGGGAAATAACACTGTGTCTCCCGGTGGCCTCCTCCAAGGCTCACACACATTCATTTCAACAGAAACCATCAGGAACTACCAACAACAACCTTGCTCTCAAACTGTAGGGGGTTGTCAGTGCCAGTCCACATTTATCATAGTTACTTTTATTTCTGATGGATGGAGTCACTGAAGCAGTAGGCATGAGCTTAAATGGACTCCAGAAGATGGTAGAGGACAGGAAGGCCTGGAGGAACGTTATCTATGGGGTTGTGATGGGTCAGACATGACTTCGCAACTAACAACAACAACAACTTTTATTTCTAGGTGTTTTAGTCGTAGAGACACTGAATTTCAGCATTCATATTTATTGTGTGCTAAGAGAACCACTCATTGGGTAGAACTAGCAAATCGGTTGGATTTATCATTTCCCTCAGATTGATATTCATGATGGCCATATCTGGCATATGTGTGAAGGATCCAACATGCATCCTTCTTTGTGCACAAAAGTTCAAAAGAAGTCACTATTCCCCTGGCATTGGTCAGACTGACCTTTTCCACTTCTCATTTGTAATTTGCACACTGAAAAAAAAATCAGAGAGGGAGCTGCTTCCTCATTCGGATGATACAGGACACCAGAGCTCCTAGCTTCAGGCAGGAGTTCAGTTTCTTATGCAGTTTGGCTTAAGCACAGCTGTGCTCTGAAAGGAAACACAGCATGTGGTTTTAATGAGACTTTTGCCAGCTAACGAACTCACGTATGTTTCTGTAGCTGTTAATTCCATTTTTCCATGAAGTCTAAAATCTATAAAGCTCTAATTCTGCTCTGCAAACCATTAGCTTGTGTGTGTGTTTTTAACTCAAGCTTGGCAGGCTTTTATAAAGCACCATGCCTAAGTCATTGCTGCCATTCATTTGTGGACAAAAAGCATTTCGGACTTCAATTCATTGCTAAAATTATGAACCATCAAGCTGTGGCAACAGATGTGGATGTTGCATAGTTGAGTGAACAATTAATTGACAACTATTTCAGCAGGGCTGATTCTCTGCCAAACTATTGGCGGGGATTGAGAGAATTTAATGTCAACTTTGGGGCCTGTTCTTTTCTCTTTATAGAACCATAAACTTGGAAGGGCCATTGAATCTTACTTTCTGCTCAGTGCAGGAATCCTATGTAATGTACCCCTGACTGGTGCTATTATAAAGAACATAAGGAATGGCCTTGAAGGACAGAAGGAAGAAATGCTACAGTTTGGCAACTGTCAGATAAGAGGGACTTGAGCTCCTTGCAAACAGTAACTTGAGAAAATATTTCAGACAGTCCCCTTCCTAGTTCACACAAAAAGATCAAGTGAGGGAGGGAGAAGCATATTCAGAGTTGCAAGATTCTGTTACTAGAGCCGTTACAATAAAGATCTATATACAATACTATTGGTTTCTTAGTCTTATAGGGCTGAAAGCTATCTTCTCGGTGGTGCAGTGGTTAGAGTGCTGTACTGCAGGCCATTTCTGCTGACTCTCGGCTGCCTGCAATTTGCCAGTTCAAATCCCACCAGGTTCAAGGTTGACTCAGCCTTCCATCCTTCCAAGGTGGGTAAAATGAGGACCCAGATTGTTGGGGGCAATAAGCTGACTGTGTAAACCGCTTAGAGAGGGCTATAAAGCACTATAAAGCGGTATATAAGTCTAACTTTAAGTACTATTGCTATTTGTAACTCTGTTTGGCTCATATAATTAAAACAATTACAAAATAAACAAAATCAGATATTAATAAAACAGTAACCCCATAAAAACAAATTTAAACCATATTAAAACAAATAATAATAAGCAGGCAAATGCAACTTAAGAGTCAATTAATATAACCAACTAACAGTTCCAAACCACAACCAGATCCCCAGGCATGATATGAAAGCCACGGTTTCATGGCCTTTTGAAAGGTTAGCAGAGTTGGGGCTGATAAAACCTCCAGAGGGATGAGGTGCCAAAGGGCAGGTTTTGCAGGAGAAAAGGCGCTCCTCCTGAGTTCCATCAGATGGCACTCCTTAATAGACAAAATCTATATTTTGCCTCATTCTCCAGACTTGATGGGACCAGTAGATGTAACTAGCGAAAGATTGTCCCTCAAATTACCTGGCTTCATACCATGTAATACTTTATAGATCATTATATCCATAAACATCTAAATGTAGATGTGTAGGTGGTGTTGCTCAAGTCATGCATTACATCTTCCAAGGTATTCTATCCATTTCCCATCCAATCATTGAAGGTTTCTCCCAATTTTGTTTTGTTAGATAGTTTCATACAATCACTAATTCCGTCAGGTCGGAATATTTTTTTCACACCCCATCATGACAATTTATTTTTCAATAATCAAAATGCTACAAACTGCAAGACTTTAAGAAATTATAAAAAATAAAATAACCATACTTTTGGAAACCCTACCATTTTTTGCTAGTATTTGTTGATGTCCCATTTCCCCATAGCCACTCCTTTACTTCTGCATTCCATTTCAGTCCTACCCACATTGGTTGATTTATCATCTCTTGAAGCCACACCTGAAAAGCAAGAAAAGACGTAAAATAGCTAATTAACTCAACATTGTAAAACCCAGGGGATAGAATCTTAATATACTCTGTGACTGGAGCTGCCTCTTCAGGAAGGATTAGTCTTTGTTCAATTCTTTATTTCAATTAAAGATACGTAAAATACAAGATGCTTATGTAGAGGATGAACTAGAATGAAAAGCCATTCACTCATTTCCCCCTATTTAAAAGCTTTGGTTCAAAAATTATTCCTTTCAAAAACAAAAATTAGGGAGGAAGATCAGTCTGTATTATACTCTTGTAAGTGTTCTTATTTTTATTTAATACAAACAATTATTATAAGCATTTCATTATATGTAAAGATCATCTATATTCTGAAAAACAAAAGTAGCAACAAGTTCCACAAATTAACTTATTCCATAAAGTAAAATTTATGTGAAGTATTTAAATAAATATTCCAACCTTTTCCCTACGACTATCCAGTTGAAGTAGACTAGTGTTTTTAAAATGACTACACAACAACAAAGCTTCTTTCCATGTCACTTTTTTCTTTCTTTCTATCCAGTAACATGTTCCTTGCCAATACCACCAGTCGGCACCCAGGGAACATTTTAAGCTGTATAAACCTGATATCAACAAAAGGAAAGAAAATGTTATTAATTAAATAGACATGAATTTATTTTCCATTTGTATTCTTTGCCATTATGCCTTTTCAGCCACCATAGCCTGTCAAATCATAGGTAGACACAGGATTTTTGGGACTGAGAACAGAGAATAACCACATTGCCATCCCTCCCTACAGGCTAGTAATGTAGATGTAGATGTAGATGTAGTAGGATAATAGAATAACAGAGGTCTTGGAGGTCTTCTGATCTAACCCCCTGCTTAGGCAGGAAACCCTACTCCACTTCAGACAAATGGTTGTCCAATCTCTTCTTAAAAACTTCTAGTGTTGGAGCATTCACTGATTAATTGTTCTGTCAGAAAATTTCTCCTTAGTTCTAGGTTGCTTCTCTCCTTGATTAGTTTCCACCCATTGCTTCTTGTCCTGCCCTCA
>JAOYMU010000274.1:17597911-17608555 GCA_025802295.1 Psammodynastes pulverulentus
GGCAACTTTAAACCTGAAGGACTTCAATTCCCAGAATTCTGGGAGTTGAAGTCCTCCAGGCTTAAAGTTGCCAAGGTTGGAGACCCCTGCTCTATTAATCTACTGGGTGTATGCACAAGATGCAATGTTCTATATATTGTTCTATCAGCTATCTCCATGACAGCCGCACTGTTGCAGATAATCAGCACCATGGAATGTTAGAATACTAGACTTTGCTTTAGATCCCTCTGCTGGTTGCATGACAATTGTTAATCTATGTATACTGTCAGATTTGACATAAGAGGAACAATAAACATCAATGCACGGTTTGTCCTTTGGAGAAAAAAGAATGAAAGCCAGATGCAAATCTCTTACCAAACAGAAACAACCAACCAGAGCGACACCAGGGGAAGTATGCAGGAAAGTGAGGTAAACAAATTAAAACAATTAAAACAATTTAACTTTAAACAATCTCATAGACTTTGTTTATTAAAGTCCATTCCAACTGGCCGTGACTCTCTACAGCCTTAAGCAAATGCCCTTTCCAGTTCTGCAGCATCCTTTTATCTGTGGAGGTGCAAGAGTCTCATTCAGAGATGCTCTCCATGCTTAATGTGAAAGTCCCCAGTGAAAGCTCATTATAATAAAGATTAGAAATCACCAAGATAAAACAAATAATTTGAAAGCCCGTATGCATTAATATTAATTTTACAAAGCTACAGGGTACGTGTGTGAAATCCTTCAGTTATTCCCTAGAGAATTCTGCAGACATATAACTATGATAAAGCTCAAAGATTACATCACACCAGTATAATCTGCATGCAAAAGATTTGTAGCAGCCATGCCAAACAGCAAAACTAAACCTTTGAATCCCACGTTGAATCAATTGAATATTTATTCCCAACCTAAATACGATTGCATCCTATTGATTCTCGTTGTCTTTAAAAAGGCTATTGTTGTTCTTTCTACAATGTCCAAAAATACTCTGTGGAGCAAGAACCAGAAATGCAGAGACATCTGGCCATGATATTCAGCTGACTCTGACAACATCAACTGCAGCTAATTGCTTTCTCTTCTGTCTCCATCTCAGAAAGCACATGAAATGCCTCCCTCTACTAATGCAAAGCAAACAATCATTCTCTCTGTGTGTGCATTACCTTATTAAAACACCGCTTACTATGCAAATAATTATTCAAAGCACAGCAAGTATTAAATGTTCAGTAGTAAATTACTGCTGAGAAGCAAATACTTTGCTTTTGGAGAATCAAGACTCATGCCAGTAACTTACAGATAGGTCACCTACATGATTTCAGATATCTATCAGTATATCCTAGGAGGTAAGGAGAAATATTATGTCCGGCTTTAGAAAAGGGCAGGGTAAATCAGTTATTTCCGAAACAAGGAACACATCAGCAAGAAAGTATGTCTTCAACAAATTCATTTCACTTCCTTTGTGCCCCCATTCATGTTCAATATGAAATATAATTAACATCAAATGTTTAAAAATGGGCAAAGATTCGGTGGCCTGATACTGGAAATATTTCAACAGAAGGAAAACTAAGCCCATGAAGGGATCAAAATGATATTTTTTTTGAATTGAAGCATTTTAATCCCAATCCCACAGCATCCTGTCGAAAGGCATTTGTTGAATGTATGACTTTGTGAAACACAAACTTCAAAGTCCAAATACCAACCATGTTCATGGCAACTCAAGACCAGTTCAATTCAGGTAATTATACTTAGGATAAATGTCTAAGCCGCCACATTCTGCACTACGTTATAAAAAGGTCACCTATACCATTTATTTATATGAACTACTATACTTTTTATTCAACATAACATCTGCTATCACATATAAACACAGCTAAGTCCTGTCTGACATTTAGGACTTGTACATGAATTCCATTGTAAAGAGTGCAAAATGCAGAAAATCTTTTTAGCCAAATATTGTGTTTTGATGCATATAAACACAGAGATATAAAATTAATCCCAAACAATGCAAAATACAGAGCAGTAGAGAGCATCCTACAAATAGTCCCCACTTAACTACTATTCGTTCAGTGACCATTTGAAGTTATGGCAGTGCTGAATGAATGGTACTTGTTTGTGATCCTCAAAGTTACCACCATTTCAGGGCCCCTGCAGTCAGTTGATCAAAATTCAGGTGCTTGGCAACTTGTCATAGTTACATCGGCATAGGCACTTCAATTCACCCACCAATCTCCCTCATGTCTGCTCTTCCGGCCACCTGTATAGCAGCATTCCTTGGCAGTGGTGGCACAAGCAGTGCTGGGGATGAAATAGAGGCCTGAGGCCTTCAGTCAGCTGCCACTGTTCCTGGGCGTTTACTTCAGCCTCAGCATCGCTGATGGCGCCACTGCTGCCAGCCAACCACACCAGTGCCACAGCACAAAGCCCCCCGTGGCCCTGCACTCCGCAAGCCCTGCTGTCCCCAGCTGACCTTCACTGTCTTTGCTGCCGGCAAAGTGCACCCATCCTGGCCCTATGTGAAGCAGCTGCTGGCCATACCAGGTCTTCTGCCCAAGGCCGCACATGCCCCTCTCCAAATTGTGTGTGTACTTTTCCAAACTGCATACTTCCTTCTCATGCTGCTTCTGAAGCCTCCCAAAAGCTGTGCACACCCACTCCAAATTGCACCCTGGTGTGGGATTGTCTGTTGCTAATCAATGAGTGAAAAATCACATTTTACAAATGCCATCACTTAGCAATGGAAATTCCAGTCCCAATTACTGTTGTAACCTGAGGACTACCTGAATATACAGTATCTTTAGACTGGAAACCAATCCAAAGGATATAGGTTAAGCTAGGTATGCACTTCCAAATTAATATGGAGAATGGTAATTAAGGTAATAGCATTGTTTCCTTGCGTCTATTTCATTAGCTGCATACATAATGAATTGTATATACTCTGCACTAGAAGCACCACATTTTATTTTCGAAAGGGAGTAATTCTATGTCTGGGTAACATAGGCATATCTGCATTTATGATTGCTCTTTGCAAATTAATGTGAACAGAAGCAATGCAGTTTTGAGACCTGTCATTATCTTACCTTGCATCTCTCTTCTTTTCCCTTTCTCTTAGGTCAAGGCAACTTTTTTGATTTCAAAGGGGACTATGTATGCTATCGAATATTCTATTCCTGAAGAATTTTAAACAAAAACAAAGACTTTATTTTTTTCCCCAGTTTTCTTTAATTACTCTCTAAATAGTTGCTTTTGCTGCAAATTAACTAGGAGACTTAAACAAAGCAGCTCTGAAAAATCGCACAACCTAGGCCGTTTCTCTTGTTTGACTGAACAATTGGTCAAAACCTTTTCCAGAGTATAATTTTGTTGTAATGTAACTTACAAATTAGAAACAACTACAGTAATAAACTGGAAAGGATAAAAGGGGTATTTATTCCAAGGGCTATGACAGTGCTATCATTGGGGCACCAGTTAAATCGTATTCCTTATATCACATTCGGGACAAAAAAAAATCAATTATGTGTTGACTTTCCTTGAACTCTCTGCAAAGTTCAGTGGTATATGTTCACCAGTAGAGACATTTGTCTTCATAGTACCAGTCCATCTACTATTACCCTTCATGGATTGCGCTTTTGTGATACATTACATTAAAATGCCCAGAAGCCAAATTTGTCTTTCACTACAGTATGCCAGTATCCAGAAGCAGTCATGCTGAAAAGATCAGCATGGGGTGTGGGGGACGTGAGGAGGAAATGGAAAATAATTTCCTTTGCTCTTCCATATAAAGAATTGCCTAGTTGAACAGATCGATGATACACTAGAAGTACAACACTGTACAGCTGTGAGTTACATCCCAATTGGATAAAGGTGTAGAACTGTAAGATATGCAGTGGACAAGTCACACAAGTCTCACATGAATTTAGCCATCCAATACATCCTTTTCATTAACGACAGATTCTTATTTAAGAAATCTTTAGCCACGGCTTCTATCTAACAGAAATATAGAGCCAAAATAATTATAATTATTAAGACACCGAGATAATTATAATTGGTATCATAGAGCTTAGTCACATATTCCTGAAAAGAAATAAGATATGCTCCTAGAATTATAATGATCACTTTACCATATATGTCATGTTCAGATAGCACTCTGGTCAAAAATTCCAAAGTGAATGATTCTTTAAAACTATTATGAGCTAAATTGTCAACTTGAAAAGCTGACTTCAAAGTGAAAGCATTTATTTATTACAACACAAAAAATATGGTAGGATCCCATTCCTCCATAAGCATTATGTGTTTTTATAACACGGAAACCTGACAATTTCTGGTGAGCCCCCAAACCATTGTGGAATGGCAGTTTTACACCTAAATCTGCTTTGCAAATAACTGTTAACCTCCGGGGGTTTTTTTCCTTTTTCTTTTGCTAAAAGAATCTCTTGACACAGAATGTGTCAAGAGACATACAGTCACCTGTATGTGATTGAATGGGGGAGGGGGGGAGTGTCTCAATTTGAAAACTAAGGATTATAATAAAGATTCTCTAAATCTACACCAAATCTGGAATACAGGAATGCTGTCAATTACATTGCAACACTGAGTTTTGTTTTGTTTTTGTAAACTTAACCATTCAAAATAGCCATTAGTTAAATGCATTATATCTGGAAAACACCCAAATCACAGTCATGATAAATGTAGCTGCACATTAAATTTTCAAACATCAGTTTGACTTGGTTCTATCTTCATAATTAAATAGTGATTGACAGAAAATTGAAATGGAGGAGGCAGACAGGAGTGGAAAGTGTTATCTTTTCAAAACCTACTCCACAACTATCTAATAATTTAAAGGATTCGAAGTTCTATATTGCATTTTATATTTCCTATATTGACAAAATGCCACATAAAGATCTCACATTACTTGACTGGAACATTTGAAATTAAAACTAATTATTGATTAAGCACAGCTGTTTTGCCTTGCATAAAACATCTAATACAAAGAGTCAGAATATATTTTATTCCCATATATAGTTTATTCCAGTGGTGAGATTCAATTGTTTTTACTACCGGCTCTTGGTGGGCATGGCTTGGTGGGCATGGCAGGGGAAGGATATTATAAAATCCCCATTCCTGGGGGAAGGTTACTGCAAAATCCCCATTCCCTCCCCACCTCACTAACCTGCTTTTCAGCTCCTTTCTCCTGTGCAGGGCAACAAAAGAAGACTTAGCCAATCAGCTGGGACTCAGGGGGCAGAGAATAGATAGGGGTGGGGCCAGTCAGAGGTGGTATTTGCCGGTTCTCTGAACTACTCAAAATTTCCACTACTGGTTCTCCAGAACTGGTCAGAACCTGCTAAATACCACCTCTGGATTGTAGCCATCATGACTTTTTTGACCTTCTAAAGACCCTGTGTGGGTTGATGTCTTTTTTCTTTATCCTGAGATGATTAGAGGCAGCAGAGAAAAATTAAGTTTATAAAAAAGGGGGCTCACAGATAGTATATGAAGCGTATGTGGCACAAAGACAATATTTAAGAAGCTCTTTTCACCAGTATGACAGTACTTCTTGTATTTCTATTTTAACTGAATCTCACTTGAGCTATAAATAAAGGCAGGGCAGATATGCTTAGCTCTTTGCATTATGTGTAAAAGGTAGGTTAGACTAGACAATTATAATAGCCCCCTCTGGTGTTAAAATCCATAGATCAGTAATGATGGTTAGAGGAAAGTGCTCTGTTTCTCAAAATAATAAGAAAAGGGTTTGAAGCCAAACCCATTATATGGATAGTCAATTATAGTTTGATGTCCTAGCCCTGCCATGAATCTAATTCTCAAAATTTTTCACCTTCTGCCAAGTAATTTCATTTATTATATATATATTCTTTATTCTCCGTTCCTATATTAAAAAATGTTTAGTAGAATTATCTGCCTCCCCCCAAAAGGAAGATGCTCCTGTGGTACAAGACAGAAGCCACAGAAAAAGTTGGTTTGGCTTTCATTGCAACATTACACAGATCTATAAAAGATAAAGGTGTTTTATCTTTATGAAGAGAATATCAGAAACACTATGCACATGTGTCTAGTGGTAAGTCTAAATGCAGTGAGTATGTAGAAAGTTGCAATTTAAAAATGTCTCCTGTGAATTACAGTGGGAGTTAACAGAATAGAATCAAAACGATAAAATGAGAAATGAGAAGTACAAATGATAATTCAGTTTTCTGTTCCTCAGGAGGCATGATAAATAATCAACATAATCATTTATTTTTATGGGTATCAATTTTGCTCCATTCAAAACTCCATTCCAGACAATACAAAAGTATCAATATTTTTTAAAATATTGTATTTGCCAATCAATTTTTCTCTACAGTAGTCACTGCTGCCATCTGCTGGATTCTTGTCTCCATAACAAAAAATTGTCACTGCTGCAAGTGGAAAGTCTAACAAAAATTAAACTGACATCAAAGAATACAATATTTAATTGCTTTTATTTGCTTGGGTGTAAATTATTATACTTCTTCTCATAAAGGTGTTCTCATAAATACTTCTCAAGTTGTTCCATGTATACTTATATGGAATATACATTTGTTCTTGCTTCCACGTATGGATGCATACTCTATGCGTCCCCCTCCCCTTTTATATTTTTTAAATCTCTACTCTGGAAAATTCAAAGGCACAAAAATTAGCAAAGAAACTATAAAAAAACTAAAAGCTGCCCACTTGAAAGTCACTTCAAAGTGAGATGGCAAACAAATTTATTAATTTAAAAAAATTAGAAAGGGTGCCCATTCTTTCGGATTTTCATAGGTAGGTTCACAAATCACAGTGAGCCTAAAGTAAATGAAACATATGATGACTTTTAGAATGTTTAGTATGTCAGAATGAGAGCACACCAGAAATACTTTTTCCATCATGTAAATTAGTCAGTTATGGGAAAAACAACATAGTAATTGGTTTATTCTTAAAAATGTCAGGGGACAGAAAAAGTTCCATTTATGCTAAGGCTATGTTTTTTAACATGTATTAATGCTTCACAATGTTTGCCTCTGTACAAAGAAAAAAAGATGTTTGCTTCAGCTATTTCACCCATTTTTTCCCTTTAGGCATTATTACCCTATCCTGTATAAGAATGTTTTATAATGCTGACAGTTCCTATCTTCTACAAAACTGGAAACAATTACAGAAAGACCAGAGGTTGGTTCTAAGAAATAACAAAGTTTGAACTTCTTTAGTAATTACTAATACAGGCAGATATAGCATTAAATTTCATTGCCTCATTTTGAAACATGGAGTTTCAAATCAGAAGGCCAACCTGGGATTGTTGAACTAAGTTTAGTTTTGAATGAAAGACAATTTTACAACAAAGCCACAATTTGGTTAAATCTAAATTGGAAATTGCTACTGCTATTTCCTTATTCCTTTACCTGTCAAGTTGATAGCTACCACGGTTACCATTTAGCTTTGTTTCGGTTACAGCACATTGGTCATGCTGAAACAATGGTGCTTCTCCATTATTTATCTCATTGCCCTGAAGTTCAAAAGTATTAACATATAGACAATCCAATCTTTCTCTTTAATGATATTTGAAGTTGTCTCAGGCATATTTTGGGGCTGGAAAAGGGAAAGAACCAAACAGAATACATCAATCCTCTCTTAGGTGGTCATAATTTAACATAGCACTTGTAAATGTGACGATGTTCCCTCCAGATTGTTGGTTACCATTTCACAGTATTCCAGACAGCAATTATGATATGTAAAGTACTGTATGTTTTCCCTTGATATTTCCTTCTTTTAAAGATCATTCAGGTTTAATCATTTATATGTGTTAATATTCCTGTCCTTTGCAGTTTGCCAGTTGATCTTTATTTTTTTTGAAAAACCAATTCAGAATGTTATCATTGTGCAATGAGTAAAAGAACTGATTACATTTCTGGTATTTAAACACATGTCCTTCCTGTAAGACTTCAGCATTTCTGAAAATCTGGATAGTCTTGATCTAGCAGCTAATGTCTTTGAGGGACTGGAAAGGCTGGTACAGGTTAAGGCTCAGCCATCAAGTAGAGCTGCTCTTTGGTTCCGATTCCTGGGTAATTCCATCCCTAGTTCTATGTGGCATTAAGCCTGAATGAGCAATTGCACAATAGGCCAGCTCTCCTGATTCACCCATCTCTACATCAGCAGGTGGAAATCATGAGCAGCACAGTCTTTGCCCAGCAGTTTTGTGTGGGACACTAGACGCAGCCTTTCCTGGATCAGTAGGCACTCACTCAATGATAACTCACCACTGTATTGTCTCCTGTTTAGATTACATGGGCTGTCTTTTAAAAGAATTTGGAAGTGAGAAGACTACAACCAAAAATCTTCTTAGTTAGTCTCCTGACTCAAAAATAATCAATTTCCCAAAGTCAGATTGGCCCTTCCTCTCTTGTTATTCAAAAAGAGCATAAAATATTGGTTTTCCAAAGTGTTTCAGTGCAAGGGACATAACTTTACAGGCAGCAGCCAATGAAGTTGTCTAGGATTAAATAAAATTATTGTGACTGTTTCATTCTGTGATTTGTAAGTCATCTAGAATCTATTGTACAGATAGCGACATGATAGCAGTGTTCCAATATCTAAGGGGCTGCCACAAGGAAGAGAGTCAACCTATTTTCCACAGTACCAGAAGGTATGACATGAAATAATGGATGGAAACTAATCATGGAGAGAAGCAACACAGAACTAAGGAGAAATTTCCTGACAATGAGAACAATTAATCAGTGGAATAACTTGCCTTCAGAAGTTGTAGGTGCTCTAACACTGGGTTTTTCAGAAGATATTGGACAACCATTTGTCTGAAATGGTTTCCTGCCTGAGCAGGGGGAAGACCTCCAAGGTTCCTTCCAACTCTGCTATTCTGTTATTCGTCACTTAATGACTGTTTGAAGTTATGATGGATTTTCCCAAAGGTACTTACACGAATGCATTTTAGGTGCTTGACAAGTGGCTCATCCTTACGGCTGGTTGCAGTGTTCCACAGTCACCTCATGTGGTTTACAATATTTTTTGCTTTTTCAGCTGGTTTCCAGCAAAACATGCCCATAGGAATGTACTGACTCACTTAATGACTGTGTCAACTCGTAAAGCATTTCTGTGGCTAGCTTAATTAGGGCATTCATTGGAACCCTGACAGCCTGCAATATTCACTTAGCAACTGCAGCATTTGCTTTAAAACTATGGCATTTTGTTAACTACCATGGCATTCATGCAACAACAACTGCCAAAATGGTCATAAAATAGGGTTGGTTATGTGGGTGCTTCAATTTATGACCATCATGATTTATGTTAAAAATTCTGGACTCCTTTATAATCACAAGTTGAGGACTACCTATTTATAAAGTGAATATTAACTTATGTAGTGTGTGACTGTGGGTAATTGCACTTCTGCAAACATTATTGACCAAGGGACCAAGATTTACATTTTTGCATATAAAATTGCAAGCAGAAACACTTTATGATGAAAAGTGATGAAATCATTATCCTTTATGATTAATCTTGTTCATAGTTTTTTAATCGCACACTATCACGTTTCCTCCCTTTCCTACTGTTCCCTTTTGTATGATAGTGGTGTATTTACACTACAAACTGTGACATTTACGTTATTCTTGATTGTTATTGTTAGATTATTTAAAAAAACTTAACATACAATATATATATGAAGAAAAGAAAAACATACTCTGGACAACAGTGTATAATTGGATGAAAGCATTGCTCTAAACATTGGACAGCTCCTCTTGATAGATATCGCGCACATCCAGTTCTGTATAATGCCAGATTTTGGGGTAGCAGCCTACAGGCATACACTTATGTTTTCTTTTGAATTATGCTTACTTTTACTTAACAGTGGTGGGGGACACTGCTGCAACACTTCTCTAGTGCTTCTTCTAAGCAGCACCAAAGGAAAGAGCACCAGCCAAAAAGAGTTAACATGACACTATAAAACCAGGGAAATACTTCTGGCAAATAATAATGAGATCATCTTTCTAGAGGAAGAAAGAGAGGAAGTGAATATATTGGGCATTGTATATGCTGGCAAAATCCAAAGTACTGGATAGTAGGAGAGAAAGAGTGAAAGTGGTACACATACACAAAACACACACACACACACACACACACACACACCACACAAAGAGGTAAAATGATTTCTAAGAATTCTCTTAGAATGCTTTTCCAACTTCATTTCCAGTTTTCACTTTTCAGCATTTCATAAACAATGTCAGAGATGTTTAATACAAACTCAATCCTATTCACATCAGCGGAAATAATTTTCTGTATGCTTCGCAAAATGAAAACTCAGGAAATGCAGTTCACAGGGAAGTTGATGTTTTTAAAATAAAAGGAGTACATTGAGATACTAGCCTTTATCTTCTGGAAAGCAATTCCAGTGAGTCAGTTGGCATAATGGAGAGACTGTGTGTGATCAGATAAGCACGGAGGTATTTGTACAAAATGCTAAACTTGATAATTATTAAGCTTGAGTAAGCATTTTATTGCTTAACAATTTGGGCAGTGGTTCCATGTCCCCAAAAGTTGTTAATCCATTTACCAGCTTAAGCATGTTGTATGAATGAGCTTTTAAAATACCGGGACTCCCCTCTGACACAGCTGTGGCCCTCTATGCTATCGAGGGCCCGCCTTGAGGACGGA
>JAOYMU010000274.1:17635006-17648152 GCA_025802295.1 Psammodynastes pulverulentus
TCCATAAGACGCAGGCACTTTTCCTCCCACTTTTTGGTGATGAAAAAGTGCGTCTTATGGTCCGAAAAATACGGTAACAATGTTCCGTAGATTCATTTGTAGCATCAGAAATACATGTACAGAATTACCAATTATATTTAGTTTAAACTATAAATCACAGTTGATCCGATATTAAAATAGCCTTGAAAATTTTAGGTCTACATTTTATCTCACCTTCAGCAGCAAATTCAGTGCCATTTTAGTCGGCATAAAAAGTTCGTAATTACTCTTAATTTACTAACCCATCATTTTTTGCTAGTGCTACAAATTTGGTCTTGCTTTCTTCTTGGAGATCTTTTGTACTGTGTACTTGTAGTATTGTCATTTTCTCTATGCGTGAACTATTACTACTACTACTACTACTACTACTACTACTACTACTACTACACACACACACATACACACACGCACATGTGCACATACATAGCTTCAGTCCTAAAAAGATACTAAAAAGCTTCAGTTTAGTCCGCCACACTAATGGCTAGTGTATTGCTATTACCTGAAGTTGATCATCGCTATTTAGATTATATTTTACATATTATCTACATTAGTAATTATTTCTGCATAACTGTAATACACATAAGCCCTTGTTACTTATATTACATTTGTATGTAATAAAAAGCATAATCAAGTTTAAACATTTGATAACACTTTGCACAGGATAAATTATTTTTCTGTAGTGTAAATACATCCCAATATTTTACTATATGTTTTCATATTACAAATGAGAAGAAATGTAAAAACAGCTGACAAGGACATCAATGACTCACTGTTAGACTGTATAAAAGCCATTTTGTGCTGGTCCCCTGATGCCTTTAAGCAATAGTTGGCATCATACTTACCACTTAATGTAAATAGCATAAGGTTTTTGACAACCTGTTTTGTTTGATCGACTATCAAAAACCATGCTAACAGATAAGCTATTTTTTCACTCTTCCTTAGAAGCTTCTTTCTTTTTTCTTTGTTTTATAATCTCCATTCTTAGACCGCAACTTCTACAGTTTCAGGAGGGAAAATAAATTCATTATTGATTATCATCTGATACAAATTAAGGGAAGATTTTTATCCCTGTCATTAAGGGCAATCCAACAAAAGCAATAAAACACATCAGTTTCTAGAAGCAAGTCCAGTTGTAGCATAATTGATTTATGACATGTATTTATTCAGACTAAATAGTACACCTAATAGTATATGTTTACAGTTTTCTCATGGTGCAAGAATACAAAACTGTTTCTAGTAGAGTTATGAAATATAGTCCTTTGGTTACCGTTCTTATTCAGTATTAAATGAAGGCTTGGTTATACTCAGTCATTGTATAAAACAGTAGCTGGATTGTTACTTGACTGGATATCAGAAATATTTGGCTGAATCAGTGCCTTAACTTTGTTTTTTGCTTAGCAGACAGGTGCTGTGCATTATTTTTTACATTTATTTTGAAAACATGTACTATACAAATTCTATAAGTAGTGAATGCTAAGTATAGCTTAGTCATTAATATCAGATAAGTACACATTAACTTTGATAATGGTTGTACAACAGCATGTTAGACTAATTCAGAATTATTAATATGACTCTGGAAGAAACAGATAATTTAGCCACATAATGAAAAAACAGTTTTCTACTTGTCTAGAACAATTTTATAATATGGTCTTATATTTAGTTTTATAATATTGTTTTGTGTTTATAAAGTGGCCTTGAAATATGGTTTTGTATTTATAATGTGGTCTAAAATGTGTCCTAATGGTGCTATAGATAGATAAATGTTACTTAATTGTATTATATTATATATTATATTGTTTAATAGAAATATCTAGATAATTAGTTCTAGGTAAGGCACTGGGCTACATGTCTGGTTTATCTACAGAAAGCTTCTGGAGGATTTCTAGGCGTAGAATAACCACAAATTCATAATTTCCCCCTTAATTCCTCTTTGAAAAAAAAATCTTTCAGAAAGTTGTAATTGGTGCTGCTCAAGGGGGGAAATTAACAAATGGTTAACAAATCCATTTTCTTGCCATCTGAAATGTCCTCAACAGCCCTGTGTTTGATAATTGTTGTTATCATTGCGCGGGGACAACGATGGAATAAAACCAGTTCTCTTCTCATTCCCCAACCAGTTCCATCTCATTTTGGGGAGAATAGTTGTCTTTCCCTGTAAAGAATTCGAGGAAAAAACAAAAGAAATATGGAATAAAGTTAAAATTAAAATCAGTGCTTTTCGTTTTAAAAATTAAACTACAGAACAGAGAAAGAACTGGTATACAGAATGGTTGGCATACATGTATCATTTTAAGTCATAATGGACTTCAATTAAGTTTTAGCTTTGGCTTTGGCTTTGTATATTTTAATAAACCCAAATCATGACTTTTGGTTTAATATGTTGCAAAAATTCAGGCAAATGAAGTTTATTTAACAGTAGTTAACCTATTAGTAATTTAGTGCAATATTTAAATTCAGTCATCAAAGTTTCCTTCCTGCACATATGTTTTCTGTAAAAAAAAATCAGTAGGTTTTAGAACTGAAATGAAAGGTGACTAGGGCTATTGAAATTTGGATGACCACTAAATAGGAGGAAAAGTTAAAAGTTTTCTATATCAGATATTTAGGGGTCATATTTTTGAATCCCAGAGTTGGTGCTCTAGTGTACACATTTTACCAATCTTGTTAAATTATCATTTTAGAAGTTGTAATTCCCAAATATGGAGGGCACAACAGTTATGAACTGCAGTTACAGTTCATACATCTCAGTATCAGTATATCTAATTCATTTTTTTTTTCAAAAGTTAAACACATATTAAGTTCAGCTCCTGGTAGCTTCAGACATAACCATATAATTTTTTTTACAACAGTGTGGAAATGGCTTCCCATTATCATCTTTTTGGATATTTTGTTGATATCTCAGTTTAAACTGCAGTTGCAAATTGGTTCCTCCCTCCCTTGTATTGCCTGTCTAGGGAAGTTAAATAGACTGACATTCAAATATTATCAATTTTAAAAATATTTAAATAATATTCATCTGTTATAAACATCTTACTTTGTTAAGTACACATTGGATAGTGTTGAAATATTTCAAGCTGTTTCCCCCTTTAATTAGATGTTTTTCTCCATTAATACGATTAACTCACCTTGTGGAACAATGCCAAGGACATATTTAAAAAGATTGTATGTCTTCCATGAGGGAACATATCCGGAAAGGATTCTTGTTCCTTAGCCAGTTCAGCTGCAACCTGTTGGAAACTGTCAGTTAAATAATGAAATCTACTAAATTTGCTAAATAAATTTGGTACTGTAATTTGCTGCAGCTCTGAAACATTTTGCAAGAACCAATTCAATATTTACCGTAGTCTTTACTCTATTTGTATTCATTCAGTTTTATACACCAGGAGCCCTGACTCCATTGGATATGTATATTGTCATAGAAATCACATATGACTAAATTGAGGTATAATCAGCAGATTATTAAATTTTATTGCTCAAAGAATGTGAAGTAGTATCAGGTAGAAAAAAAATATGTAGAAAAAAGTAATAATTCAGTGGGTTACTTTCATCTTTAAAACTGATAGACAAAATTGGCTTTTGTTTTTTTTTTTGACATGTGTATGCTATTAATAGAATTACTGTTAATAGATAAATATCAATAATGATTCAAAAATAAATGACAAGTAAATCCAGTCTTATCTCTCTTTGATGCTTAATGTTAATCCAACTTGGTGATACATGCATATTGGATCGATCTCATGTTATATAAATTATGATTACATACATTACAATAATCATTGTAATGTTAAATTTTGTGCACTAATTAAAAAGTTTCTAAATTAGAAACTCTTTTCTATTTCCCAGTTTCTAAAATATTAATGGTAAACATTTTAGCATCAGGATGCGTACACAGAAACCAGAAAAGAAGCTTGTATGTAGAAATTCAAAGTAGGACAATAGATGAATAATAGCATTGAAAGTAATTTGCTATCAGTGAATCTGAAGGTGTTTTAAAAGACAGTTCATCAGTAATAGTGATTAGATAGCAAGATATAACCTGACCAAGCATAACTTCTAGAAGTGTGGAAAGGTACTGGTTGCTTAAATACATGTCTATTGTGATAAAAGCAAGAATTCTGTTGTGTATTTCTAATGAACTGCATTAGAAACAGAAGAGTCCGGGGACCATGTTCAATTTTTTTTCTGAATTTAATTGGACAGACAAGCATATTTTTATTTTATTGAAAGCGATTTCAATTGTAGAAAAATCCACTGGTACTATCCAAATGCCTTTACATAACATGAAATTATTAAAAATTATGCCTAAAGCAAGATTTTTGTACAGCTTAAAGACTTTATTCCTGAAGCTCAATATTTGCCATTGATAAAGTACATAGTGCTGTACACACTTGTTTAGAAATAAGTCTAATCAGGGCTTTTTTTCTTCCGAGAAAGGTGCCGGAACGAACCCCCCCTCGTCACGCTAAAAAACCCGGAAGTGATAGCGCGCGATTGGTGGAGACGGACCACGTGATCCGGACTCCGAAAAGGATCCGGAACGCAGTTCCGCCCCGTTCCCACAGAAAAAAAGCCCTGAGTCTAATCAAATTTATTGAAACTTTTAAGTAGATTATGATGAAAAATGTATGGTGCTTCGAAATATTTTTATTCTCTTTTCTTTGGGAAAATATTGTTTTTTGTTGTATCACTTAGTAATTATTACTTCTAAAGTTCTTCTCATCAACGTTTAATTTGTTGGATTTCATCCAAAAGACCAAAACTGCCAAATTATTAAAAATCAAACCTATTATGAACAACAGGAAAAAGCAGATAATGGTGCAGTGGTTAAGGTAACAGGCTAGAAACTGATAGACCATGAGTTTTAATCCTGCTTTAGGCACAAAACCAGCTGGGTGACCTTTGACCAGTCACTCTGTCTCAGCCCTAGGAAGCAGACAATTGCAAATCACTTCCAAAGAAAAGTGCAAGGACTTAGCAGGAATCAAAAGTGACTCAAAGGGAAAGAAGGAAAGAGAGATAGGGAGAGAGAGAGAGAGAGAGAGAGAGAGAGAGAATTAAGCTCAGTGCCAAATAGTTTGGGAAAATGGGACAAAGGTTTCAATTTTTTTTCTTCATATATTCTACATGATCATTAGAGGATTTTACACTGGCATACATCAAAATATCATAATTTTTTAAGGGTGAGCAATGCATTTTGCTTGAATAATCCCATTTGATTTTTCCTGTTGGCAGACAGGCAGACAATGATTGCCTATTCTTTGTTTAGCATTATACATGAAATAGGATCCTTGATTTCTTCTACTCATAATAAATGAAGCATAAGCTAGAGTTAAAAGTCAAAGTTTGTTCTTGGCCAGTTAAGAGAGGAATAATTCAGGAATCCTATGTCACACCCAAGACTAAAACAAAACAAAATGCAAAGAAATACAAGCTACAAGAAGAACCTGTCAGAAAGGATCAAATCAAGTATATTAGAGTGCTCCTTCAACAGCATGATGTTCACTGAAATTCCCTGGTAATAGAGTTTCTAACATGAAAGAAAATGCAAAGGCATATAGACTGATTTCACATATTGTACCAAGGCAAAAATTTTGCTCAAACACTATTTATTGAATAAATGACAGGATTCACACACTATGTTAAGCCATAAACCATGATTTACACAGTACATTAAGCTCAAACCAAACAAACAATAATACAATTTTGAACTTTGTATAAACTAATTTTTTATTTCCTACTAGTCAATGTTGGTCCCTGTTGCTGAAATGGAACTCTTCTTTTCCTTGTCCCATGGAAGAATATTTTAGCATTCAAAAATATAGTTACTTTTTCTTCAGTGCTTTCAAAAGATTCCTTCCTTTATATAGGGAACCTGTTGAAGCATGCATATGTACAACAATATTTGATATAGTTGTAAGATAGTGTTTTAAAAGCTTGGCCCCAAGCAATTGGAGAAGTACTGTGGTATAAGAAAGGGTGGATGGAGTGCCTTTGTTATGTCAAAATTAGCAGTAGTTAGATTTGAATGAGTGCTGTGGTTCTTTTAAACTATTCAATAAATCCCTTTGAATGGTTTCATTGGAGAAGCTAAATGGCAGAATTATTATTTTCAAAGTGAGTTTTGGTTTTCTTCAAGAATATTGTGGGACTAATATTAAATCAAGTTATCAAAATATTTCATTTATTATAGCATCTCCTATAAAGCTTAATTTTTCAACTAATTCTGTTGAAAATATTTAAGTAAAAATAAAAAGAGAGAGAAACAAAAGGGATATCATGGTGAGAGTTTTTTTCTAGGCCTCTTCTCCAGGTAGAAAATATAAATAAAGCTTTTCTAAATCTGATGATCTGTCTTTCAAATAGCCAGAGATACCAAAACCAACATCAAAAAAATGCTGTTTGGAATGGTAGAAATAAAAAGAAAGCCAAAGAGGGTGCAAGTCTATTATGAAGAGAAAGTGGTGACGTAGTAACTTGGGGTTAGATCTTATTTTTGCACTTGTTTTCTCTCAGACGGAAAATGGAGCTCAACTGGGTCATCGTTATTCCACTGGGAAATGAAGGAACTTCAACTTAGGGTACGTAAAGAGAAATTAAGAGAGAATTTAGCTAAATGAAATGTATTCAGGTACTTTAAGATCAGATGTATTGCATCATAGGTACAGAAGGACAAGCAGAGATTATCTAAGAAACCTGTTGGCAGTCTTCAAGAATTTCTGGAGGACTGGTGAGGACCCAGGAAATTGGAGCAGAGAGAATATTATTTCTATATTCAAAAAGAAAGAAAACTGCAGACCTATCAATTTGATGTTTATATAAGCAATGTCTTTGTAGAGAATATCAAGCAACATGCTTGTGCTGAGAAAGAAAAGCAAAATTAATAGGAGCCAGTGTAGGTTTTTTACAAATTCATATTCATATCATTCTGTCTTTTTTAATTTAATAGACTAGGATGGTGTTATATATAAGTAGAGTATATGTAGACCTTGCAAATTTTTGAGTGTTTCATTATAGTCTCCATAAAATAATAAAATATGGGGTGGATGGTACTACTGTTAGATGAATCTACAGATGGCTAAAAAACTGCCCCCCAAAATTGGCCCCACTTTAACTTGGGGGATGATATCAGGAGTGCCACAGGATATTGCCTGGGGCCCTGAATTGTTCAACAGGTCCATCGATTGCTAAGTGACAGCACACGTATTACATGTGCAGACTCCATCCTCCATCCTTCCCTTACTTGACCTCTCAGTGGCTTTTGAAACCATTAACCATGGTATTGTTCTAGATTGACTCAGAGAGTTTAGGTGGGCAGCATGGTGTTGTGCTGGTTCACCTCCTTTCCCCAGAGTCAATTCCAGTAGTTTGGAAAGGAGAGATTGTATTTATTTTATTTCTATATCTGTACAGTTCCCCAGGTGACAGAAATAAAATTCTTCAGGTTGGTAGGGAATTTTAAGACATGAGCATAGGTGGCACGCAGAGCCATCTCAGTGGGCACATGAGCTGTCACCCACGCATGTGTGCATGGCCTCTCCACTGGCCAGCTGATTTTGGGCTGGTTTCCCGCTTCCGGAGGGCCTCTGGAGCCTGGGGGAGGCCATTTTCGCCCTCCCAGAAGCTTCAGGGAAGCCCCTGGAGCCTGGGAATGGCAAAAAAAGGCCTCCCGGAAGTCGGGAAATGGGCCTGTTTCTGGATTCCGGAGGGCTGGGGGAAGGCGAAACTGCCTCCCCTGAGCTTTAGAGGCTCTCCGAAGGTGGCGGGGAGGTCGTATGCGCATGCATGGGAGATCGCAGGGGGGTCGCGCACACAAGCGTGGGGGGGTCCCACATGCATTGCATTGTGGGTGCCAGCGCACGCTATTGCACATACTCGCGCTTTCGGCATGCCACAAGAAAAAGGTTCGCCATCACTGGGATAGGATGATCTGGTTTTACATTAGTACATGTAAACATAATCTGGGTGTCCTTGCCAATCACATGAGCCAACAGTGTGCTAAAAAAGCAACTACTATATTGAAATGTATTAACAAGAACATAGATTCAAGGAGTAAAGTCAGATGAAAACTCCAAAGATAGCAATATCAACAGCACTTAGACTTATATACTGATTCATAGTGCTTTGCAGCACTCTTTAATGCTGGTTTGCATTGTCAGCATATTTCCCGAACAATCTAAAAAACCATTTTACCCATCTCAGAAGGATGGAAAGCTGAGTCAACTTAGAGTCGGTCAGGATCGAATTCCTGGCAGTGAGCAGAGTTTGTCTGCAATGCTGCATTCTAACCACTGCACCACCATGGCTCTTAGTGAAGGGTCTCTGTGAGAAGAGGTTAAAGGATCTGAGTATGTTTAGCCTGCAGAAAAAATGACTAAAGAGACATATGACCACACCCAGAAGGTGAGGTGGAGTTTCTTTTTTATCGCCTGAGAGTGCAGGATCAGAGCCAAATAAATTATGCTTGAGTATACACAGACGTCTTTTCTCTTTCTAAATCAGTATGTCCACTGCAGCTTATACTATGCTAACCGCTAATTTTAAGAATTACTACATTAGACATATTGAATTCTGCATGGAATACAGTCCTGATCTTCATAATTCATGGTTTATTAGGCTCTTGGATATTCATATTCCCTAGGATTGGAAAATACCTTTACCATAGACATAGGAGACTATATTGGATTATGGTCAAATAATCCAATATGGTTGGCATTTATGATCCTTTACTGTGTCCTAGGAAAATTTACAACTAAAACATTCAAACATTGGCATTTTGTATTTTGACATTTCTATTTATTTGAATTGCACCTATTCAAAAATAAAGGTTCAAGGCAAGCAGTAATAAATAAATCCAAACCAAAGAAAAATGCATCCTAACATATAGCTGGACATATAATTCCACACATAAAAAGCCAACTATATTTTAGAAAAAGGTCAGGAGCTATATAAGTTGTCACTTTATTTAGCTTGCAGAAGATTCACATTTAAACGCAAAGCTCCATTTAGATTTTTGAGTTTTGAGAGGAAGATTTGAATGATATATCAATTTATTTCTTTAATTGTAAAAGAGACTTGCTCTTAGAGAGATTAAATCAGAGGCGAGAAGTGAGAAAGGAGAAGTAGAAAAATAAAAAAAAATGTCCAGGTGTAAACATGTTTACAAAGCTGTGCAGCAGTTATTCAAGTTTTAGCTGTGCAAACAAAGCTTGTTGAAACTTTACCATCTGTACCTCAATTAACTGAAGAACTTGCCCCAGGGTATCTAGAGAGGTTGTTGACTATGCCGAAGGATGGATGAAAACAAGGATAGAAACTGAATTAATGCAAGATTTCTTATACACAGGTTTTGTGTAGCTTTTGAAGAATTGAAGCATATTAACAGGGTTGTTTTTATAATACTGCATAGAAATAAAGTAACTCCTTTGCCATTTGCAACACCTGCATGATTTTTTAAAAATAAAGTTTAGCTCAGCATCTCCACTTTATCAATAGCTTCAGGAGGCAATCTAGTTAAAAGTACGAAAGGTCTTTACAGAAATGCAGAATGTCAGAGAGAAAAACTTAATTTTATTTAATATAAAAATATTGAAATTCATAAAATGATACAATAACAAGTTGTATTTGTGGTTTCATTAGATTTACCATGAATGTAACCTAATAAATTGCAATGATGTATTTTTCTATCCATGTATTAAATGATTATAGAAAAGTACTCCTACTCCAGGTTTGCAGATTTGAAATCTGTTATAAATCCTGAATATATGTATAGGTGTCAAACAGTTAACATTCTCAAAATAAATAATATACTGCCATCTTCCCTAACTTGACATATTCCAACCTGTGGGATTATTAAACCGATCATTCTCATTAAATAAATTCAGTATTGAGTGGCATTATGGAACTTATGGTCCAAACCATCTTGAAAGCAGTAGATTGAAAACAGCTACACTGTTCAGTTATAGACGTTAAATGAAATAATGTTTTGCTCACATCTGATCTTTAAACAAATAACAGCACATACTAAATTGCAGAGCTCCTGTATTTACTGAGACATGTCTCTGCGTTTGATCTGTCACTAAGCAGAGAAACATGAACAGTGAAGCATTTCAAAACCAGTTTTTTACTCTGCGTAATGGGAGTTGATGAGCTTAGTCAGGTAACCTTGTCAGTAATCTACATGTCTCTCTTTGCATTAATGATTTTGTTATGCCTCCTCCCCTGAGGTACTTGACTTTTAAAAGGAGGGACTTGGTGGTAATTCTACACTCAGTTCTGCCCAGCCTATTCACACTTGCTAAACTTACCGAACAAGTGCTGGGCTAAGCATTAAAAATGGTTGTTGACTGCTTTTCACCCGTAAAAGAGATTTGATTGATCTGCAACTCTGCTTCCATAGCTGTTTTGTTTCCAGAAATTGAGTAGTCATTTTAATATATGTGCTGCAATGGCAATTGGTGACAGTAATCTTCATTTTACAACTAAGTGCCAATTAACCTCATACCAAGCTGATTATAAAGTAAGACGGAGTAGTCTACCATCGGAACTCCTCAGAAATGACATTAAAGGAAAGTATCAAAAAAATATTAGGAATTTAGAACCCATCCATCCGAGACGCCCTAAGAAAAGACCTTCACTCTTTCCAGGTAGGACATGTCAGGAAGTTGTTATTGCACATTCTTAATATTTTCTTTATGTTTGAAAAATACAGAGATTTCTAAACATCTATTACACATAAATGATACATATTTTAAAATAGCAAATCATGGTAGCATACAGTAATAATATTGAACTGAATCACCTCATTGCTTTGAAACTTGTCTATTGAAAAATATAATTTTGCTTCCTATATTGTAGCATTTTTTATAAAGAGGTTTAGGATGTTACAATGCTTTTAAGAAAGCACGAACAACCAGATTCTATTTTGAATTATTTGTATGAAATTTTGACAGTTCTTACTGTATCAAGTTCTAGTTCTTATCAATAAAAAACACCCTTCTTCTAAAAGACATGCTTTTAAATCCTTATTTTGCACTGGAGTAGGAAATGTTTGCAGTAATGGGTATATTTAATCCTGAGATGGATTTGTGTTTCTTAATCAGATTTTCAATTAATCAGATTTTCAATTAAATAAGAAACAGTGAATTATGGCTTTAATTTAAAATAGTAAGGGAGTTAAAGACAAAATGTTGATTACTTGTAAATTCATTGTACAGATAGAGTTGTTCTAAAGCATATTAAGAACCTATATTTTTGCATGTATGCAACAATTTTTTTCGAATACTAAATAAAATATATTGATATAAGAAAGTCAAATTGATTTTAATTCAGAATCCCACTTAAGAACTCATATAGGTTTGATATCAGAGATTTAGGATTCTTGTTTTAAAAAGGACACATCCCCTAAAATTTCAAAGTGAAAGCAGATATGACTTAAGGACACATTATAAATGCAAAAACTTTTTTAAAGTCCTAGAAGAAAAAAAAATAACATTTCTAAATGGCTTTGCATTTTTGGTTTAAATTGTTAACCATAAGCAGACATCTACAAAGTTTTAACTAAATACAGATATGATATACAGTTCTTCTACTGCTTGAAGTCAGGTGATTTGGGTGTGTTCTGCTATATAAAACTTCCTGATTCCTGAATCAAATATTTTTCACAACACCTACTTCACTAACATGTGCAGAGTTAAAATCACGTATGGATCTTCTGGAACACTTCCAGTCTGCATAATACAGGTAGTCCTCAACTTTTGACTACAATTGAGCTCAACGTTTATGTTGCTAAGTGAGTCATTGGTTAGGTGAGTTTTGTCCCATTTTATGATCTTTCTTGTCACACTTGTTAAGTGAATCACTGCAGTTATTGAGTTAGCTCAATGGTTGTTGTTAATAGTTGTTAAATTAATCTGGATTTCCCATTGGGGGAAGTCAGTGGGGGAGATGGCAGGGAACATTGCATGTCACAGTCCTATGATGTCTCTCTTAATGACCATGATGATTTGATTAACAATCACAGCTAATAGTTTATAAAATTGGGTACAGTCCTGTGAAGACTTGCCTAATGACAATTTTTTCAGTCCTAATTATGGCAAGTTGAGCACTACCTGTGCATATACGTATATAGATTGAGCATAAAAGTAATACATATCAGACAATTGGGGATTTGTGGTAGGTCCAGGCATTCATTCATTCATTCATTCATTCATTCATTCATTCATTCATTCATTCATTCATTCATTCTTTGTTTGTTTGTTTGTTTGTTTATAAAATGTATATCGTTACCTAGTCTCTCACAGCAACTCTAGGCAGCTTACAAGCAATAAAAACAATTATATATAAAAAATAAAAGACAATAAATCCATCCACCCCCAGTGAAAACACACAGTCAAATAAGCCATTTGATGGGCTCCATCTCACTATAAATTCTCCAGACCCTGTGGCAAAACCAAGTGTTCACAGCCTTACGAAAGAATGTCAAAGTGCGGACCAATTTAATTTCTAAAAGGATGATATTCCAGAGGGAGGGAGAAGGCTTCTTCTTGGTCCCACCAAACATACCTTCTTACGGGACAGGGTTCACAACATTCCTTGCCTCCCTGCTCTATTGGGTCGGGTGGATGTGACCGGCAAGGGACGGTCCCTTAGATAATCTGGTCCCAAGTCATGAAGAGCTTTAAAGCTGACAACCGACACCTTGAATTGCACCCAGAAGCAAATCGGCAACCAATGCAGCTCCCGAAGGAGAGGTAACACATATGCACACTGAGATCTGCACAAAACCCTGCCGGCTGCTGCATTTTAAACTACCTGGAGCTTCCAGATGCTTTTCAAGGGCAGTCCCATGTAGATCACTTGCAATAGTCAAGACAGGAGGTGACTAGAGCGTGAGTGACTGTGAGTAGGCATTGTTGGTCCAGGAAAGGACATAAATTGTGCGTAACTCCTCAGTTGCACAAAGACCCTCCGGGCCACGATTGCAACCTGCTCCTTGAATAGCAGTTGGGAGTCCAAGAGAACCCCCTAGAGTAGCGGTTCTCAACCTGGGGGTCGCGACCCCTTTGGGGGTCGATCAGCCCTTTCCCAGGGGTCGCCAGGCATCCCGCG
>JAOYMU010000274.1:17718250-17732187 GCA_025802295.1 Psammodynastes pulverulentus
CATATATTATAATCCCTTCATTCTATACCATACATTTTGATCATTTAATTCATTATCTTCACCTTTTTTTCATGTATGTATATTCCTCATCTGCACTCCACAAAATTACTTCGTTCAGATCTGTTACATACTTCTCATGTTTCTCAGTTCCACAAAAATGCAGCATGCTGTATCTAATTCTCTCTCTGTAATATCATTACTTAGCTCAGATTGTTCATGCCATGAGAACATAGCCCGAATACTTTGGCTCTCATATCATTCTTGGCATAAAGTTTGCTATGTATTTTTCCCCTTTTCTTACAGGAACCCAGACAAGACCATAATTCATATTTTGTAGATTTATCAGTCTTAATATTTCTCATAGGTCCATTACAAATAAAATGCCCTTTTTCAGGTTCTATGAGTAAAAATGTAGGTGCCGTAAAATTTAGCAGCTGTATGAAATATAAACCAAGATTACAGTATTTTCATGATTTTTTTTTTAGAACAAAGATCCAAAAATGGCTCGAGTTGCACTGGAATCTCTCTACAGACTGCTGTGGGTTTATATGATTAGAATTAAATGTGAAAGCAATACAACTACCCAAAGGTATTGTTATATCTTCATATTTAATTTCAGTGTAATTTTTCTCATATAGTGAGCAAATCACTAAAGCTACCTTCAGAATAATCCAAGGGTATAATTAGTGCCATATAATGCAAAGGAAGAGATAAAATATCTTAGTTACATTTTGATATATATTCTGGGCATATTTGTGGGTTATAGTTTGGTAAATACACATTTACATTATGGAATTATCCTTTATTTAACTGCATTTGCTGTGCCATCAGTAATACAATATGTTCCTGACATAGGAAATCGCTTCTTGTCTCAATTTTAATAGATTTTAGAATGTACTAGACAGAATGACATGCTGTCTTTTAATCTGGAACAGAATAGTTTGCCCATTGTTGGCATTTTTCCTGTAGGATTTTTCTAAACTATTTTCAAAAGTTTGATTAAGGTAGCATAAAGCTATATTGCAAGAAATGAACTTGTCATAATGTTGTTGTTTTTTAATTTTACAGTCGGCTTATAACAATCATCACAACCCTTTTTCCAAAAGGTTCCCGAGGTGTGGTACCACGAGACATGCCTTTGAACATTTTTGTGAAAATTATACAATTTATTGCACAGGTTTGAAAAACTTTTATGCTTTTTAAGCTATGGAATGTTTTATTGATAAGTTTTACATTGTGTTTCCTCTACTTTACATGTCTGAGTTTTGCTTCTTTAGTTATAATATGCCTAAATAGTCAGTTTCAGCTTTCAGTTGGATGAATAATAGAAAAGTCACACATTGAAAACTACACTAAATTCTGGTAATTGAATATGTCTCAATTATATCATTTCATATCTATAAGGATAAGGTATTTAAGTTCTACATAGGATACATTACAATTAGGCCTTCTTCTTCTGCTTTACAATTTCCTAGATAAGCAGCAATCTCCTTTCATTGTTTATGTAGAAAGTCCTGTTATAAATGAGGTCTTGTTAAAATAAGTTGGAATTCTATGTTGATTTAGAACTCATTCCACTCAGATTTACACTAGAGATGCAACAAATGTTATCATATGTTCATGTGCAATATATATTTTGCTACAGGAACGTTTGGATTTTGCAATGAAAGAAATCATTTTTGATTTCCTTTGTGTTGGAAAGCCAGCAAAAGCATTTAGTCTAAATCCAGAGGTAAGGTATCATTATTAATATTTTTTTTTCAGATTTAAAAAAGTATAATATATTTTTAAGACAAAAGTAAAGAAAGTGGGTCAATGTTATCTAGTGCTCTTTGTTTTGGCATATGGGATCAACTCTCATCTGTATCATTCATCAAGTCCTTAATTGCTCTTTAACACTATCTAAGCACATGTTTTTACAGTGCTCTACATACATGGCACAATTCCACATAGTTCGTAGAAATGCATTTTTGAAATTTATATGGCTCCCCATCATAAACAGATAATTTTGGATGGTTAACAATATACCAATAAAAACAGTTTAAATACAATTAAAAGCAGATATAATGAATAACAAAATAAAATGCTGAGGAATCTCACACATTATTCTTAATCAGAGATTTGCCTACATGTGTTAGTCTCTGATATCGCCTCAACCTTCCCTGAGGGAGCAGCCGGGTTTTTGCAACCTTCCAGAAAACAAACAGGATTGGGGCTATCCAGATTTCCATGAGAGACTGTTCCATAGGGTAGACATTTCAGTAGAGAAGGCTTGTCTCCTTGATTAGGTTGTGTTGAGAAAACTAGGGAAAAAGCAACAGTTTGGCCTGTTTGCTAATTGTAGCACATTTTTAAATATTATACTGATATTCTGTGTCTATTATACTTCTAGTTTCTTGAGTAATTGGAAACCTAAAATTACTGACTTGACACCCCACTATTTCACATAACCATTTCCATGTTACTGTACTCTTAATCAGTCCTCTTTAATTCTCACTGGAATCTAAATTCACGTATGGAACATGTTCTTTGGAATCTTTTGGAGATACTGCATTGATCTCCAGCTATTTGCAGTGTACTCTCTAGGTCAGGTGAGAGTAAAGAATGCATCAGTGCTAACTACATAATTGTTATTTTGCTTTCATCATCCATCCATCAAATTTGCAGAGAATGAATATTGGTCTGAGAGCTTTCTTGGTTATTGCGGATAGCTTGCAGCAAAAAGATGGAGAGCCTCCAATGCCTGTTACTGGAGCTGTACTGCCTTCAGGAAACACGCTACGAGTGAAGAAAACTTACTTGAGCAAAACTCTCACAGAGGAGGAAGCTAAAATGATAGGCAAGTATCAGACATGTCTTCTGCCTGTTCACAAATATGTATGACAGCTTGACCCAAATTTTACCCACATTGCTAGCCCTCATTTCACTGTTGAGCTGAGTATATCCAAATGCAGAATGCTGAAAATGCAGCTTGAGGGAAGTTGAATCACAGTTTGGTTGCCTGGGGACAATTTCTAGTTGCCAATAGCAACCGAAAATTATGCAAATACTATCGTGACATAATGTATAACCCATTTATTATGATGTACTGTTTATTTTTATTTTTTGTATTAAATTTTTCCAGAATTTAACTTTGGCAGAATAGGACTAGACAATCTGTATAATCAAAATAGGAATCACATGGAATAACTGTTCATAATATGATATTCACATGATTCAGATTAAGTTATAACTACTGGGAAAAAAATGAAGCAGTATTCTAAAAAAAAGATTTGTCAATGGCCATTTGTTAGACTAGTTGTAGATGGCCATTTGTTAGACTAGTTTGCTTGCATATGTCTTGAATGTAAATACAAGAAAAGGATAGTTGTAAATCATCTCATTACAGTATGCTGATAGAAATTCAAGAGTTTTACGGATATAGGCATTATTAAAAAGATGATCCTGCACAAGCCCATAAGTTTGATTCAATACTGCTGTTAGAAATGTTTCCTATTTAGAACTGATTGAACAATCAGTTGAGACAACTAATCCTAAAAGTCCTCAAAAGTCCTATGCTTACTCATATAATACAAAGCAAAGAAATGTTTCTCTAAGAATCTTATATGATTCTATTCAGAGTTTTATATAAAAAAAGCTTAGGGTAAACAGCTGTTTTGTTCTAAATTTAAACATCTGCCTTTGTATCAGTGGTGGTATGCTACCGGTTCGGCCCGGTTCGGTAGTGAAAAAACCTACCAGATCGGCCGAACAGGCTCCTCTGACAATCAGCTGAGAGAATAAAAGAAGAGCAAAGCAGATGGGAGGGAGAGTTGTTCCTACGCTTGTTTCTTCTTTATCCTTGCAGCTGATTGGCGTGGTGCGCGATATCACCGAACTGGTAGTAGCACCAGTAGGAACCCACCCCTGCTTTGTATCGTTATTGATTCTATCCTAAACACCATAGTTTGGGAAAATCCTGTAGACACCTGAAATTCCCATTTTTCTACCAGAATTCTGGGATTCAGCTGACCCAATGCAATTCAGCATTTTCTGGGACTTATTCTTATCTCAAATAATTTTATCCGGGAATTCATGAGGTAGATTTAAGTAAGCAAAATCATACTTGGACTATTCACTGACTTTAAAAAAAAAAAAGCTTTACTCTCACTTTCTAGTCTGCCTAAGAATCACATAAAGAGTCTATTGCTTTAGCACCCTCATTTTATGATCCTTCCAAGCTCTGATCTCCATTAATATAATGTCACCAGATACTAAGGTCATAATCTGCATGAAAGTTCCTTTTCTGCATTTCACTTGTCTGTGAAGGAATGTTTTTTAAACTTATATTTTCTTTATTTGGTTCAATAATATTCAAGTCCAAAATAAATTGTGAGGTAGAACATCCCTTATTATAGACCAAAATAATCAATTGTTAATGATAACACCTAAAATGCACATGTTCACATTTTAAAAAAAAAATTAGATTTACATTTTAAGGGTTTTTCCACTGTATGTTTTTCTAGGCATGTCAATGTATTATTCTCAAGTAAGAAAAGCTGTAGACAACATACTGCGACATCTTGATAAAGAAGTTGGGCGGTGCATGATGCTCACCAATATACAAATGTTAAACAAAGAACCTGAAGATATGATCACGTAAGTCTTAAATGATCATTGATATTGAACTGGATTTATTATAGCTAATTCTTAAAAAAGAAAAGCAAAACCTTATCTATATAGGGAGACTTCTGGGAGTTGTGGTCTATACATCTTCAAGCTGCCAAGATTGAGAAACATTGATGTAGACAATGAATTCCAGAATTGTAATTAATCATAGCCTTTCTTTATAATCCTTTAAAAACAGGAGTTAGCATCTCCTTTGTGAAAAATTACTTTTTTTCATTGTAGCTCTGATTTTGCACAAGATCTTATTTGAGTTTTGAGACAAATTTGACCTTAGCAATAGAATGGTTCTACAATGCTTATGCTATGTAAGACTATATTGATTTATAAATAATACTGCCATTTGGGGGAGAATGCTTAATAAGATAAATGTACATCATTTTACTATTGCTTATATATTTCTTTCTTCTTTCTGATATTAAAAAGTGATTAATAAATTTCATATTCTTTTCAGAGGTGAAAGAAAACCAAAAATTGACCTTTTCAGGACTTGTGTTGCTGCTATTCCACGACTCCTTCCTGATGGGATGTCTAAATCAGAGCTGATTGACTTGCTATCAAGGTAAACTGTGTACATATTAAAGAATTTTTAGAGGCAAAAATGACGTTGCTGATCAATTTGTGGAGCTATAATAGGATTCTGTAGCATCTTAGAAAGAGCATTGGAACATGTTTTGTGTGCATGTAGGATCTGCTGGCAATTCCATAAATCACTTTTTTGGGGGATCTCACTGTAACTGCTGAAGCCAACCAGAAAAGGTACAGCTGCTCTAAGGGATTATGAAGGGATTATGAAGAGTGAGCAATCAGCGTAGTCTTCTGTGTGAAAATAATAAAACACACAATTTTTTTGTCTTCCAATATTTTTTATTTATCTTTACTGATTAACAAACCCCACATTAAGTGATCCTACAAGCGTAACAATAATTGGTTTAAATTGAGATTTTAATATTACTCAATGCACGTGGCTTACGGTAGCCAAGCAAAATTATTGCTAAATTTAAAACATAGAATTGAACCCATCAAGCAGATTTCAAGAATCTACCCACATTGCCAATTTAAGGTTGAGATCACCTCTTATCTATCTGTGTCACCATTCCCTGTTTTTCTTGTTTGTCTGGGGCTTGGAAAGTAATAATTGCAAAGAATGTCAAGAAACTAGCAGGCTACAGGAATAATGATGGGCTGCATTTGCCTTAGTTTTGAAGTTAGCTGAAATGCATACCTATTAGTTGCTATTATTATATATGCTTTGAATAACTTCAGTGTGTTGGTTTTTAAAACATTGTTAGATTAAGATGTTTGCTTAAGAATTAATTGTCTTCATGTCAAACGTTGTGGTGTTGACCTTTTTATTTCCTTCTTCATATTTCAAAAATCAGCATTGCAATACAGATTTTATAATATGAGTCACAGTTAAATATTAAACATCCTATGTATAGTATCTGTACCTTTTGAAATTCCTCAGAAAGGAATTTGTACATATGCAACACTCAGAATGACAAAATGGGTGACATGATGCGAGGGTCACCCTATGCGTTCTTGCATGTGATTCAAGTGCAAAAGTGATGTCGGTATGTATGTGTCATAATTTGCCACCCCTTTGTATACAAACAGCTGAAGAAAATTCTAAGGCATGTGTGAAATGACAAATCGGTTATTCTAGTTCATTCCAAATTCTCACTGTGATATTACATTACACAACTACAGGACAACTACAGGACAAGAAACAAACACTATTCTTTTTTAAAATATTTTTGCTGGAATAAACTTGAACTATGAACCAGATAACAAATATTGCCATTATTGTTGGCAATACAGACTACCAACCATTGCTATTCTGAGTTTCTCTTCCTAACTCATTTTGTATCAACCTTGTTTAGTTTATTTCAGTTTTTTTATTACTCTTCTTCCAGTACCTATCTTCACATGCATCTTCTCCTAGAATTGAGAAGATCTGGTTTGTTTCTATTTCATAAATGTCAAATATCTTGCAGTTATATCTCTGCATTCAGACACTCTGTGACAGTTTTGATATATGATACTATAAAAAGAGTACTAGGAATGAGCTAGTAGAGTCAGTATCCAATTTCATTTCAATTAAATTACCAGAGGAAAGAATAGTGAATACTCTAAAATAATTATATATATATATATAAAGTTTTTAAAAGTTAGTAAGACACTTTTAAAGAAATGAAGGACATCGTCCTTGTTATGTTTGGAGCTAAAAGCAAAATGTTTCCTGGCTTTTCAGTCTACAGTATTGTAATCTCCTAATGCAGAGCAAATCATTTAGTAATGTCCAGATGTCCTGAATTTTAACTCTTACTAACTCTGATCACCAGAATGGCCAAAAAAACAAGGAACTGTATGAATTAGAGTAAGAAAAAGGCATCATTTTGTCTATATTCAAAAGTTAAAACAAGTATAAAAATACTACTTTGCATGTTGGTCTCCTTTTTATACTGGAGATTAGGGAGAAAATTATAGCTTAGATAGCTTAGATAATAAATATCTCTTGAAAATTAAAGTTTCAAAATTAATCAGAAAGTTGTAATAAACTGTAAGAAATTGAGTAAATATTAATACTTTTTAAATAAGATTTGAATGGTAGCTTTCTTGAAAGCTTGCTTGTTATGAAGATGAATTGGTATTTATCTATATAAGTAGCTTGGTAATTTTGTTGAAATCACAATAATAAGAATGTTGTTGTGTAAACTTTACTGTTTTGTTTTGAAAATAAAAATATCTATCTTAACTAAACTTGAATTAAAACAAGATTAATTTTATGATATTATTTGCATTGTATTTTATTTCAAAATTAAATACTTTCTGATAAATTATTTCAAGAAAAGTTTAACATATAAACTTATTCAAATCTGCCCAGAAACAAATGACTGAGAAGAAATTTATAAGAATAATAGTTTGTAGATCTATGTGAGTAGCTATTACAAATAGATATTGTGATTATTTTTGTTATAGAAGTTGCCCATAATTTATTATTTCACTTTTTTTTACATAGGCTTTCTATACATATGGATGATGAACTTCGGCACATTGCTCAAAATTCACTTCAGGGCCTACTAGTTGATTTTGTCGACTGGAGAGAGGATGTTCTTTTTGGTTTCACAAATTTTTTGTTGCGTGAAGTGAATGATGTGCATAACAGCCTCCTGGATACATCTTTAAAATTATTGTTACAGTTACTAACACAATGGAAGCTTACAATACACACTTCTGGGAAGACCAGTGAACAGACAAAAGTCAGATCTTCAGAGGTAAGATTCTAAAAGTAAAGATAACGCTGCCTTCTTAACATGTTCCTTCATCTTACGGATTTGAAGTACCCATTCTAAATTTGGCAGACCTGTTTTTTCAGCAAGTGTAGTAGCCTCCTACATACATACTTTCTAGGGAGCAAGTCCACAAAAATTTCATGTAGAATTCCAACCTCCCTGAGAATAATGTCTACAAATTTCATCACCATATAAAAAGGACAGGAAAGGAGATTGAAGCAGCCAGTTTGTGTCCATGCTAAGATATGCTCAAGTCTTACTAACAGTTAAAGAAAACAGAAAAATGCTCCATATCATATATATCATAACATGGGAGGAAATATGTATTCCACATTTATAATTATACTACGATACACACATAAAGGACTGTATCATATTTATATTTAATAATTATATATTTTAATATAATGAAATATGCTTAACGAACCTCAAGCTTCCCATGCATTGTTCATCATAGTTAACTACAAAAGCCTTTAGTGTGTATCAATAGAACAAGAAAGGGCCTGCATTGAAATAAGACATTTCCTTGGAATTTCTATAAGTATTTAAATAATGTTACCACAAATAAACTTAAGAGTGGGAAAAACAGAAAAATGTTTTATAAAAAGATTATAAAGAAATGTTTTCTTCCAGTTATTTCCTTCTGCAATTATATACATTTGTCCCAACCCTGCTTTATTCAACCAACAGAGAACGGTGACAAGACTAGGTGTTTTCAGAGGAGGTTTCTTACTGAGTTTTTGCATTATTTATTGTTTGGAGTTTGCTTTTCAAATCTGTCCCACTGTGATAGGTTATTTTACATATCCTAAAATTGATTTGATTGGATAGCATCTCTATAACAGTAATTATTTTGCAGAAGAATTAGCCAGATTAGATGAAGTGCACGATCTGGCCATTTATATAATTCAAAATTATATTAAAATTTCAGAACTATGGATGAGGGGTTTTGAATATTGGTTTTCCGATGCTATAGACATGCTTTAAAAATGTCTGGCATGGAAATTGAGCTTCTATTTTGGTCTTAATTGTAATTTTAAATAGTAGCAGGAAGCAGATATCAATTTTGTTGTTGCTGAGAAAATCCAATTATGGCTGAAATCAAATGTCAGACAGTTAATGCTACTTACATATACTGTGCACCACAGGGTAACCAAATCAAAATCTTTATTACAGCCATAGACCAGCATAACATACTTTTGAAGACTAAGAATGAAAAGTAGTTATTATTTCAGTGAACAGGGAGACATACAAGTCAATGTATTTGTTTCTATTTCAAATTTTTACAGTTCAAATTATATATTTTTCTATATTGGAACAGTCTAAAGACTAAAACTTGAAACATATTTGGATGAGTTAATAAATGCTTTATATTGCAGCTGATAGCAAATGGAGCCAGTCAAAGGACCCAAACTGAGCGAAGTTCTTATTCAAATGTACTGCATGCTGTTGAAGGTTTTGCACTGGTATTACTCTGCAGTTTCCAAGTTGCCACACGTAAACTGGCAGTTTTGATTCTCAGAGAGGTCCGTGCTTTATTTCTTGCACTAGGACAAGCAGAGGTATGACTTTCTTTCATGTATCATGACTTTGATTTTCCCCAACAATGAAATTTTGCTTTATCAGTTCGGACTAAAGTTTAGTCCAGGTTTACTTAAAAATTAATCCCTACCAAGATCAATTACCAATACATTTTGCTTTTAGATTCCTCTAGTTTTCACCACTGTTGTGGGTGTGAAAGTTAGTGAGTGCCAAATTAGCTATGACAGCAAAAGATATGTGATTTATATTTAGTGTTCTAAAAATATAAACTGTGGCTATAGAAAGTTCAGATTAGGACCACATGGCAGGGCAAGAAGGTTAGTTATTTCTGTATGCATTACATTTCTGATCAATATTAATTTCTTAAAAACTGCTATTTAACCCCAGCAGTGAAAATGTGCAGGTATCATATGGATATCAATTCCATGGGATATCTGAATATTGCATTTTAAGTTAGTTTAATTTTACTCATTTAATTTCTGATTAAAGATGAAAACATATTGAATAATACATCAGAAAACATTAAAGCCTATTATAAACACCAAGAAATTTCCCAAATTGCTCACATTAAAATATTGAGGTTTTCAAAATGGGTATCTGATAATAAGAATAATGGCAATAAATATTACAATTTTTGCAGAAATATCTGTCAGTCAAGACTAGCTTCTTGCAGCTTCTGAGCTGCAAGAAAATGAGTTAGGAGATGGGTTGTTAAGTCAATTTGCTATTGTGAAGAAGAGGCAACATACATGAGGGGCTGTTTTTGTTTCTATTTATAAGTTGGAACAGAGTCTGTTTTTGCAGAGATGTTACTAAAGCTACCTTTGAACAGTGAAAATACCAAAACTATACTGCAGGCTTTGAAATAGTTTGTATTTCCTTCACGAGAAGGCCCTTTGTGTAAGAAAATTTGGGAAAATATTTGTATCTGAAAAGATAACTGAAAACTCAACATATTGTAAGCGATATATTTGTATATTTGTGACCAATAAAACTTTTTACTACAAAAAAAGAGAAGGCCCTTTTTAATCTTAATAAGGGACTACACAAGTTTAAAGATGATTTTCTCATTGCTTTAAATCATCTTTCCTGCTTCTCATTGTCTATTTTACCCAGCTAATTTCTTTTTTTCAGGCCCAGAAATAGTGTAATATTGATTTTTGATTTGATTTTGAGGAAGGGGCATTAATTGGTATTATAAATAAGGGGCATTGATATTAAGACATATCAACCGCAACAATACATGAGCACACAATAGATTCAAACTCAAGGTAAACCGATCTAAACTTGATTGCAAGAAATACAACAGCAACAGAGTTGTAAATGCCTGGAATGCACTGTCTGACTCTGTAGTCTCTTCCCCAAGCCCCAAAAACTTTAACCTTAGATTGTCTACTATTGACCTCACCCCATTTCTAAGAGGTCTGTAAGGGGTGTGTATAAGCAGACCAACATGCCTACCATCCCTGTCTTAATGTCCTTTTTATTTGTACTTGCTTATACTTATATGTTTATGTTATGTTCATACTTATACTTGTTTTTCTCATATATGCTTAACAAATAAACAAAATAAAAATAAAATTAATAGTGGCAAATAACAAAAAAAAATTAAGACCAAGTCACCAACTGTCCCTTCCTGATATGAGAAGTTGTAAAAATATTTCATCATACATTGCAGTTAATATTTTTATAACATATGACATCAGGAAAAACCAGATGGTAATGTGGTCTTAATACAGTAAAACAGTAAAACCTTTGCAATTTAAGCTATGGGGACTTCAATCCCCGCTGGCTAGGGAATCGTGAGAGTTGAACTCAACCTATTCTAAAGTTGCCAAAGTTGAGAAACATCAGAATAAAGGTTACTAATACCTGTTTGTCAACTATAAGATCATAGAGATTGTATTCCTAGTTTGTAACCCTATATTACAAGAGACGTGGTGGCACACTGGTTAGAATGCAGTACTGCAAGCTACTTCTGCTGACTGTCGGCTGCCTGTAATTTGGCAGTTCAAATCTCACCAGGCTCAAGATTGATTCAGCCTTCTATCTTTCCAAGGTCGGTAAAATGACCTAGATCGTTCGGGGCAAGAGGCTGACTCTGTAAACCGCTTAGAGAGGACTGTAAAACTCTGTGAAGTGGTATATACAGCTGAATGCTATTGCTATTAATTGTTAAGGAAGGCTCAAAATATTCTATCTTCATGCCATTGGGACATCTGAGAAAAAAGTAATCTACTTTTTCAGACCATTAGTTTATATTGACTTCAGTCATCTAGAATCTGGTAAACAAGGAATGTCACATTGCTATGATTATGGTATTAATTGGTGCCATATTTATATAACTGTTGAAATTTCTGAAAGGGAGTATTTAAACAGATTTAATTAAGACATCATCAAATCACATAAGGTTTAGTATGAAATTACTGGGTATGGTATCTCTTTTACTTTTATCACTTGCAGAGACATGAATAAAATTCAACAAACAAGGTAGGGCAGCTTATTTCTTTCCTTCCCAGCATTACTAGAATAGCTGGAATTCATAAGGAAAAGCTTCAGTTTCTGCCAAAGGAATGTTTTCTAAAACATTCTAGCTACTCATAATATAATTCCAAATGCTCTGGGAAAGTAGAGATAAACTTCACTACCACATTCTTTGTAAAGAATACATACATAAGTGTAAGTATGTGCTTGCTAAAACTGTAAATAAAGTGATAGTGTTTTGCCCTAGAATAAGTGTTTACTTACTTTTGATAAATTTGATTTTAATTAATAGAACTTGTGTCACTTTTTTCTGTAAGAGATTAGTTATTCATCTTTTACCTTACAAAATGCTTCCCCTATCAAGTATATGTGGGTGTGGGTGTTTTCATATCAGAGGGAGGAGGGAGGGAGGGAGAGAGAGAGAGAGATTTATCATTTCTACACATGCAATTAATTATTGCTACTTTCACGTGTACAGGATGATGATAGACCTATGATTGATGTTATGGACCAGCTAAGTTCTTCTATTCTAGAAAGTTTTATTCATGTGGCTGTTTCTGACTCAGTAAGTAATTTCTTGATATTAACAATATATATGTGCCAAATAAACATTGTAGCCTACAATTATTGTTGTATAGATTTTTTCCATTTTTAGCAGAAAATCAAACATCTAATAGCAATTTTAACTACAGGTAGTCCTTGATTTACAATCAATTGCTTAATGATCATTTTATAACAGATTAAAAAAAAGCTATTTGCAACCAATCCTTGAAGATCTCATTTTGAGCTCTTGACAGCTGGCTTGCAATTATGACCAGTTGCTTTGTCTCTTAGTCACATGACTATGATGGGACTGTTTGCTGTTTTCTCACAAAAAAATCCTCCATTGGACATGCTGGATTCACTTAATAGCAATGATGATTGGCTGGTGCCTTGACTTATGACCACAACTTATGACTAAAATTCCAGGCTCCATTGTGGTTGTAAGTCAAGTATTATCTATGACAGCCAACCCAGAGACTTCCATAGAACCAGTTCCATTATCTACTAGGTCTATGCTACTAATTTAATGTACTTCATCTTCCATTACAACAGACTGCCTGCTTGTTGGATTAATATAAATGCACAGAGCTGGAGTAAGTTAACCAAGTAAATGAACTAAGAAAGAAATTCCTCAAGTGGATTTTGATGAAGACAAACTGTTCTGTATCTGAATGCTGAAGAAACAACTACAATAAACAGAGAACATTTGGTTACTTAAATAAGAAATGTGTAAATAAATCAGGAATGGAATGCTGAATTAGCAAAATCTAGTGTCAGTTGTGTATATATTAGAGAATCCATCCCCGTAGAGAAGAGCCTTGTCAACAGACATGAGGCCTGGATATCTAGCAGAGCTTTGTACCAAAGAAAATATGAAAAGTAGATGATTTTCTGAGATATTGTTCTTTTCATTTCTTTTCACAGACAACGTTACCACTAACCCATAATGTGGATTTGCAGTGGCTGGTAGAATGGAATGCAGTACTTGTTAATAGCCATTATGATGTAAAAAGCCCTTCCCATGTCTGGATATTTGCACAGTCGGTCAAAGATCCTTGGGTTCTCTGCCTTTTCAGTTTTCTTAGGCAAGAGAACTTACCGAAGCATTGTCCTACAGCTCTTAGCTATGCTTGGCCGTACGCATTTACAAGGCTACAGCTAGTGATGCCTTTGGTTGATCCAAAGTAAGTTCTCTTAATGTTACCTATTAATATTACCTGTTTTCAAACTTCGGTTTATTTATTTATTTATTTATTTTTGAACCACCTCAGAGAAGTTACTTTATTAGATATGTTTGATTAATTTTTAAAGAATAAATCTAACAGTTCAAAGATACAGTGGAACCTCGGGTCGCGAACGCCTCCGTTCGCGACCAATTCGGATGGCGAACAAAAAATCCATCCAATC
>JAOYMU010000274.1:17758036-17775425 GCA_025802295.1 Psammodynastes pulverulentus
CAAGAAGCTTCTTCAGCTCTGAGGTTGGAAGGGGGTGTTTTGGCACTGGCGAGTGTGCCAAAACACCCACAGAGCTGAAGAAGCTGCTTGGATGAGAAGCGAAACGTCTTCAAAGAAAAACCTGAAAGTCCAGTTGCCTCTTGAAAAAGCACCTTTGGGACATAGCATTTTGACTTCCTCTTTTTCCCATTTAACCTCTTGTACTTCTACAAAATTTATTCCAGGAAGTTCTCTTAACTTTTCAGATGTGGAGAATTGTGAGAGACCAAATATGGAGAGATTATTTTCTTAATATATTATTTAATATATTATTTTCTTAATATATTGCAGACAGAATCACTGACATGCATTTAATGCAGAGTACTGTATATAATTATCAGTGCCTTTCCTCATATTAACTACCCTTCTATTTCCTTTACTTTTACTTTAACTTAGAAATTGCCACATACCTGTGCTGTTCTTGGTATTTTGTGATCAGCTTCTTCATGTTTTCTGCTTATTTCCCATTTCTTATTACAATTTTTGAATTGATTAATTTTATTTTTCTTGTTAGATGCAATATTGCTGTTATCTTCATGACTGAAATGGTAGTAGATCATAGTGTAAGAGAAGACTGGGCTCTTCATCTTCCATTGCTGTTGCATGCTCTGTTTTTAGGTAAGAAATAATGATTCAACAAAAATTTAAGTGGAAATTGAGTTTGTTTATGTTAACAAAGCTTTTCTATGCATCTCCTCACTAAACAATTATTCTGCATGGGGGAAAAAACCAAACAAGTTAGAAGTTTCTCTACCTTTTCATTATGGTACTTTAATTTTATTTTACACTTTAATTAATTATAAAATGGCATCAGTCACATTATGCTATTAGTGGGAAGTTATGAAATGGTGACCATTTAGAATCTGAAATCTATTAGGACTATTAACTGGTTCTTGAGATTTTCAGACTTTGAAAGTGATATGACTCACTAAAATAATACATGAATTTGAATGACATTTTTCCAAGAACAAAATTGGCAGACTACATTCTGATAGTGCTGTAAGCTTCCTGTCATAAGGCCTCATGCTTCTGCAAAAATAGAGAAGACAAAACACCCAGACTGCCTGGAGCACATAGCCAGGTTCAGTACCAAGACATGGCACGATGTCTTCCAGGAAGAAATCCCAAATAGCCATCCTTGGAAAAGAGGAGCAATGAGATTAGGCAAGAACACCTCAATCCTGGCCTTGAATAACCCCACAGAACAGGTTGGGGATATGATAGGAACTGTTGCTGCAAATGCAAAGATTATTAAAGAAAACTTAGCAAGTTTAGTGCCAGCAGCTTAGTAAAAGTCATCTACATGCAGGCAGAGTAAATGTAAACCCCTCAAATTTGGTCACAACCCACCATTGTTGTAATCCACAGTTTGATAATCTGTGGATTAACTGATGGTCCTATGAGATTTCTTTATGTTTACCTACCATTGGATTCAATTATTTTCTCTCTCTCTCTAATGTTTAGGATTGTGGTGTTAGATAGTATAATATTTATTGTTTTAGTTAAATTTTGAGTTGTTGCTAGGATGATGGGTCATGTGAAGTACTGTCTTCAAAGACATAAGTATTAGAGGTGGAATTCATCTAATGCCTGCTGTAATATCTTAATGGGAGATGTCCATAGAATTTCAGGACTGTAAACTAGATCTTAAAAAATCCCCCAAAATGCAGTGACAAACTACTACTATAGAATTTAATTATGACTGTCCATGTACCTATATCAACAGGAGTCAAGATTTATTCAAGCATGTTAATACTTTATTAAAAACAATTATTAAAATTGATTAATACAATTAAATGTTGCAGCTCTAATGCTAATTAACTTTTTAATTATATGCTGAATTAGTTTTTAGCAATCAGTCAAATAAACCTTCCAGAGTGATCTGTCTCCAACCCAACCAATCAAGTCTCCCAGTAATGCATTCATCCATCAATAAATCAATAGATTAATCCAATTAAATGTTATAACTTTATTTTTAGAACATACAAAAATCATGTAAGCTGTATAAACAAGAATAAAATTATATTTTTGGTTTCCCCAAATAAAAGGCTCTTCAAATACGTTTCCCTTTTTCTAGAATATGAACTTTTTGTGCTTATTAATTAATCAGACTTCCTGATTGTTTTCTTTAGGCCTTGATCATTATCGTCCAGAAGTCTTTGAGCATAGCAAAAAGCTGTTGCTCCATCTGCTGATTGTGTTGTCATGCAACAGCAATTTTCAAGCCATAGCCTCAATGCTTCTTCAGACTAGAGAGGTGAATGAAACCAAGACGCTTACAGTCCAGCCTGTGCATTTGCCTGAATTCTTCTATACAGGTATTGAAAAACCAGTTCTTTGGCTTTATTTCAATTTTGGTTGAGCTTGGCTGTCACTTTCATAATTCTATGGTGTTCAACATAGGAAAAAATGGATATAGCAAAGATTCCCTTTCTGCAGAAACACATTTTAGACACATATTCTGTTTTAGTACTATGTTCTGATTGGATCTATCCATATCAGATTTTTCTTCAAAGGCATATTTTCATATGTTTCTTAGTAAAATATATGTGTTTGTATGTATGTGACCTCCTATTTCACAGTGACTGTAATGTAGCAAAATTATGACTTCTATGTTTATATAGATTTTTTCCACATTTTTGCTAGGTGGTTTTGACTTTCTGCGGGAGTATCAGTCTTCCCCTGTGCCGGACTCTGGGCTCAGCTCTAGCTCCACTTCTTCCAGCATCAGCCTTGGAGGGAGCAGTGGAAATCTCCCACAAATCACCCAGGAGATAGAAGACATTGACCCAACTGTGGAGACAAATGAAAAAGCAAACAAACTAATAGAATTTCTAACTACCAGGTAACCAAGGCAGAATAAATATCCCAATTTAATTCTTAAAAGCAGTATTGTGTGCTTTTAAAAGAATTTGTATAATTCATAATTCATGGGGGAAAAGTATTTTTCATTAATAGGTTTCTTGGGTATAACAGCATGGACACAATGTCTAATTTTCTGCTTTACAAGTAACAAGGCAGTTTTTGCAAATGCCATGAAATTCCCTCTTTCTAATCTTAGCTAGAAGTAAATGTTAATATTAAGCAGGTATAGAAAACTAATGTAAAAAGACGTTTAACTTGCTTGGAGCAATTTATTTCAAGTTGTGGGGAGAAGAGTACAATACAATAATTCTTTTTTTGGCTGACAGATTGCTTCTTAAAAAATATAGCGTCACTCTATAAAATAAGTTTGGCACTGTCACCCAAATGCTTCATTCCCCATTGAAATTCAGAGCAGCAATTAATCTTTGTTTTTATTTTTCATAACTAAAATGAGAAATATTTTCTGCATCAGAGACTAAAGCTACCTTCTTCATCTTTTCTTATACTTATTAAAAAGGGATAAACATATTTATACATTGTGCACATCGATAGTCTCTTAGAAAAATCACAAAGCTTACCTAACTGTCCTGACAATACAACAAGTTTTAACGAGAATGAGCAAAGAAAGAGGCATCTTTCAATGAAAGAACATCACCTCAAGAGGGCATTCTTCTGCTTTTTGTTGTGACCATATAGTGACTGTGAAGCTCTTCCTTCTTAGCCATTTAGCCTGAGGGTAACATAATCCAGAACTTTTCATAGGATCATTTGCTCTTAATAACAGTATCAAATAATTCAGCCTTCCCCAAAATGGTGTCTATAGAACTATTGGAACCTGAACTCCTGGGTTGACTGAAAGGCACCTGGATAGAAAAGGTTACTATAGTCAAGTTTGATTTATTTCCAAATTAGAGTGGTATCATTGCAGTGACAAATTGGCCTCTTTATTGTAAGAAGGGAAAAATAGTGTTGTATTTCGGTAAATGAGGCCTAGAGTTTGGTGTACTGGTTTAAAGCACTAGACTAGATCCTGGGAGACTGTGAGTTCTACTTCTGCCTTAGGCACAAAACCAGCTAGATGATTGTGAACTAGTAATTTTTCTCAATCCTAGAAAGGAGAGGGCAAGGGCAAATCACTCCAGAAATCTAGCCAAGAAAGTTGCATGGGCTTGTCCATTTGTTTGACAGGAGTCAAGATTGTATCAAAGGTATGCCCTCCCCAAGTTTTAATAGAATTAATAGGATTGAATAATTGTTTATTTACTGAGACTTTACACAAAGTTACAACTTGTCTATACTGTAAACCATTTGCTTACAGTCTTCATCTGAAGGAGGATGTATGTAAACTGTGCTGTTGTGTTGTGCTATTTAAAATAATTTATTTTAATCTCAAAATAAAAAATATCAATTTTCTGATTTTTAAGGGCATTTGGTCCACTCTGGTGCCATGAAGATATCACACCCAAAAACCAGAATACAAAAAGTGCAGAGCAGCTTACCAATTTCTTGCGTCACGTTGTATCTGTCTTTAAAGATTCTAAATCAGGTACTAAACCAATTGATTTTATAACACCTTTACTTAATAAGTAGCTTTCTCAAATTTTATTTTGCTGGACAAAACCCTGATTTTCACAATAATTGTTGCTCACTACTGGTAGTAAAAATAAAATCAATCATGGCATGTATTTTTGTTTTTATGATTTGAGAATTGCCACAAATTAGGAACATAAGAAATTGATTTTAGTTGTATTCCTTTGTTGATCTCCTATTTGGCTATGATTTATAACAGAGGCAGATCAAATTGAAGAGAATCTGATTTTCTCAGGATTCAAATGAGAGATTTTTCCAGCATTCCTTAGGGATTCCGAGACAAAATTTGCAATACCCTTTAATGCTTTGTCAAATAAGTCCTTTGAATTCTTCACTAAATAGGACATAAAACTCTAAAGAGTTTTAAAGTCATTTCTTCAATTGGAGATCAAGCATGGTTCATTGGAGATGCCTGGGAAACAGTCTTAACTGGGATCAGTTTGATTCTGTTGGACCTGATGAAATGGACAGAGTCTTTGGTCTATAAGCATGGCCACGTATGATTCATATCCATGCCCCTTCTGGTTGATGGAGGTACCTGAGAGGTGACATTTGGGTGTATCCTAGAGATGGATCATTCATTCTTGACAGAGAATGATATTCTTGGCACCATTTAAAGAGGTGTTTGTACATCCCTTTTATAAGAAGCCGTCACTAGACTTTATCACTCTTGATAATTTTTATCCAGGCTCCCATCTATCCTTTTTAGGGAAGATGTTGAGCAGTGGTTGTGCTGCAGTTTTAAAGGATTATCTGGGCCCTTTCAGTCAGATATCAGATCCAGATATGGAATGAAACATCATTGGTCACGCTTTTGGATGACCTCTGGCAGGAGCGGGATGTAGGTAGTACATCCATCCTGGTTCTTCTTGACCTCTTGGTAGATTTCATCAACCATGGTATTCACTTTAGGAGTTGGGATATGGGACTGATTCCAATCGCTGTTGATAAATTGCTGTTGTACAGCTGCAGTCCTTGATTTGTGGAGTACTGCAGGGTTCATTGCTCTATCATTTCCTTTTGAACATCTACATGAAATTGCTGGGTGAGATCATTCATTACCATAAGAGGAGGTACCATCAGTATGCTGATGATACCCAGTATACTGAGGTCCCATCCCACCTAATCAGACAGGGAGAGTATATTGCAAGTGTATATCTGCATCCCGGGTGAATTAAATGATGCTGTAAACCTTCTTCTCTGGTGCCTAGAGGCTGTGGGGAACTGGATGCAATGAACCCTGGTAAAATGGAGTGGCTGTGCTTAGGTTACTCTGGATGGGGTTGCACTGCCCCAGATGGATCTAATGTATAATTGCAGGTTCTCCTGGACTCACAATTACTCCTCGAGAAGCAGATGGCAGTTGTCGCTAGGGGAGGCTTTGCTCAACTTTCTTTCAGTCACTTATGCACTCTACATGGGGCTACTCTTGAAGAATATCCAGAAGTTGCAACTGCAAAATGCAGTGACATGAACAGTTCTGAGGGACTCTCAGACATGTAACACCCCTGCTATGCAAGCTGTATTGGATACCAGTTTGCTTCTGAGTCCAATTTGAGGTTATCAAATTTAAAGCCCTTTGTGGCATGGGACCAGCCTTCCCAAGGAACTGTCTCATCCCAATTATATTGTCCGATCCCACCTGATCAGACAGGGAGGATATATTGCAGGTCTCATTGATTAAATAATTTTGACTGGTGAGTCATCTTTGGAACATCTTACTCCCAGAAGTGAGGCGAAAGAATGTTAAGACCTGGCCCTACCAATTGGCATGGAAGTTGATGAGTGATATGGACCTCAGGGCTGACTGGGGATGTGAGAGTGCTCCCTCCATCTTTTTTTTAATGTGTAATAATTTAATTTGAACTTTGTCCTTAAGTCTGTTAACTTTGTTGTATTTTTGGTTTTATGCCACTTTTTATGTTTTTATGGGAAATTGCCCAGAATCACCTAAATGAGATGGCTGGTGTAGAAATTTGATAGATAGATAAATAAGTAAATGCTTCAGATAATCATTTTCACATTAAGCTGCATTTGCTTCCTCCCTATGATTAAAAATTCCTGATATTTTTGTTGCTTCAAAAATGAAAATTTGCAATATATATTTCAAAGTCATGTATTATCTATGAGATAATATGACATTGATCCTGGTTTGGTTTGGTTTTCTCATCAGGCTTTCATTTGGAGCAGCATCTTAGTGAAATTGCACTGCAAACAGCTCTTTCTAGTTCCTCAAGACATTATGCTGGCCGCTCTTTTCAAATATTTCGGGCTCTAAAACAGCCACTTTCAGCACACGCATTGTCAGATCTGCTTTCAAGATTAGTGGAAGTTATAGGAGAACATGGAGAAGAAATTCAGGTATAAAAACAGTCCTATCCTGTCTTTGTAGAAACATAAGAAGTTGCCTTTCAGTGTTGGACGATCTAGCTCAGTGTTTTTCACAAGGACTAGCAACTTCTTTGCTAGTTTTTTTTCTTAATTTTAGCTTAGCAAATATCAAATATACACACCACTTACCATAAACAGTATCTCTTTCACTGTTAATTCCAAAACTCATGCTAGAGTGTTTTTGAATATTTAATGAAAACGTGCATTTGAATATTTAATGAAAACTAAGATTAGGCAGTAGATATTTAATGAATCACATTACTGGTAGTAATGGAATGATTTTATTATTGTTGTGAGCTTAAGATGGGTCACCATAGAAATCTTTTAAATAAGTGAAATAAATATACTGAAATGATCATATTTCTCTATTTTTGGCAGGGTTACGTTATGGAAGCCCTTCTTACATTAGAAGCTACTGTGGATACTCTGTATGATTGTCTGAAGAACAGTGATCTTTTGACAGTTTTATCACGGTAATGAATTTTTCTATTAAATTAAATATAACATTTTCTATAAATATTTGACTATAGAATTCAAAATGCAACTGCCTGGACTAGTTCGGAGACTACACACGTATACACAGAAGTGAGGATGTAATTCAAGTGCAAAATATAGAGTTACAATGTACAAATTCTGCAATAATGATAGAAGTTTATGTTATGTCCGCTCAACATCTGAGCCCACAGGCCATTCAAAGAAATGGATCTTGTAAAAAAGTAGGTGTTAGTAAATCAATTTGGGATATTGTTATATTCTTTTTGTAAAATAGTAACACCATTAAAAATGAGTGCCATAATTTATGAAGATTTATATACCGTATTCCTGTTTCATTAGATAGGCATACAATGTTTAGTTTTCTATCCGTCCATATGGAAGTCTTTCGTCCAGATTTCAGCTGTGATAACAGCTGCAAGTGCATTATTTACTTCCCCTGTCAAAGAAATTATTAGAATTTAAAGAACTGAAATAAAGCATGTACTAAAACTGGCATAGCTTGAGGCAAAGTCGCCTCTTATGTCAAAAGCCTTCCCACCTCAGTTATGTTACATTTTGCAATGATTTGAATATATTGACATTTGTGAGTGATTACAAAACATTTGATATTGGAATACTAGTAGTTTTCTTGCTTCCCAGCAGTAAAGCACAATAAAATATGAACCCTTTTAGAGATGAACACATTTACCTTCACCTTTATGTAGTCCCCTGTCATGTCAAGTTACTAGTTTGTTGGTAGAGCAGAATGATGCATGAATAAACTGAAAAAAAAGAGAAACAGAAAAGAAAATACTCTTCTGAATGCTGCATGAAAAATAAAGCCGACAGCCCAGGTTCAAGACCTGAGTGTTGTGCAACGGGGCTGAGCGTTCGTTTTTGCCTAGCTACTGCTCACCTAGCAATTCAAAGCATGCAAATGGGAGTAGATAAATAGGTACCACTTCAGTGGGGAGGAAACAGTGCTCCATGAATTCATGCTGGCCACATGACCACAGAAATGTCTTCAGACAGTGCTGGCTCAACAGCCTTGAAACAGGGATGGGCGCCACCTATAGTCAGCAACAACTAAGAGTAAAGTTCACTGAAATTCCTTTCCTTTCCTTTCTTTTCTTTGACTCAGTGCTGTATTGTATGCATTTAAATCTTTCGTACAATATTTCCATTATAATTTTACTCTCTGCTTTCTAAAAAAAGTGTTCTTCTTAAAACATAGGAGAAAGAAGATGGCTTACATAGTGCACTTTTTGTTTTTGTCCCTTCCTGACATGATATCTTGAGTTCAATGAGCAGAAAATCTATGGAAGGAATAGCTTTGTTTTTTTTTACCTCTCCTTGAAGATATTTCTGCTTAGTGTTACAGCTGCAATTAAATTGATAATTTATTCATATGATTGTTTTCTCTTAGTTCATCTTCACCAGACTTGACATCAAGTGCAAAACTGACAGCCAATCGGAAGAGCACAGGACAACTTAATGTGAATTCAGGAGCTGCCAGTGGCAGTACAGGCACTGCTGAGCGTAGCAGACATCAGAGGAGTTTTTCAGTGCCTAAAAAGTTTGGGGTTGTGGATAGAACTTCTGATCCCCCTCGCAGTGCCACTCTGGATAGGATTCAGGCTTGTACACAGCAAGGCCTTTCCTCCAAAACTAGGAGCTCCTCTTCTTTGAAGGACAGTCTTTCAGACCCTACCAATATTAACAATCCAACTAACCTGCTGGCTACCATTTTCTGGGGAGCAGTGGCTTTGATGGAATCTGATTTTGAATTTGAGTATCTAATGGCACTAAGATTGCTCAGTAAGCTACTCGTCCATCTGCCACTGGATAAAGTAGAAAACAGGGAAAAATTAGAAAAGCTACAAGGACAACTAAAATGGACAGATTTCTCAGGGCTCCAGCAACTTCTGCTTAAAGGTTTTACTTCTCTAACAACTACTGATCTCACACTTCAGCTCTTCAGTTTGCTGACTCCAGTATCACGTGTATCCATGGTTGATTCCTCTCAGGCTATAGGTACATCTAATACATGTTTTGTTTATTTTTGATCAAAAATAAAATGAACATAAAATGCTGAAAGCTAAAGTTGGATTTGGTAATATGCATTTATATAAATAACTAATTAAAAAATCTTAGAAACAGGCTAAGCAATTTCATACTGGTATTAGGAGGTCATAGGGTTACTGTCTCTGCTTCCTGGTAAATTATAATGAAAATAATGCATATTGTGTCATATTCCAAGTTTCCCCATTCTTCTTCTACTTCAGTCTCTACTTCCTTCTATTACTGAAGTGGGTGCTAATTTAAAATTTAAAGAGGAATACGAAAACCACCTTTCTTTTCTTACCATTAGCTTTCTGTCCAAGGTCCATTGTCCATTGTTCCCTGTCCATTCCTTCTTACCTCTATGTAAGAAGATGCCCAGTTAACCCTTTACTTTAGTAGAATGAAAGTACAATCTACTATTTTATCATTGTTTTCCCCAGGCATAGAAACCTACAAACTACACCTTCTATTCCGTATGAAATCTTATGTGTATAATTAATATACATTTACATTATTATGGTATATGCAATAATTAATAGCAATACATTTTGCATATTATTGAAACGACAAATGACTGAAAGTACCCAATTATTATTTTCACATAATAAGAAAAGAGACATGTATTTTTGGTATATAATGTATGTTTTCAGTCAGTTTCATTTATTATCATATAATATATAACAGCTTCACATTTATGTTTATTTCTATTTTTTAATGCCAGGATTTCCATTGAATGTTTTATGCCTTCTGCCTCATTTAATTCAGCACTTTGATGGCCCAAATCAGCTCTGCAAGGAAATAGCAGAGAGGATTGCTCAGGTATTCTATGTTTAACATTATGTGGATATTATTAAATCCAGGGCTGCCTTTTTTTTTCTTTTTGTTTTTAATGTATGTTGTTGTTCACTTGTTAGGTCTGTCTAGAAGAAAAGAACCCGAAGTTGTCAAATCTTGCACATGTCATGACTCTCTATAAAACACACAGCTATACAAGAGATTGTGCGACTTGGGTGAATGTTGTATGCCGTTACCTTCATGAAGCGTTTGCTGACATTACTCTGAATATGATTACGTACCTTGCTGAGGTATGTTTTCATTAGTTCATCCATTCTTCTCATAGTTCTAACAATAGATTTCCTGAAATATTTAGAACAACACTGAGTCTAAAAACACCTTATAGAAATTATTTATGATATAAAGAAGGTGGTGATGATTATGGCCAATAAGGCTGTGCAGTGCTCCAGGTCCCTTGGAGCAGGAGCAGTTTTAAATTTATTTATTTAAGAAAATTTGTATGGCTGCCCATTCACTCTCAATAATGCTGGGCAGCTTACAAAAACAAAAATAAAAATACATATACAAACAATTAAAAACAACACACACACATATACACACACACCAAGTGACAACAATCAGTGAAACAAGCCGCTTGGGTTCAATGCCATTTTGGGTTCCTCAGGGCCTTGTGAAAGAGTGTCAAAGTGGGGGCCAATATAAATGCAGCTTTAGAGCCACTATGTGATCTGGGAAAAGACAGAGCTCCTTTAAAGACTTATAGGCAGATGCTGCATTCATTCATTCATATATGCTCTGAAGAACCTTTTGAAATTAATTGGAAAAATTGTGCAGTCCTAACATCTATGTTTCCTAATTCAATATATCAGATGTCCACATATTTTTGCTACAGTAATCTGTTTTCTGTTACAATATAAAATTCTAATCTTTAGCTGTCTACAGTAATTATTATCGTGGTTTACTTAAGGATTATGAGCTTGTCTAATTTTTTTCACAGCTATTGGAAAAGGGGCTTCCTAACATGCAGCAATCACTTTTACAAATAATCTATAGTCTTCTTAGTTATATGGACTTATCAAACTTGCCTGTTAAACAGTTTAACATGGAAGTACTGAAGACCATAGAAAAATACGTACAAGTAAGTATGGTATTTTGCTCATAGTACTTGTGTAGAAACCAATATTAATTCAATCATTTCTTCCCATGTCTCTCAGTCTCAAAGACCTACCACTATTCTTCCTTCATTTAACATTGTTAAATAAATGGGGGATTAGCACTTTGTCCATGTCTTTCTTGGTATTGCAATGTATGTCAGAAGTAATCACAGTGTAATTAAATCTGCAGGTACATTGTGGGACTCAGTATAAAATTCTGCACCAATTAAATTCCTCTTCTACAGAAGGGTAATTGAACTTCACCAAGCGAAATTTGTTTTCTGTTAGCACATTCTGATAACTTTGCAATGTAGCAAGTTGTGTGATTTGTACAAGCTGCAAGGAGGTTAAGAACAAAATAATGGGCAACTATGGCAATAAATTGTACAGTAGATGACAAATGTTAATTATGGGCAAATATGATGTTAATGTCTACCTGATGGCTTAGTAAAATACTGTAACTATACATGATCCTTTACATGTTTTTTTATTATAGTTACTTTATTCAAATACTTGTTTGTTAAATTGGCATGGTAAATGTGACTGACATTGGTAAATAATGATAAAGAAAAACAGAAAATAGAATGGGCAAAGACATCACTATACTCCTCAGCTTGCTATTTTAAACTTGTTATTGTACAAAAATAATAAACTCTAATCAATAGAGTTGATAGAACATTTACTATTTTTATCGTTCTAGAAAATAAAATAAATCTGGGAGTAATGCGTTTAGAAAACATAAAAAGTGCAAGATGTCAAATTCTGTGCCAAGTAGAAGCCTAACAAGAAGCCTTGATAATATTTTGTAATATTACTAACATTTCCTTCTTGTTGTATTTAGTATATGGTTTTTTAACATAGAATATTTCAAAATATTATTATTACAGAGTAGTCAGATTTTCTGTATTCAGTACAATCGGTCTCTGGTGTATTTAATGTTACAAAATATATTTTTGTTCAATGTGTATGATTGTATGTGAATATTTGTGCAAATATTTATTTACAGAGCATTCACTGGCGAGAAGCCCTGAATATACTTAAATTGGTGGTTGCACGCTCAGCAAGTCTTGTTCTACCTTCTTATCAGCACAGTGATATTTCAAAAATGGAAATACATTGTATCTGGAATAATGCATCCAAGGAACTTCCTGGGAAAACTTTAGAGTTCCAGTTTGATATTTCCGAGGTACTGTACTTAGCATAATTAAATTAGCAATAGCATTTGGGCTTATATACTTGTTCTGACCTAGGCTTCCTGAGGCATTAACAAACTTCAATTAAATCCAAAAAAACTCTTTATTCTTACGGCTGTGAATTATATTAATTCACAGCCGTTAATAAGTCCTAAACAGTTCAGAAATAATTCAATAGCAGTCTGCCAGTCTTTTAAAAAAAGCTGATAAACCTTTATCTTACTTAAATGGCTGTCAACGACTTACCGTAAGTCCCAATTAGCTTGGCCAAAACCAACCGGAGTCCCAAAAATACACACACAGCTTCAGAGTGCAAACCGAACCGAGTAAACAATGTTGCTTCCTGCAGAGGCTTCTGTGCCTTTTCTCTTCCTTTTATGTCTTATGGGAGGGGCCAATCATCTCCAAGCCTTACTCCCGAGTCGCCCTTTCAATCCCAACAGTTCTTGCCTTCTGGCGGCTCTGCGCATGTGCGCACTGGTAAAAGGGGGAGCCTGTTCCTCTGCCTCACTTACTGTATGTCAGACTCTGGAGCCTCCAGAATCCAGAGCACATAGCTCCCAGATGGCCCTGGCCCCATCTCTGCATTGGATGCAGAGCCCTCACCCAAGCCTTCCTCAGCCTCCCCAACATGGCTTGGTGGGTGTGGCATCACTTGGTGGGTGTGGCTTGGTAGGCGTGGCAGGGGAAGGATACTGCAAAATCTCCATTTCCACCCCGTTCCTGGGGGAAGGTTACCATTGGTTCTCCGAACTACTCAAAATTTCCGCTACCAGTTCTCCAGAACTGGTCAGAATCTGCTGAATATCACCTCTGACTGCCACATACTATTTACTAAATAGTTGAAATCAAGAATTTCAAAAAATAGAATTTTTGAGTTTTAAAACTAATTACTATTCAGAGTTGTTATATGCACTATTGGATTAATATATGTAAATTTTAAACTTTTATTGATGTTTTACTTTAAGACACCAATTATTGGCAAGCGGTATGATGAGCTGCAGACTTCTTCAGGTCGTGATGGAAAACATAGAATAATGCCTGTCACACGGAGCACCTCTTCAACATCTTCTGGGTCTAATTCCAATGTCCTTGTGCCTGTTAGTTGGAAGAGACCTCAGTATTCTCAGGTAAAATTCTTACTGATTTTCTGTAACGGTGGATTGTTCCGTTCACTTTAGATTTAATTATTGTTGTTCAGAAATATTGTTTAACAAGCATTGAAATACAGAGAATCCAAATTGCAACAAAGTGGTATTTTGACAGATTAAATGATATTAATTAATTAACTAATTAAAGTTATGAAGAATTAGAGCTGAGGTTATGTTTTTTTTAACAAGCATTCCTACTTTTTCGCATATGTGTAACATTATTATTTCTAAAAATATCTTTTTTCACCTTTATTTTTTTAAAGAAAAGAACAAAAGAAAAGTTGGTGCATGTTCTGAGTCTTTGTGGTCAAGAGGTTGGTCTGAGCAAAAACCCCTCAGTAAGTTTTCTATTTCTTCTTGTATCATTTATGCACAATTAATTTATATCTTCAGTTTCAGATACTCTTTCATTTGCCTGACATAGTCATCCTGAATTTATGGCTCCTGCTAGATTTGCAGGTGGAGGACATGTTGGCTTTTGACACTCTTCGGCTGAGGTGCTAGTTGTGAGCCTATTTAGAGTGGAAGGGGACTTATACCCTCATCACCACTGGAATAATAATGCACTTTATGTGGACTGTAACATATCTTAGATGCCAGCAGACAAGAACTGCTCTAGCCATATAACAGCAGTGTTGCAGATGCTGCATTAACTTCGACTAAGACATGGATGCAATTCAAATTATTGACTTAAACATACAAAGCCCAACATGGATTTGGCTCTGAGATTAATCAGGACTATCTCCTTCATGTGCAACAGCCCATCCTTTAGATTTAACAAAATTATAGATGTTAAGTGTTCCTCGTGTATAGAAGATGCCAAAGTGCTGGTGGTCAGCAGCAATGCTTTTGTGGGTTGCACCTCCCTCTTCTGTAACCATCATCAAAACTTTTCTGTAAGGCCTTCAAGGTGTAATTATTTATATTATGTATTTTGGGGCTGGCACCTATGGTTCTTGTGTAATTATTGTTATATTGGGCATTGTTTTATTTTTATAATTTTGTTGCATTTTGACAGTCAAAATATCAGTCAGTCTGATGTTCAAATAAATAAAGTACATACAGAAATATATTTTTTCTATGAAGGGCATTAATTTGTGGAAAAATCAATTGGTTCTATTATATTTAAGCCATAAATGCATGTAAGACAAAATTACTTTGGCTTTCATGTCATCCCATCTGTTCCTCTCTATCTTTTCTATCCAGCATAAAATTGGATAGCAAATTCTTCTGTCCGGTATTAAATGCAGTTTAGTAAAACACATTGTGTTAATTTTTATCTGATTTTTGTCTTTTATTTTATATTGACATTTCCTTTGAGAACTCTATATGCCACTTATTTTTAAAGTGCAAATCTATATTATTTCTAGTAAATGAAATTGTAAAAATGAAAATACCTGAAATATTGAGATTGCCTTATTTTTTGTTTCAGGAATTATACAATAGTAAGACTGTAATCTCTCAAAATTCCTGCTGTAGGGAATGTCAGGATCAGCATCTAGACTAGTTAAACTTTAGTAGAATAATAGATAGTGCATACCAATTGTTTAATTTGCTGATAGTTTATGATCAGAGTCTACCAAGAAGCAATTCTGCATTTTTCTTCAAATAAAATCAGATTTAAAAACTAGATCAGCAAAACTAAAATGCTTTAGAAGTAATCCACATGTTTTAACTTGAACAATTGTGGGGAGTGGCCGATTTTATGAGGCTCCTTGAATGCTTATTTTTGTAATTGTATCTTGTTTCTATAAATGCTTGGATAAGCTAAGGCCGCATCGGTCTGCAGCTATTAGGAAGTAATTGGATGGGTTTCTACATTTCAGAGTTGTGCCTTTGTTCAAGTTTAATCTGAAGGCACCTGTCCAACATAAATAATACAAAAGAGTCTTCTAAAAATACTCTCTGAAGGAATTAGGTGTGTACGGAAAATACAGTTTCTGAATAGTCCATTAGTTTTAAGGCTAGTAGAAGGACCCGTAGAAGAATTTTTAAAAGGAAGTCATCCCTTTTCAATGTTTAGGTCATTTTTTCTTCCTGTGGAGATTTGGATCTAATTGAGCATCAAACTAGTCTGGTAGCTTCAGAAGACGGACAACGTGAACAAGAGAACATGGATGATTCTAACAGCGAGCAACAGTTCCGAGTCTTTAGAGATTTTGATTTCCTAGATGTGGAATTAGAAGATGGTGAGGTACGGTACATTCTTTTTGAAAAATCTTTATCATAGATTTAGCCCCATATTTGCCCTTCGCAGTAGTAATAGGGTTCTGTTTATATTTTAGTAAGTGCATAACTGAGTAACTATAATCTTGATTTTGCATGAACATTTTCAGAACGTTTTTAACAGTAGGGGATAAAAGGACCTAACACTCAGCAGATTACCATGCCAAATATATTTAAGGGTCATGATATTTTGCTGCCCCGCATGGAAACCTTACCACAATGTTAGAGCTTAATAAACTACTCGAATACTAAAATTAAAGCTAAAAGTTTGTTTTCCATACATTAAAATAAAACACAATGCTTTTACCATTCTTAACCATCTGCCTGACATGCTGATTGATGATCAGAACACATGCCTCATAAACCCATTAAACAACCATTTTAAAAGCACGCAATTTCATCAATGACTTTCCAGAAAGCTAAATCTTTCACTGTGTAAATCTTTAATGCTTCCTCTGCCTTATGACAGTGCACTTAGAAAGCTTGGTGGTCTGTAGAAGAAAAACAGGAGCTTGAGGGCTTGTAATTATGTCTCAGCAGGTAAAAGCTTGTCTGTTTTAACTGAAGCTGCTGAAAAGGCCTGCTAGCAGATTACTAGCAACATTTAATCTGCAGGGTCTTGTTTGTGTTTTTTATTTTATTTCTAAATAATATTTTTATACTTAATACGGATTCCTTCTCTCTAGAAATAATTGTTTCTGGTTAACTAGAGAAAAGATCAGCATTTGGTATTAAAGAACACTGCTTAGTGGTCTGACAATATCTTGCTCCATTCCCTTCTGCAAAGAAAAACAGGCAGTGAATGTAGAAAAGGAAAGAGATCCATAAAATAAAGAATAATTTAGGGAAGGCAATATCACCTGTGAGCCTCACCTCAATCCTGTAAATAAATCCTCTTGCCAGATTAAAGATAAAGATCCCCTATATAACAGGTCAGATTTTGGCTGTCCTAAAGAGGGTAGTGAGAGACAGGACGAATAGTAGCAATAATTTGGTGTCTTGATCTGTTCAGAAACTTCTTTAGCAGGATTGCTAATGTCAATGATGAGAGAGGGTGCTTTGCTAAAAAAAGGAGCATCTGATACTAGTTACTTTGCAGGATCTGAAGCATATCCATCACTACCAAGCTGTTTGATTTTGAATTACATTATTCTACTTCAGTTTGATGAGGTGAACTGGAAATAAATTACATTGAAATAAAAATCAGCTTTTGCCCTGTGCTGTTTAAATTTGGAACATTTTAACACAGCATTCTAAAGAAAATATATTTGCTAGAGTAACAATAATGTTTTGTAAATAAAAAATTACAAGGAATTGTAATGAATTGATCTGGAATTAGAACAGGAATTATGGTGCACATTTTTAGAGCCTCGGTGGCACAGAGGTTAGAGTGCAGTAATTGCAGGCTACTTCTGCTTACAGCCAGCTGCCTGTAATTTGGCAGATC
>JAOYMU010000274.1:17778493-17789897 GCA_025802295.1 Psammodynastes pulverulentus
TTGTTTGTTACCCGCCCCGAGTCCCGTTGTGGAGATGGGGCGGGCTATAAATCGCACTTAAATTAAATTAAATTAAATTTTCATCAGAAGAAAATCATGAATAGTTTCAGGAAGACTATTTGTGGGGAAATGATGTCAGATCTCTCCCACATACTCAGACTTGTATGGGACAGATAAAGGAGCAATCTTTGGGCAGTTCTCATTCAGTGCTTTGGCCTGCGCAGAAGCATCTCCCAGAGGAATGTGCCCTTTCTCTCCTTTTTAACAGATCATGACACTTTCCCCTTCTGAGGACACAAATCACATTGATGCCCTTTCCACGCCATGTGAGGCAGCAGCATCAGGTCCGCCTCCTTTCAGTTCAAGAACTTCTAGCTTTAATACATCTTTGCCAGAAATGAATACTCTCCAGGTCTCTGAAGATTCAAAGGTGAATGAATTTAAAATTTCAAGAAACAGTGGCCGGGATTGGTGGGGCGGGGTGTAGGGATATTTATTTGCTAAAAGATACCGTTTTAGGTCTGCAAAAATAACACTTTATAGTTCTATATAACAAAGTCAGATGTTTTTGTGCATCAAATTAAATATAGAAGCTTCTCAAGTTACCCTGGAAAATGTTGGCATTACATTTTGCAGCTTTAATAAAGCGGTGCAATAAGTGGTCTGTGGGAGTTAATATGAATTCTATTCCATCCCCTGAATGTGGGAGTGTTATTGTGCTACTGACTGCAGTGGATTTAATTTTTGCTTGTTTGGGCTACTTTGAGAAGGCTGATTACAGTATGCAGAGTTTTGTAAGTCTCAAAAGCCTGAAACAAAGCTTATTGTGGACACAACTATGAAAAGTTAGTAAAAGTTAATAAGGGCTTAGTAGATTTAGTGGTTGTGCTTGTGCTTTTTGTTTTCTTCTCTTGGAAATGCTTTCTTTTAAAAACGTTCAGTAAATTTTGTGACTCAAAAAAATGGCATTTTTCCAGTATTTTCTTCACTTCCATATACTTATGTCATGTTTTTCCCCCCTTCCTTTTGCTCTAAGTGAAAAGAATTAATTCTTCATAGTAATTTTTTGGTTTGATTGCTCATGTTTGGAATTTTCATGCAAATGAATAATTTTAGCTCCATGCAGCTGTATAACAAATACTACATCATATCATATGACCATATTTGATAAAAGAACTTTTATCTGGCTGTATCAATATTATTTGACTTTATAAGCACCCCTAAGTGATTTTGTCTTGGCTTGGAAGTAATCAGAATTAGTCTTAGCTACTAAGAGTTGTAGACTAGACTCAGAAATTTAAAAGTAGAATTCTGGAATAAAGCAAGAGCAATCCACTGTATTGTTTCTAGGACTAGCATGGGGACACATTCATTAAGTTATTTGAAACAAAATTCAGCTCAAATCGTAATACAATTTGCAGTGCTTATAATTATAACTGATTCCTTTAGGTGGAAGGTGCCCAAGAAGAAGAAGATACCTCAGTTCAGGAAGATGATCTATCTGGATCTACCAATGAACTCCCAGCAGCATTTGAATACAATGATAGTTTTAGTCTAGATATGACTGAAGCTGAAGAAAAAGGTGACCGACTGCTAGACCAATATGCACTTGCCAGGTGGGTTACTTACTCCCTCCCGCCCTCCCTCCCGTCCTTGGAGTTCAAGGCAATATACATAGCACTCTCTTCTGTTGTTCCCAACAACAACCTCCCTCTGAGGCTGTGAGTGTGAGTGGTCCATAGTTGCCCAGTGAAATTCTGTGGCCATCAGTGGAACTGAACCCAGCCTTCCTGCTCTTAGTCCAACACCATTTGTGTTTTATTCCAGACTTTAGATTAGTTCTTTCCATGTGCGTGCATTCGTGTGTGTGTATTTTCTTCACACAGTATTTACTTGAAAGATAAAAATATCTTTTTTCCACATAGTGGTGTCTGTGTTTTTATTGCCTTGTTTTCTTTTGAGGCAGCAGTCATACAATCAAGGTTGTGTTATACATATATTTATATATGAGAGCAGTTTTATCTATCTTTCTTTTTAATAAACTAAAAGTGCACACAACTAAATTCACAGCATAACAAAACATAGTAAAATGGTTCAAATAAACAAAAACTATTTCTTAAAATAAAACTAGGAGGAAATGTTTAAAAATGCAACAAAAACTTCAAGAGGCAGAGATTTAATTATAGGTATGCCAGGGTGAATTGAAAAATGTACACATGACAGAGTTTAAGAAATGATTCATATCAAATCATTAAACTCATTAAGATTGTACGTGTATGAAACCAAGATGTTTTAGACACATTATTTGTCCTTATCTAACATTTTTGAGATTTTCTTTGTTACAGTTTTGGTGAAGGTGACCGCACTGCTTCACCCCCGCCTTCCCCATTCTTCTCTGCTATCTTGGCTGCATTTCAGCCTACTGCCTGTGATGCTGTAGAAGAAGCTTGGCGTAGTCACATCAACCAGCTTATGTGTGACTCAGATGGCTCCTGTGCTGTTTATACTTTCCATGTGTTTTCCTCCTTGTTTAAGGTAAGGAAATGGTTCTAGAATCCTATGTAATCAATCTTGGGTAAATTTAAAAGCTTATAATTTGTAGTACAAGTGTCTAGAACCGTGATGGCGAACCTACACATGCCCATTCACCCGAGGGAGATCAGGCCAGCTGTAGCATCCAGCCTGATCTCTCTTTGCTTGCACACTCCAGCAAGCCTGATCTCCCCCAGGTCACTGGGTGGGAAGGAAGCTGAAAGGCTGTAAGGACCCCAAGAAGTGAGAAGTGGAGTATGGGATGCCTAAGAGAGGAGGAAGCCTTGGGAAGCCTAGGGAAGACAAGCCTGGGCCTGCAGTAGGCCTCTCAGCGCCTCCCTCACCCCTGAGGAACCCTGTACCAACTTAAAACCCATATGTTTGTTTCAATAACTGCATCAGGGAGTGTAGAGGATGGGTGTCGTTACCACATGCAACTTTAATGGGCAAACTCCATTATAGTCGTAATGCAAGAACTGTATGAAACTAAAAGATGCATTAAATTCTACAAGAAATGTAATTCTGCTTTACAGAATATTCAGAAAAGATTCTGCTTTCTAACTTGTGATGCTGCCAGCTATCTCGGTGACAATCTGCGAGGAATTGGCTCAAAGTTTGTGAGCTCATCCCAGATGCTGACTTCGTGTTCAGAATGTCCTACCCTTTTTGTAGATGCTGAAACCGTGAGTATACTTACATAAGCAATCACACAAAAGCAGCATGTTTATTAGAATTAGGTGGATGTGTAATTTCATCATATCTTTTCATGATCAGCATGTCAGTTCTCCTGAATATCTGTTCCCTGGATAATTAGAGATACATTGCTTATTATGGAGCATACAATACAGCCTTTAATGCATAATTATATTTTATTTTAGTTATTTATTTGCATCTCATCTTTATTATTATTTTTACAATTAACTGAAGATGGCAAACATATCCAACACACCTTTCTTCTCCATTTTCCCTACAACAACAAACCTGTGAGGTTGGTTGGGTTGAAAGTGAGTAACTGGCCCAAAGTCACCCCGCTGATTTTCATGCCTAAGACAGGACTTGACCTGACTGACGCTTTCTAGCCAGATGCCTTAATCAGCAAGATCTGTTTGTATACGAATTATCATGTCAGACTATAAACGGAAACTTACATCACCAAAATTCTACCATTCAAATACCAAACCATTTTCTTCATGAACTAGAGTCTGAAGGTTGAATCGCAGCACCTGAACTTATTTTCTTGTTACTTTGAGACATTTTGCTGGTCACCCAAGCAGCTTCATCAATCAGAGCAAGCTAGTTAGGCAAAGAGTCCTTGGAATGTACCAACTCCTCCCACATCAACCTCAGGCATTTCTTCCCTAAAGTGGTTGTAATATGTCAGTGCAGATTCCCAGTCATCCAGATAAAGTTGTCTGAAGATTGAGTCATGACAACTGGACTTATTTTCTTGATTTTTGAGATGTTTCACTGCTCATCCAAGCAGCTTCACCAATTGGAGCAAGTTAGTTAGGAGGAGAGGTTGGTGCAGGAGGAGTTGGTACATTCCAACGATTCTCCACCTAACTAACTTGCTCTGATTGATGAAACTACTTGGATGAGTAGTGAAACATTTCAAGCCAACAAGAAAATAAATCTAGTTTCCATGACTCAGCCTTAAGATAACTTTATCAGGATGACTGAGAATCTTCACCAGAGAGTTTCTCTGCAGCATTTGATCTCACATGAAGCATTGTGCCTCAGACAGAGCCATTCTGCATGACCATTCTAGACTTTAATTCTCATGGGATTGTCCCGGCTGATTTTCATTACTCAATGAGAGCAATTTTTACCAGTGTTTGAAAGAAACAGTGTTCACTGAAGCATCTTTATTTTTTTTCCAGCTTCTCTCTTGTGGGCTTCTAGAGAAATTAAAGTTTAGTGTCTTAGAACTACAAGAATACTTGGATACATATAATAACAGAAAAGAAGCAACACTTTCTGTAAGCATGATTGTTATGTTTTGTCTTATGTTGATTTTGTCTTACTTTTAAATATAAAATCTGGAAGGAGATTTAGTTCATCAGTAAACCATTTTTTTGGGAGAACATAGAGCTAGTTAACACTGATGTATATTCATTACTCTCAGAATATACTGTATATTAAAGATTTTAACTTTAAAAACTTAAACACATTTTAGGAAGTAAAAAGATTTTAGGAATTGCAGTCATGATAATGTGATTAAATTTGATTAAGTTATAATGTAGTATCTACTACATTTTCATTCAAGAATTTTATATTCAGCACAGTAATGCGTCCTTTCTTAGATTTATTCCAGAAAATATTTAGGAATTCAGTAAAATGCATATTATCTCAAAAGTATGATTTTTGAAAAATTGAAAGTTTATATCTTCTGTGCTAATGCCTATATAAATATGTGTGGGTGTGTATGTGTATGTATGTATGTACACACATATATACATATATATTGTTTTTTATAAACAGTGGCTGGCAAACTGCAAGGCAACTTTTTCAGGGGGTTCAAGAGATGGGGTTATCACTTGTCAGCCAGGAGATTCAGAAGAAAAGGTAATAAAAATTCTGGTTATATGGTGTTCTTTCTGGAGGAAGATTTTTGTGTGCCTTGTGTTGTTTTCAATTTCAGTCTAATACCAAAGCAACTATGAAACTTAATATAAACAAATTCTGAATTATTCGCATACATGCTGAGGAGAAATTTGTACTCTCGTGGTTTTTTTAACATTGAAAAATCCCTTCTTCCTGCAAATCCCCATCAGTAAGTCAAAATACATGTACATACCTAAAAACCATAGAAATTTATTAATTTAATTGCTATGGCCGCCCATCTCAACCAAATGCCAATAATGGAGAAAAAAACAGGCCTTTCTGTGGAGATTCTCGGTCATCTAGGTCATGGTTGTCCCAACGCTGCTTTTTCACTTTTGAAAAAGTTTTATTGGTACAGTTTTTGAACACATTTTCACCCCCAACCCCTCCCTCCATCCCTCACCCAACTCCCCTAACCCTCTACCCCCCTCCTCTTCCCACTTCCCAGAACCAGCACATGGTAGTTAAGCTATATATCTCAAATTTAGCACTAATTATACATTTCTGTTAGTTAAAATTATTTCTTCAGATCCATTCTAACTTTATAATATATACCTATAAAGATCTCTAAGTAAAATTAATGATCAATTAATAATAAACCCTTTAGAATTTCTAGTTGACAAATAACAAACCCTTTAACTCCTAATTGGAAAAAGAAAGAAAAAAGAGGAATAAGGCAAGGACAGTTAAAAATCTTTTCAAATTTAAACTATAAGCACTTAATTATAACCTAACTTCTTAGTAGCAAATCTCAGAATTTCCCTCACCCTTATATACCTTGTTTGTTTGTTTTTGTTTTTTTTAAGAAAACTCTGTATCTGGTATTTTGGTTAGACCAGCCTTTTCCAAATATTGTTTAGTTGTATCTTCTGGAGTTTTTTCTTAACTATACAGTTTCATAAAGAATTCATGGATTATTTTCTTTTTGTCTTCATTCTAGCAGTTGGTGTATCATTTTCTTCTTGTACACTAACCATCTTCTTGGCTTATTCACATGTTCAAAGAAGTTTTGTTTTATCATTTTAATTTTTTGTGCCATTTTGTCTTGTACTATTAAATTCAATTTATGTTTTATTAAATCACTTTTATCTTTTATCTTAGGTTTTTTTTTTGCGTCTTTCTGCAGTTCTATCTCTAGTCTTTTAAGCTCGTCTTGCTTTTGCTGTTGTTTCTTTTTCTTATGTTTTCTTGCTATATATGTTATCACTAATCCTCACACATATGTTTTTGCCATATCCCAGACATTTTGCAGTGATGTTTCTTCCTCGACGAGCTGCGGCACCACCGGAAGCCAAATTCCCTTCCATGCGACTTTTATGGGACTATGGTCTGCCCATATATTCATTACTATATTTACTTCTTGGACATCTGGTCTCATTCCTGACATCATCCACACCGTGTCTATTCTCGACCATGATTGATGTCTATTCAAGTCGAATGTGTATTGTTTTGCTTTTGGATTTAACTCTCTCCATACATGCTGCAAGCCTATTTCTTGTGTCATCTCAGAGAAGGTTTTTGGATGTGTTCTTATTTTTTTAGTCCTTTTGCTGCTTCTGTGATCTTTTTTAGCATCCACAATAGCATTGAAATCCCCTATCATACATATATTTTTGTATGTCCATTTCTGTTATCTTTTTATGAAGTCTTGTGTAGAACTCTTCCTACTTATTATTTGGAGCATATATTGCAATCAAGAGGGTTTGTTTCTGGTTTATTAATACCTCCATCCTTAGTATTCTCCCTTCTTCATCTGCATATATATTTAGTTTTTAACAATTCACTGACATATAGTACTACCCCTCTTTTCTTTTGATGTGCTAGTGATGAATACATCTTCCTGATTTTAGGGTATTCCAGTAGATTGCCATGTTGTCCTTTAATAGGTACTTCTTGAAGACAAATTATATCTAATTTTAATCTTTGTAGTTTTGTAAAGGTTTGTTTTCTTTTTATGGGGGAGTTCAATCCATTTATGTTAACAGATAGAATCTTTACTTCCTCATCCATCTTTTCACTTATATATAAGTCTTACCCTTCTAGTTGTTCTTATCTCTCTCTGTCCTTTTATTCTTGCACTTCTTGTTCCACCTGCTCATTTTCCACCTTCACTCTTCTTACTCTAAAACTTTTTCTTCTACTTGCACTTCTTGACTTTTATTTTCTATCTCCTCTGGGATTTAATCCATCAGATCAGACAGGTGTTCTCTTGCTATTTTTTTTTTGCTTATTTTAACTTTTATTTCTGATCTGTCTTTTACAGTTATGTTTTTGGTAGGTTGGGCTATAGTTTCTTTTTGCATGTAGAATGAGTTGAGCAGCTCTGCTTTCTCTCTGTTGCCTGTTACGTCCTTGCTGTCTTCTCTCTTTAGTGGACTGACTGTTTCCTTGATTTTTTTTCCTTGTTATTTATATATTGGAAGAAACTTTTTAAAAATTATCTTTGACTTTTGTTGCAAGTTTTTGTTCATTCTGAGCCTTTGCTTTCCTGTCTTCATCTTTGCAGATTCTGGCTATATGCTGATATTTTGCCTTAGTTGTGTGTCCCACTTTCCATTTTTTGTACTTATTCTTTTTGTCTTTCAATTTGTCAGAGAGATCTTTGTGCAGCCATGCTGGTTTCTATTGTGTTGGGATGGGCTTTTATGATCATATTTTTCAGAGTTTCCCAAAATTCTTGAGTTGTTTTGCCCTTTAGGATTTTCATCCAAGGAATTTTTCCCAAGTTTTCTATAAGCTTGTTAAAATCATCTCTTTGAAAGTCTAGGACTCTGGTATCATTGTGTTCTATTGCTTGTGTTTGCGCTATGTTGAATTCTCGTATGACATGGTCACTCTCACCCAAGGTTCCTGCAGTTTCAACTCCTTCTATCCCTTCTTCTCTGTTTGTAAGAATTAAGTCCAGTATGGCTGTCCTCCTAGTTCCCTCCTCTATCTTTTGGACAGCTAGGTTAGTTAGGAACTATAACATATCAGAAACTTGGTGGAAGGAAACCCATGACTGGGACATACTGATAGAAAGATATAAATTATTCAAAAAAACTAGACTCCATAAAAGAGAAGTATTCTGACTCAACCTTCACAAGTAGTGATAAGATTTTATTCACGAGTAAAAGAAACACCTTTTTATAACAGGGCAGTCACAGTCTTTTATTTACAGGGATAAACAAAAAAAAAGCAAATGTAATTAGTCCCAACAAACCTGGGTTTAACCAAGAAATCCAAATTTCTTGTATACTAGAAATGAATAGATGTCTGCGACAACCAGCCACTCCCAACCCCCTCCTATTTATTTCCCAGCCAGAGAGGGGCTGGCTATCGTCTGCATCTGCCTCTCCCTGATAGCCAGCTTACTGCTTTCCTTTATTCAACTCTCTTTTCCTCTCTGTGCATATGTGCATCTGGGATGGGCCCCATCTGCTCCTCCCTCCCTCAGCTCAGGACCCAAAGACAGCTGTCTCTCCATCTGGGGGAGGATGGAAAGCCCTGGCTCTGTGTCTCTGATGCTGTGAAGCTGGCCCAGGCTTTCCTTCCACCTCCTCATCTGAGTCTGCAGCTATCTCTGTTGACAGCCAACAGACCACAACAAGGAGGTGGAGTTGCACTATATGTAAAAGACCACTACATTGCTACAGAAATGCATGAAACCAAAGACAAAAGCTTCCTAGAATACATATGGGTCAATATAAAAGAAAAAATAATGACATTGTGATAGGTATATACTACAGCCACCCAACCAAGCAGAAAAATATGTGTACTTTTTTCTAATCAATTAACAAATATATGTAGGAAACACGCTACAATAGTAATGGGGGACTTCAATTATCTTGACATTTATTTTTATATTGTAATTAATTTATATAAATTACAAATAAGCATTTTTTTTCTTGATGATCCCAGTTAAAAAATATTTGAAAATATTATTGTTACAAGAAAAAAAACTGTATCTGGTTTGATAGACTTCAGCAGTATGCAGATTAACTGTTAACTATATATAAATGAAAGAAGCAATATCTGTTTATGCTGCTTATTTGTAATTTATATAAATTATTTACAACATAAAAATAGAATGCTCCTCATCCAATGGTTGAAATCATGATGAATTTTCATTCTATATCATTCACATAACTAGAATTCTTGTAAATAAAGCTTCATTAAGGATTTTAATCAAATATTTTCTTCTCTATTTTAAAGTTTGGGTTGTAATGTTTGTAAATTGTAGTAGAAAAAATAGTTGTACAGGTCTATGAAAGTAGTGATTATTTTTTCTGATTGTTGCACTTAATCTCTCCATCCAGTTGTCTATTGATGAGCGTATCAAGCAGCTGCATGAGGCCCACCGAGATTTTGGCCCGACTTCTCAGCACTTTCTTTCCAGTAAGTAATATCATTTCTGTTGTTGCTGCTGCTGCTGCTAACTTACATTGTGATCCTAATATTTTGAAAAGCCTACCATGGATAAGATATTGTGCTGTTTCTATTGTATATTCTGTTAAGTGTTGTACAATTCAGCAATTCAGATTTGTTTTAAGTTGAAGCATTCTGCATCTCTGCACTGTGCCCTTAAGCTCTTCCTGTCATGTGCTAATGCTGGTTGGACTCAAAGCCATCTTAAGAATACTACAAGCTACCATAAACACACACACACACACATACACACACACACACACACTGGATAATTTCTCTGCTCCTGTGTTGTCACAACTTTCCACAGGAGCTTAAAATGACATTTGTCTTCAGTGATTTCATTCACTGAATATGTATACTTTTAGTAGAACACATGTGTACATTGGTGTATAGGTATGCATAAACACACAACCATATATATTATAAAATTTATATAGACTAAGCTAAAAAATAAAAATGCACACATGCAGACAGCTTTAAAATCAATATTCCTTTATAAATCAATTTCATGCTTATTCAATGAATTCTGTTTCAGTTAACCTTATAGAAACTCTTCATTCATGTTTCTGGTGGTGCAGTGGTTATATTTGGGTGATATGCAGAATATCACTGCTTTGAAACCCGGATATATTTTTCAATTACTATTTTTTCTTTATCTAAGTTTGTTTTTGTTGTGATGAAAACCTCCTCAAGTGACTGGAAAATGATAAAACAGTGTACCAATACATTTGTTTTTAAAAAGCCCAGTGGAATAAGTAACTCAGGAAAACAAAAATAATAAAAACATTTGGCAAGGTTTTGAAGCAGCGATTCTTTGCATATCAGGCAAATGTTTATGTACTCTACTACCAGGATGTCATTGTTAACAGTTGCTGCAGACTGGTAAATTGATCCAGATGAAAGATAAGTCCTAATTCTGTGGCAATAGTCAACTGAAGAGGAAAGATTTGCCTGGAAGAAACTAAATGTGGCAGACAAACTGTACAATGATACTTGAGCAAGTACTATCAACATACTATCCCCAAAAAAGGGGAGGGGAGTCACAGGCAGAAGTCACATTCATACTGAGCTGGAAGTTATTAAAATACAAGGTCATCTGGTCCTGCCCTACAATAATCTTCGGTAGCCCATACTCATGATTTGACAACATGGTAGCAAGGCTATGTCTTTTAATTCAAAATATTATACAATTAAATGGAGAAAGAAAATACCCTACACATGCATGCATCTCCCTACCCATCCACTCACCCATCCACCCCAGCACACATACCAGGCCGGGGGAGGGGGGCTATAAGGAAAACTTTTAACTTATTAAGAACCCACAGACCAACAATATCCAGTGACAGAAAAGAATGATGCTAATGCTATTTTCAGATTGTTCTACTCACTAGAAAACTCATTTCAAGAAAAAAAGAGGTTGCATGCTAGACAAGATGTATCTAATGAAACATAGAAAGTATAATCAATCAGGTCTTTTGGACTAACGGTAATTACTTTTATCTTTATTTAGCAGTTAATTTCCAGATACATTATCTATTAAATCCCTTAAAAGGGGGGAAGAGAGTATTTTTATACAAAAAATTCTGGAGGATATTCTGCTATTAATCCATTTTCTTTTTTAAAAAAAAAATAATTTTTATTAGTTATAAAACATAAAAATAAACACACAAACACATAACAAACAACACATTAAAACAAAACAACAATTAAAAAAAAACTTGTCGAAAATACTTATAGCGATTATCTGTGTGACACATTGATCATTCTCAAATAGCATCATAACGAAATTCTTCTTTAATTTAATCCTAACCATATAAATCCTATAATTATATACAAATTACAATTATCAATATCTATTCTC
>JAOYMU010000274.1:17852987-17872095 GCA_025802295.1 Psammodynastes pulverulentus
CTTTTGGTAATTTTTAATTTTAATTCTATTTTAGTTTTAAATTTCTTTTATATTTTGTTGTGATGTCCTTTTATTGCGGTTACCCGCCCCGAGTCCCTTTGTGGAGATGGGGCGGGCTATAAATTTGATTAAATAAATAAATAAATAAAATAATTACGACTGATCCTTGTATTTGTTGGTTGTAGTGTACTTGTGGTCACATCTACATGTTTGATGCCCACAATATCAGTGTTGCAGTGTCCCACAGTCACCTGATCACCAATTACAACCACCATGTCAGTTTCTCACAAGTAAAAACCATGGGAAAGCCAACATGAGTTCACAAATGGTGACCATGTGAGGTCCTCACTTAAAAGATTGTGTGGATGTGATTTATAATAGCAACTCTAAGTGCTAGAAATTGTGTCACTAAGCAATGAGGTCACATGCTGTAATGCTTTAAAGCTACAGCATTTAGCAACTGAAATTCCAGTCCCAATTGCCATTAGCTATATACTTCATTATTAAAAAATCAAAATATGTTCTTTTGGCAACTCCTGACATTCAAAAATAAGGTATTAGTTGTATACTTCAAATAATTTCATAAAACATGTATCGATACTACACCTGAGGTGTTATTTCAGTTTTTGTTGTTTTGTTTTTAAGTTGCTGTTCACTCCCCAGAGTTGAATGTCAAGTGGATGGCCATATAGAATTAAATAATAATTTAACATGTTATCCATATTCTACCAGAATATAGTTATAATACAAAAATATTGTTTTTGTCTTGCAGAACAATGGCTACTTTAGCAATGATGCACAATGCAAAGTCATGAGTTTGCTAAAATCAGATCCCTTGCAATTACGTAATTTATCTAAAGAATGTGGCTTGGATCCTCCCTGGAAATCTGATGGAGGAAATAAACAAGCAGTAAGTTTATCAAAAGAACAATTTTATAAATGCTGTTCAGAAGTAAATTATTCTATGTTAATTGGATTTCCTATCAAGAATTTCAATTAAAATCTTGGTTTTGTTGATTAGAAAGATTTGGTGTTAAGGAAATGGCTAGTTATATATTAATGTGTAAAAGCAAAAAGTTGAAGCTGGAGTGTACTGAGCTAGGAAGAGTTGTAAGTTAATGCCCCTTCTCTTTCTTTTTCTCTTCCCCTTTGTATTCCACACCCCCTTTTCCCGTTCCCTTTCCCCCCTTAATTTCTTATTATTTTTTTTTGTATTTTATATTTTATGTAATAAAATAAAACAGAATAAAAAATATTTAAGGGCATTTCATAATCTTATATAGTCACTGCTGAGAATTCTATAGGCCAGGATTGCTGTCTCCTATTGATCATTTAAGTATTTGGTAGAGACATTATCTAAGATTGCTTTGAAGAATGTTATTTAAAAAGCATACACATCTAAAGAGAAAGGCATTATTTAGTTCAAATGTTCTTACTGAGTAAAAGTAGCTTAAACAACCCAATTTTTGTTGTCTTTTTAAGATTACAGTTCCCAACAGTGACCTAAGACATCAAAGTCCTTTGACCATTGAAAGGTCAGACATAAAACCCTCCTTTTCTCTTGGATCTGCAAAAGTGACACCAGATTTTCAAGAAACTCCAAAGAACTATAAGAAAAGAAAGGCAATGGATCTGCTCAATCGAGTCCCTTCCCCTCCACCTGTGAAGCCAATCTGCGCATTTATTTCACCATCTTTAAAAAAAGCATTTCAGCCCCCTCGAAGCACTTGTGCCCGGAGCAAAACATCAATTAGAAAAACTGAAAGTAAGAATGACAAACATCCGCTGCTAATGTTAAATGGGACTGATTTTGCTCCTGAAAGCAATTTTGTTGCTGATGAGGAACTTGCAATGATAAATACCCAAGCTCTTAAGTAATTTTTCAGAAGAGCAAGGAATTGTATCTATGGGTGACACTGCACATGTGATATCCAGCACATGATGCTGCAGTTTTTTACAGGCTGATTACTCTGTCCAGCCTACTATTTCTTTGGTAATACCAAAGAAAATTAATTCCTATAAAGGAAAACAGAATTAACAGTTCATTATTGTGAAGGAAATGTTACAGAGGCAAAGAAAATAATGTCACTGTTAATATAGTTAATATTTAATGTGTGAATTACCTTTTAAAACTCTCAACATTGTAAATGTTTAGATTTGTTTATTACACATTTTAGCTCAAAACAAACATTTTAAGACACTTCAGTAAGAATAACTTGCAAATTCCTGATACGTAAGCCAGAGGTACATTTCTGGGTCTATTAGTTTCAAATTTTTATCTCAGATTTAAAGTTTTCCAAATATTCAATGCATCTTATATCAAAGTTAGCTTTTGAACAAATGGCTTAACAGAAGAATACATAAAAAGGTTGCACAAAAGGATTTTCTTGGGGTTTTTTTCTTTCCTAAAAATGCTCTATAAGTGGATATTCTAAACAGTGTTATATGTATCAAAGGTTGTCGAAGGGACTAGTGCTCATGTTGTTTTATCAAATTTGAATATTAAAATAGCATCAAATTATCCTCTTTTCTAAAGAGGAAGAAAAAAGGAAATGATCCCCCATCCTTTAATATTTTCAAATGGGAAATTGCCTAATCTAGAACTTGTTTCAAAAATATTTTCAGGGATCCTTCCACTAACACTGGGAAAATACATATAATTTCTTCGTTGCCAGGAACTGAGTTCTGCAAAAAGATATATTATTATTACAGCGATCTCTAAATCGTAATGACAAATATGTCCTTGAACACTAATCTATCTTTATACACCAGTAGAAAACTATAACAGGAAGCAGTTTTCACGTATGAATACAATGATCATTATCTGTATATACTTATGTTTGGATAATGTTGCCAAAATTTTACAATAAAATTACATAATATCCATGATAAAAGAGTTAAATGCATTGCAAATGATATGTTGAATTCCTGGCATATTTAATTATATCTTAATTGTTTGATATGCTTCACAAATTTCATTGGGCTTGGGGTTCTTAAAATTTGAGCCTATTAGATTTGTGTCCCTAAAATACAATGAACATTTTTTAAAAAAATAATAAGGTTCTGGCTAATTTTTAAAGAATGAATAAAAACAAGATCAAGGACAAAAGAATCCAGTTTTTGCTATAAAGTGAAAAAGTTTAAATTTTTCAGAAGAAAAAAACATTTCAATCAATATTAATAGCTGTAATAATTTTAATATTTTGGTTTTAGTCAGTACTATATCTAGTTTTTAATATTTATGCTGATTTCTGACTCATCTAAGTATTTATTACTTAATAGGAAAGTTGAGGTGCATCTTGCTTGTTTCACAAAGACCAAATTCTACAAGATTATCATTTTTGTGGAATAAAAAAAAAATTGAGGCTGTGCTTTTTCTCTGTACTATTTTATGTTAACAAATTACTACCAGATACATAAAATCTATCAGAACTAGGAATTCAAAAATAGGAATCTAATCAGCTCATCTCTTCGAACAATACACTGAATAGGATTTTTAAAAGAGAAAATCAAAAACCAGAAGAGTAAAAGAAGCTACATACTATGGATACACATTTTAAAAACATAGAATCTGGAACACAGAAACTATAGGACTTAAAAAAACAAGATCATTGTTAAATACTACTCAACAACCATTACAATTAATCTGTACTAGTTCTGAGGATTTCACAAATCTGTACTGGTTTTGGGAGCAGCTTCAGGTTTAGTTATCCTGCAGCTCAAAGCGTTGCCCATCCATTCATAAAACGCTTGGTTCTGGTTCTCTTGAAGGCTCAGGCTTCTCATACACTGAACAGTCAGACTTGGACATTGGTAAAGGCACAAATAGAAAAGATTTCTGCCATTGGATTAGAGTCTATTTTTGTCCTTACTGAGAAATCAAACACATTTTGTGGCTGTTGCTACCACAGAATTGCTTTTCTTAATGTATGAAAATGATATCTCATATATCATAGTTAGCATTTTAATGCCAACAGTCAACATGGTATTTGGCTGATATACGTAGAGCTAAATAGGGGCCACCCTGTAATTTCTTGTGTGAATATAAAGCCTAACATGAAAATGGTTGCAGAAAATAAACTAAAAATGTGAAAAAGCAACAATGATTAAAATTGTTTAAATAATTTCTATAATTTTCTTTAAAATCTGCAAGAATTATGGAACATCAAGTTTAAATGGGTTAAAACCTACTTTAGTTCAGTAGAAAAATAGAAAATTGCTAAGAATCTAAAACAATATACAAATCGATAAAATCTATAATCTCCCATTAAAATCCTTCAATTTCATGACCTATTCATTCTGTTGTTGGAAAAAGCTGAATTCAGACGAGAATTACGCCCAGAATTGCAGTATCTGGCTGGTTCTTCAGAATGAAGCACTGTATGGAAGGTAACATTATGCTCATATTCATCTTTCATCCGTCGTATTTTCTCAAATGAAACACCATGATGATTACGTCTGTAAAATAAATGTAAAAATATGTCAACGAAAGCATGAGAATATTAATTCTCCCTGATCCATGCATTAGGGTGGGTGTGATGTCACTCGTGTCGGTGCCTTTGGTGGCCAGAGCGTTCTGCCAGAGAAACAGACTCCCAAGCTCTGTTTTCAGCTGCAATGGCCTCCTGCAACCCTCTGCCAGTGAAAGCATAGCTTGGAAGGGCCGCAAGGAGCTCTCCCAAGCTCCATTTTCGCTGGCAGAGGCACTGTGGGTCGGTCCTTAGCTGTTTCCAGGGTGGCCCCATAGGCAATGGAGCCAATTGCAAGAGAAGTGATATAATTTGCTTCACCAGATAGGAACCATCAGATTGTAATGTTTTAATTTAGATTCCTGCCCTGAGCAGAGGGTTGAACTCAATGGCCTAAATAGTCCCTTCCAAATCTATGAATATAAAGCTCTCAATGTGCTTTGTGTGGAATAACTTTTGACACAGAAGAAATAAAATTCATGCTTTCTCAATGGATGCTTTTGCTCCTAACTTTTTCACTTTTAGGAGATTAACATAGAGCTTAACATTAACAAGAAAATCATACTTCAGAAATCATGCCAAATAATTTATCAATTTAAAAATAACATTTAGTTTTTCCCAGATTTCTTATTTTTCAAATCCCATGTTGTTTTTCATTAATTATTGCTGCAGGTTTATCTTTAAATACAAATGTTTGCTATTTGCAAATTGCTATATTTACAAGATATTTTCCAACACTGAAATTTATGTTTAAAATGGGATATATACTCCATTTATGACTCATGAGATATAGTACCTACATGGCAATCTGTCTTCTCGTAGTTTTAAGGTCACAATTTTTGCAACATATCCAAGAAACTACACTACTATGATACATAAGCAGGATGATTATTTAGAGATCTCCAACTAGACTAGTAGAAGTCAACTTTCCTACAAGCCTCTTGCCAAAATCAGAATTCAAATCAATCAGTGATTACAAACAATGGTTGCCTGTTTTTTCTAAATTTGGTTGTAAAAGGTACCTCGCTAATTCCCGAACATGGAACTTCCAACGTGTATCTGGCTCCCGAAATATAACTTCATATCTGTTTTCAAATGCCTGATTAAAGAAAAATAAATTATGTTACAATTTTAAAAAATACGATAATGTTTTAATCTATTAAGCAGTGTTTTTCCATATTTCTCTCTACCATGAGGGAGAAAAAAATCTCAAAGGCTTGAGTTGTGCAACACATTTAACCTGAGTACTGAATAAACCCAATACACTGATTAATAAACTGCATGCCACACATTAAGCCACCAAAAAATAAAGTTAAAAATAGCATATGTGAATGTAGCCCATACAGCTGCACCGGATCTGGTTTAGTAGGTTGTACTTGCTTCTCAAGCATGTTAATCTTCACTATCCAAAATTTAACTATCAAAAAAAGAGCGGTGGTATCCTTCCCACATTTTATGAACCCCTAAAATGACATTTTTTTATAATTTGGCATGAATCCAGAACATACAGAGAGGCCCCCTAATTCTTTTTCTTGAATGATTAATTCAAATTGAATTTCTTCAGCCAGCACTTCCTGAAAGGACTATCCATAAAATAATCATTTAGAAAGAGTACTAAATTCTAAATGAAATGGGCATTCTCACAAAAGTTGTTAGTTGTAAGAGGCAACGTCTCGTGTTATAGCTATTCCAAGCATAGTAACTAGATCTTGGCAGCTTATACATCAGGATTTATTTCCAGGCTAGTAAAATCAGCAGATTTACTAATCTAATCATACCTACTGCTATTGGCTTTGATGGATTGACATTGGCATGCCAGCCTGCTGTTACCTAAGCACATCATTCAGGATTGCAGACCCATGGCAAACTGCTGCAGGACAAGGCACACTACAGCTGATTAACTTCCAATGTTGCCGGGAGCTTAGGCTGTAAATACAGAGATCACTATGAATGCCAGAGTGGAAATTCTGGCGTATGTTTTGAATATACTTCAATGGATATGGATGTTCTGTGCGTTCTTTTGAGTGAGATTGAGTTGAGTTGAGCTTCAGAATACATGGGTAGATATTATTGAGTTTATATGAATGTTCCCATATCAATATTACTGTTCATGCAAGAGTTAAGCAGCAGCATTTTTGCAGCAACCTAACAGAGACTGTGCAGACAGAAGTCCAGCAAAAAGCAATTTGAATGGAAGACTGACTTTTAAAAGATCCTTTTTGCTTTAACTTGCTTAACATTGGGGTGATAATCTATAAAAAATAACTACAAGGAATAATTCTTCCCATGACCTCCTACGAGCCTTACTTTTAACATTTTGAAAAGAACAATAAAATAATCTGCCAAATTGTTTTGCATTGGGTTTTTCTTTTTGAATAGCATCCCATCTAACCTTGTATTCCTGAGATGAAGAACAAGGGAAGTCCCCACTGTCCCCCTCATTGAAAACAGAGGGGACTTTCCTTGTTTTTAATGACTAGAATACTTGAAATATTTTATTAAAATGCAACAAATTATATTCTGTCAAATAAAGTGAGATTGTTTTGTTGGAAGCTTAAGCAAAATATGTTTTGTAACCCACACATATCTCCTATTATTTATTCTATTTCTCAGAATTATTTATTCAAGCATGAATATGCTATTCAAGTGGTATATAGAAGAGCAAGTGGCGGTCGTGGCCAGGAGAGCCTTTGCACAACTGCGGGTTGAGCACCACTTATGCCCTTTCCTGGACCAACAGTCCCTACTCAGTCACTCATGCCCTAGTCACTTCCTATCTTGACTATTGTAATGTGTTCTACATGAGGCTGCCCTTGAAGAGCATCCAGAAGCTCCAGTTAGTGCAAAATGCAGCGGCCCGCATGGTTTTGTGCAGTCCCTGGTGTGTACATGTATCAATTCTCCTGCAGGAGCTGCATTGGTTGCTGATTTGCTTCCGGGTGCAATTCAAGGTGCTGATTGTCACCTTTAAAGCCCTTCATGGCTTGGGACCAGGTTATCTGAGGGACCATCTCTTGCTGGTCACATCTACCCGACCCATCAGGGTGGGGAAGCAGGGAATATTGCAGGTCCCATCCCCAAAGGAGATACACCTGGTTGGACCAAGAAGAAGGGTCTTCTCCATGGTGGCTCCCTCTCTCTGGAACATCATTCTCCCAGAGATTAGACTAGCCCCCCCTCTAATTCTCTTCCGGAAGGTGCTGAAGACCTGGTTCTGCCAGTGAGCCTGGAGAACCCAGAGCGGGATGGAGCCCATTAAATGGCTCATGTGATCTGCAGTCGTCGGCACGGAGGATGGGAGTTGGGAGGTGATTTTGTTATATTGTACTTTATTAATTTATTTGATTCTTTTTGTTAGTTTTTATTGTTTTAAATGTGTTTTTATATTTTGTAAGACGCCTCAAGTCATCATGGGCAAATAGGTGGCAATATAAATTCAACAAACAAATAAATAAATATTGGCTAGGGAATATATTCCATTGCTTTTGAAAGACAGATTGAGAAAGGCTCCTCCATGAAAATTAGATGCTCACTATTAAAATATAAAGCTAATGGATATGTATCAAAGATATACATATACAATTCTGTTCCCTGGGAATTCTGCAAAGAAAGCTTTGTAAGCAAACTGACCTGTTTATGTGGAACAAAAGGTTCTATCAAGAAGTTCTTTAGGATGCCCTTAGCTTTAGCAATCTGTGAAAAAGAAGAACAGATATAAACATATTATGAATTAGCATACCCTCAAGGGATTACATAGGATCATTGTCATTGTTGGGCTCTTCTCGGTATTTGGGGCGTTTTGAAAAAGTACCATGAAAATGAACACACATAGATACATACATGGTTACCCTTCTCCCATCATCTCCACACCCAAATGATAAAATGCACATTCCTATGTTTTGATTTGCTATGAACTTTAAGTCACATTCATTAGCATTCAACACAATTATTTTTAATCTGCACACTTGTAACATTTGTTGGTAATCTGCAAGAAAACTCAGTGGTTTTGCCTACAAGATTACACAGTAAAAACTCCTGATCCAGTATTTGTCAGTGAAGAAATGGATCCTTACGATTTTTATAACAGGTGTTGCCAATATCACTATCAAATCACAGAACACAATGCAGATTCAGGTGTCCAATGATACAATAGTGATTTTGATGGAAGATGGGAGTCTTTTGAGGAAAGTATTAATGCCTTGCATCCATATTTTTTTTTAATGTAGCAACCCTGGAAAGCCTGGGAAATGTGCGTTGGTCTGTTAAGACAAGAAAGATGGTGACTTGAAAAGGAAGGGGATTCTATATAAAAATTATGCAAATTCTAGGAGATCAGCATGAATTCTTTTTTAAAAATATCCCTTTTTTTCTATGTTCCTTTTACCTTTCTTACATTCTGCACTTCTCTTTCAATCCATGTAATTATTTCACTTTCATCCCTCCTTTTCCCAATGACATTCTTATGCCCTTCTTTATGTAAGCAAGTCATATTCTCCTCCCAAAACACAAGCTGTCATAGGATACTCAGAATGCACTAGGCACCTGAAACTGGCCTTATAAACTCCAGTGAAGATCTTAAAGTGAGAGGCGGAAAGTGAATTTCTTATGCCTTAGAGACAGACCTATAGTCATAGTGATTCCTATAAGGTACTGTATGCTAAGGACGTTCATTATAAAATACAAAATAGCTGTGTCCCATGTTGCGTTTTCCAAATAGGTTTGGGACATTCACTGATTGATTGATTCATTCATTCACTCCATATCCTTTCCATGGGTCAATGTCCAAATTATGCAGCTTACTCAGAAATAAATACTTACTGTAGCTTCTTTTCCAAGGCGTGGTTTCAGCCAAGCTTTCACTTGATCTAAATTAAGATCCACACCGACCAAGCCAAGTTTACCGCGTCGTTTTATCAGCTGATCAGGTTTCACCACAAGACGCTAGAATTTGCAAAGGAAACCCCAAAAATGAAAAACTAACTTTGTGGATAATTGTATCAGATTTGTCATAGCTTACATGCTTTTTCAGAAAATTCAGGTACTGTTTCTCCATGTGAAGTGACCGTAATTTGATCATTTCAGCCATATCAAAGAAACAATATAAAAAGGGTCAGTTTGATTGATAAAACTTCCTGGAAGTAATGTATATATTCATTTTGCATATTTTCATGTTATACCTTTAGAAAGCTTCATCACTACTATGATATTATCCCTATTTCACAGATGCAACAATGAAGGCTAGAAAAAAGCATTATGTACGACAGAATTCCTGAACAAGATAACTTTGTAGCTTTTAGACCACTTTCCTATCTGTTTACTTGCAAGTAACTGTGCTCGTCACAAACGTTAACAGCAGTATAGCGAACATTGAAGTCAGAACCAGGGATCTGAAAGTATTCTTTCTGTTCCTACTTTAGGCATCCTATTATTAAATTAAAAGGATATTCAGAACCCTTCCTGTCTCCTGGCAGAACTCCTGATCTTATATTTTCCTTGCTGACACAAGGCAACAACTGAGTCATGTAACTAAGTGCATAGCATTTAATTAGCTATCAATAGAGCTGTCCTTCACCGGCAAGAAAAATGGGACTGTATTGCAGATGCATGCTCCAAATGTGATTAAACTGGATGGGAGCCAGGAGAACAAGTAACCCAAAGAAATCAGGGACAGAACGTCTCTACTTTGCAATTCTGCTTTCACAATAAAGTAACTTGAAAGGAGAAGATTCCCAGAACTTTTCAAAGCAAACATGAGAATAAAGAACACCTGCCTTCTGCCCAAGATGATATGGCCCCTACCCTGTTCATGTTTAAGGGAGTCTTTAACACCTGGTTGGTATTGGGTCAGAAAGGGTGGTAATTTTCCTTCTGGGTGATGTATTCTAATTTTTTTTTATTATTTTATTGCTGCACTGTAAGCCTCCCATCATCACGAAGATTGGGGCAATCTGTAAATCAAACCAAAGCAAGCAAGCTAGTGAGAGGCATCTAATATGCTACTTTAGTCACAGAAGATAAAAGATACAATGATGATCGGTTGGAAAGCAAAATACATCAACTAACCATCCTTTGCTTTATTATAATCAAATATTCCACAGAGGCTAGTGCTGTACAGCTCTTTCTGTTAAGGACTGTGTTCTCTCAAAAGCAACCTGTTAAGGTTGGGGGATTGAATGGAGCTAAAGCAAGAAGGGGCTTTTCTGCACCATTCTTTTCTATTACTGCTTTCTCCCTCTCTTATTAGACTTCTGAATTTAAATTTCACAAGGGACATTTGAGATTAGGAAGCAGGTGGTCTGTCCCTGATGAAGGTGGTAACTTGTCCCCAAGCTTCGCCCAGTGGCAATCAGCTATAGCTGTAAGTAATTCTTAACGGGAATCTCAGTAGAAATCTCAACTACAAAGGTGGTCTTTCACTCTTCCTAGCTTGGTCTAGGAGCTGAAAATTCAATGATGGTATCTAAAGACTTGTATTGCTGCTTATTAGCCAAATACTTAGACAAAGGCTTTTCTAGGATTTATATTTCTTTTTCTTATTTTGAAAATGTTGATATTATAGACTGTTGTTGCTAGCCTTTCAAGTTAAGAATAGATCTAAAGAGAGGAAGTGTTCAGTACTTTTATAGGAATCTCACATAGCCCTAGGATGTTACAAGACAAGAGTTTTGTTTTCTCACCTCAGTCAATAGCCAGGGATGTTCTTGGATGAGCCGATCCCAGTCACTATCAGGAGTTACTCTGGCATATTTGAAGCGATTCTGGACAGCTGAAGAGGTGCAGATGTATTTATACAAAAACTCCTTCCCTGTTTGTTCAGATATTGCTTTGGCAGACATGGTTACCTAAGGCCAATTAGAAAAAGATATACTACAATTACTTATAAAATATTTAACTTTAGAATATTTACTGTAACATGGCTTTACTGACAGAGATAGGATTCAAAGCTATTCTATACTTAAAGTGCTTCTTGCATCTCCAATATAACTGCAGTCAACATTAACTCTATTCTAGAAACCAAGGCATAACAGTTCTGCAGCACTGTATAATTCAAAATACGGAGAAGGCACCGTAACAACTAGTGACAGTGAATTTTCCATTCTGTAGAATGCATTCCCTCCAAAGATGCTTTTCATTATTAATTTTAGAATTTGCTTTCATTTAATTTTTAAACTTGTTGTTCTGTAATGTATATTTAAAAATGAGATTCCTTGGTAAGGAATGCTAAGAACCAGAAAAAAGATGTACAGAACAGAGAAAAAGAATCAATTTCCATCTACTCAATTGAAACACCAAACAAGGACATTAAAACATAGGAAAGAGCATTCCATCTTTACTTTCAAGTTTCAGCCTTGGCAACTTTGTGGACTTCAACTCCCAGAGTTCCTCAGCCAGCAAAGCTCTAGGAGTTGAAGTCCACAAACCTTAAAGTTGCCAAGGTTGGAGACCCCTGATCTAGTTCCCTAACTACAGTGTTAGGGAGAGTTCCAGCCAATGATTTCTTTACTCAAATCAAAATCTATTGCATCAACATTGCAATAATCTGATAAAGAAGGTGCCATGTAAAACATGTAATTCATGTTTTAATCAGCTAAGAATTGTTTTTGACATGAGTTGACTTTTAATAATGACTGCATGTTTCCAAAGTGCCTACTGATTGGCCTTTTTATAATTGCTCTAGAATCTTCTCAGGTATCAGTGTCAGGCTGATTGGTCTGTAAGGCTCCTTGAATTCTCTTTCCTTTCCTCCACTCATTGTCCTTGTTAAAACTGAAGTCAGGAACTGATTGAGCTGTACATATACTCAAATTTTTTGTTAATAACATGGATGGAAATGGATGGTATCTTTTTCCTCTTATCATTCTTTATTAACTGAATGCAAAAAAAACAAGTAAAAAATACACATTATAAATAAAGAAAAAAATTCTTGCTGAAGCAATATATTGAAATAATTTTCCATGACTCTTTTCTGTGTATCTATCAGTCCTTAAAAAGTTTTTAATTCAACTGAATATTAATAAACTCCTCTACATTAATTTGAGCATTTGAACAAAAAATGTGTTAGCTTTTTTACATCTCCAAAAAGCAAGGTAGAATATGCCTTTTGGTTATTCACTTTTCCAACATATATTTGGAATATTGTAGCTATTTTAGATAATTTATCTGATGTCATGATTCATAATTTTATAAAAATTATTTGATCATAACATAATGCAAATTTCAATCTTTTCACTGTATATTTTTCTATTATCTCTGATTATAACCACAATTCTTAGCCCACTTTATCATACTACTCCATTTCAAATTTCAACAAAAAATGATATAGTTTAGCAATTATATGTTCATTGTGCAAGACATTGTACCAATACCAAGAAAGTTTATTCATTTAAAATCTTTCTGGTAACCGTAAACAAGAAAACCACTAATAGCTATTTCTTTTATATTATTATATGCCCAATGATTTGACACTAACCCCATGGAGGAATGGTGGTGAAATGACAGAACTTGCTGAGATGGCCAAACTGACTTCATTGATAAGAGAAAGTTCATTACTGATATAGATCAATGACTGGAAACTCCTTATGGACTTTTTTTTTTAACTTAAAATGATTTTGTGGCATTTGATTTTGATGACAGAATCCTTGTCACACATGAATGAACTAATGATATACAGACAGGGAGATGGAACTCAGATGGAGGAATGTGTCTGATGTTTCTAACTATCTTATAGATATAAATAAGTGTTTTTGTGCAATTTACTGAAAGTCAGATCTCAATACACTTAATATAAATGGCACTGTATAATACTGATGAAAAATATACTTGATATCGTTTATCAAGCAATAAAGAAAAAATATTTTAAATAGTCTTTCACAAAATCACCATGGAGTATACTTATTTTGACAATCTCTCCCTACTCTAGAAAATGAATGAGTTTATACTGAGGCTCATTTAATTTTACTGCTGCTTGGAATGGCTCAGTGCTCAAACTCCAAATACAAAAAAATGGATCTGCTAGCTCAGTCTTTACTTAAGGGAGATGGGACGAGCCAAAATGAACGTTCTTATTTAAAGTCTTAAAACAGACTGCAAGAAGACACTTTAAAAACGAGGATGGACAGTAAACCTGAATTTCTCTTTTGGTTTGGTTGGTAACTCAGGCAGTCACCTTGAAATATTTGAAAAGGTTTTTTTTAACTCTATAAGAAGTAGAGCCATAAAGAATAAGACAAAATTAGTAAAGGAAGTATTTATTCTTTTTAATAATAGTTTCTGCTCACCTTCAAACTAGCAGTTTCAATTTAATACTATCTAATAAAACTATTAACATTTTAAACCAAACATTTCTTTTTCCAGAAAATTTATTATAAACTTTAAATTCCATGGGACTTATAAACTTATAAGTATAAACTTTACAATGAAATTCAGGCTAAGATGGTACAGAATTCTTCCAAAGATATTGTTCCTGCAACATTGTAGACATTTCTTAGACAGAAATAAGCATCTCACCGGCAAAAGTGTAGTTTTTTCTACATAGCACAAGAATGCTATCCTTACAATCTTTTTAAGGGTAATAACAGTTTTAATATTTGAGAGTAAAGGAAAAAGTATTAAGGGAATAATTTTGTTAGAGAATTTGGGCACTGGGCACAGTGTGCACATATGTGTTTTAAATCTACAGGATGAGATGATGAATTTTGTGAGCAGAGAAATTTATATATAAACTTAATCGCTCTAGAAAGCACTAGTAATAACTTTGTAAAAATACTTTTTGATACCTTTTTGACCCACACTTTTTGTATGGCTCAGGAGTAATCTTAAATGTCTCATGATTTCCCTCTAATTGCAGGTGATTCATCATGTTCCAGGGCATTGGACTTACCTGAACGCCCGTTCTATCAATCTCCAAGGCAGAAGCCAGACTGGGTATTCTCTTCTTTGAAGCTCTACAGAGTTTTGAAACTGAGGACACGCCTCCCTGTAACGTCCCCCAATTGGAAACATTGTCAAAGCGATTAAAGAGTTGTAATTCATGACCCCAGTCATATGCCTCAAAGGTAACCCTAATGTTCCCCCAGCAAACTCCCCCCCAAAACTGCCCAGAATGGAAGGAATAGGGTGGGGCTGGCTTCTTCCTTGGAGATCGATAGAATGGGTGTTCAGGTAAGTCCAACACCCTTTCTCCTCCAATCCCAAGACAGAAGCCAGACTGGGACATACCAAAGGTTGGAGGTCCTATGGGAGGGACCCAGCCTGGGCAGACAAGTCCATATCGACATGGACTTGCAGTAAAACGCACCTGTCAAACAGCATCTGCTGAGGCGAACTTGTCCAACCTGTAATGGCGAATGAAGGGCAACAAGGAAGACCATGTCGCTGCCCGGCAAATCTCCTCCACTGGGGCTTGAATGGACCAAGCCGCAGAGGTTGCGGCGCTCCTGGTAGAATGAGCTGTAATGCCCCTGGGAACTGCCTAGGCCTGAAGATGGTAGGCCTGGGAAATACAGGAGCGGAGCCAACGCCCTACCGTGGAAGAAGATACCTTCCGCCCTAAGATAGATGGCTGAAATGAGACAAACAGGGCCTCCAACTTTCAGAAGGAACTAGTTCTTTTGATATAAATGTGAAGTGACCTACGCACATCTAAGGTATGCCATTTTCGTTCTACTGCATGCCTGGGCTCAAGGCAAAAATCAGGCAAGATTAATTCCTGAGCCCAATGGAAAATGGAATTGATCTTGGGAAGGAAAGTGGGGTCTAGGCTAAGGTGACTAGATGTCCCGCTTTTGGCGGGACAGTCCCTATTTTCAACAATCTGTCCCGCGGCATTTTTAAAAAGTCCTGATTTTTGTAAAAAAATTATTTTTTAAAAAACTCTCCCACCCTTCTCCCCACTCTTCTGCACATGCGCGTGCTCCCCCCCCCACCCTTCTGCACATGTGCACCCCTACCGGCGTGTGCCTACTGCGCATGTGCATCCCCCCCGGTCAATGGTGTCCTACTTTAGCAGCTTTAGTAATGTTTAAATGTTAGTCTAGGCGCAAGGTGGCTCTTGTTGTGAAAGATGCAAAGATCTTTCCTTACGGACAATGCCACCAATTCGGAAATGTGCCTCGCTGATGTAATTGCCACTAAGAAGGCCACCTTGCAGGAAAGGAGGCACAAACTGGTATCTCTTAAAGGCTCGAATGGACTGGAAGGGAGAGCCTGTATACCCTGGGAAGGCTCCAGGAGGGGACCCTGTGTACCATCGGAGGCCGCAAATTGGTTGTGCCTCGAAGAAAAGCCTATACTCTGGGATGCAAGGATCGTGAATGGTGTCCTTTAAGTGACAACATGGAAGTGAGAGCTGCCACCTGGTGTCTTAGTGTATTGGGGGCAAGTCCCTGGTCTAGACCCTGCTAAATGAAACTCAGAACCTGCGGCACAGACGCTGACGTTGGATCTAGATAAGCTGCTTCGCACCAGGTGCTGAAGGCCCTCCAGGTAGAATTATAAATTCTAGTAGTAGAAGGCCTTCTTGTAGCGAGAATGGTGTTAATGACAGAGGGAGAGAACCCGTCCTTTCTAAAGAGTCGCCGCTCAAGCACCAGACAGTCAGATTGAACAGTATCTTATCGCTGTTATTAGCTGCCAGATGCTGTCTCTCCTATCCTGGGACAAGGACACCTGCCTGGAAATGGTGTCTATTTTGGCCCCCAAATGCTGAAGGCATGTGGTGGGCAGTAGATGGCATTTGTCCATATTTATCAAGAACCCATCGTCTCGAAGGACCTGGATAGTGAAATGTAGGTCCTGGTGTGCTTGCTCGCTCGATGACGACTGAATGAGGATGTTGTCAAGGTAGCACTGTATCCTGATGGGGATGGTGCGCAGATAGGCAGCCAATACCGCCAGAACTTTGGTAAAGGTTTGGGGTGCCGATGAGAGGCCAAATGGCATAGCTTTGTATTGGTAATGGCGGCCTGCATAGGCGAACCTCAGGTACCGCCGGTGGTTTTGTCAGATAGGAATGTGAAGGTAAGCCTCGGTGAGGTCTACCAAAGTTAAGAAATCCCCTTCCCGGATACCCAGGAGGATAGTTTGGAGGGAGTGCATCTTGAATCTTCTGTAGGTTAGATGCTTGTTGAGGCCCTTCAGATTTAGAATGGCTCTCCACCCTCCGGATGTCTTGGGGACAAGGAACAGGATAGAATAAAGGCCCTGCCCCCTGAGTTCCGGTGGAACTGGTTTTATGGCCTGAATGTCCAGTAAATGCTGGATGGCCATATCCATAAGGTTCCGCCTGAACGGGTCCCTTGAAATGGGACCCTGGAGAAAATAAGTGGGAGGAAAGGAGAGAAACTCCAGGGTGAGCCCTGATCTTACTGTTTGCGTAATCCAGGTGTCCATCATTGTCTTCTCCCACTCATGTATGTAGAGGGCCAGCCGACCCCCTACTGGTGCAAATGACCCAGCATCACTTGTTTCATCTTTGGTCATGGGTGCTGGAGCCTCAATAAGGTCTCTGGCCCTGGCCTGGATGTCGCCCACTGGACAAAGACTGGAGCGGTCTGCCTGGTATGATGGGTGATAATAGCTCGGCCTCTGATTACGGGGGAGGCTAGGCCCAGCATCCCCCCGACCTGAAAGGGGGCTTCCTGTAATAGGGCAATGGTCGGGAATCGAATCGTCTGCCCTGAGCAGGCAGGACCTTTCTCCTGTCCTTAGTCTCTATGAGGAAGGGCTCCAAGGATTCTCCAAATAAGTCCCTTCCAGAGAAGGGGGAAGAGACCAGTCTCCATTTCGTCTTGAAGTCCATCTGCCTATGGCGAAGCCAGAGGAGCCATATGGCTGAAATCGGGCTTGCCATGGCTCTGGCGGAGAATCTGGCCACCGCCAATGTTGCATCAGCTGAGTATTGGGCAGTTGCAATGATCTTAGTCAGATCTGGTGGGCTCTCGTGTCCTCAATGGGAATCCTGGCCTGCAACTGCCTGATCCATCTCAGTAAAGTTCTGGTGAAGAACGAAGCTGAGGCAATAGCTCTGATGGACCAGGCCTCTGCCTGGTGCATCCTAGGTAGGGCCATCTCCCCTCTCTGCTCCTCTGTTTTCAATGCGTCCTCTGCCTCAGGCAGAACCACAGCGGAGGAGGTCAGAGCTGCTATGGGTTAATCTACTACAGGAATCTGAAGTAGATCTAACAGTTCTGGATCCACTCCAAAAAGGATGGTCTCTGCAGAGGTGGTCTAAGAGAGAGGCTGGGATTGGCCCATTGCTGCTTTATGACATTTACAAACATTTGAGGCAGCAGAATGGCCTCCGGAACAGATGTCTGCTCAATGAAGAGAAAATCTTCCTGCTTCTCCTCAGGCTGGGAGACCCCCAGTGAGGGAACCTGGCTTCCCAGTCTGGCAGTGCTCTTGGTCTTTGCCAATAGCTGCTTAAAGTGGCTGGGCCCCTTAAATGTTGGGAAATCTGGGCGCTCTCTCTCTTCAATTGAGAAATCCCCTTCTTCCCTGATCTCCCCTTCCGATCTAGGGGACTGCGTTCAGAAGCCTTAGAGGAGTCAGATTGTTGATAACAAGCAGCTTCTTGTGAATGCTGCCACTGAGCCATAGAGGGTTCTGATAATAGACAGGAATGGGAGCCTGCTGCCACCGCTGATGCTCTTCAGCCATCTCCTGTCTAAGTGCCTGGGACAGCCACTGTTTTAGCATGGCTGGCATGTCGTTGGGTTGAAAGCCCTCAGGGCAAAGCCCCGCTGCCATGGGTGTAAAGGTGGCCTAGGGAGGGGCTCTGCCTTGCACAGAAGGATATCTGCCCTTATGGGTAGTTTCCTGGGCCTGGCCACCAGTAACAGCCTGGAATGGTGGAGTAGTGGCCATGTAGGTCTCTTTCCCTGATTGAGATCCCTTACTTTGGGAAGGGGCCACAGATTGATTCCTTGGGGACCAGTTTCCACTGGGCAAAGCAAGAGATAGGCCAGCTTAGATTGATTGCTGGGCTGAAAGTGAAGCATTCATGTCAGACATGGAGCTCTGTTCTAGAGCCATCTGACAAACTCTGTTGAACGCTAAGGGCGCCAAGCGCTGCAGCCCCCTGCTCAAAACTTAGCTTTAAATTCTTTTTTGGGTCTTGCTCGATCCTTTAGTCAGAAGAAAGACAGGGAGAAAACTCTCAAGCTCAGGAGAGTATGTCTGCAAGAGCTGAGACAAGTTTTCAACTGGGGAACGTTACAGGGAGGCATGTCCTCAGTTTCAAAACTCTGTCTGTGATGAATCAATAAGCCTATATTATCAATAAATATTTGTTGCTATATATTATATTCAATTGTATAGGAAATTGTGGAATAAGGAACTAAAAGATCCAGTACAAGAATATCAATGGAAAACTATTTTGGCAAGTTTCTAGAGTAAAATTATGATTTATCCAGTTGAGCTGATTATTTTACATAAATTGAACTCTTATGGACTTCTTGGGAAGAAATTGGTAGATTCACCTCATTACTTCCCTCAACACCCAAAGCAGCAAAAAAGAGGAAGTACAGAAGAAAAAGAAGAAGATCTCATTATTACAGTATGGAAATTAATGCAGAAGATGATTTATTTATTTATTTATTTATTTATTTATTTATCACATTTATAGCCCGCTCCCTCTC
>JAOYMU010000274.1:17887498-17898168 GCA_025802295.1 Psammodynastes pulverulentus
TGACCAAGGGGTTTTAATGGGGGTTTTTTAACAGGAACTAATGTTTTTATTTTATTTTATTGTGTTGTAAACCGCCCCGAGTCTTTGGAGATGGGGCAGTATATAAATTTAATTTTAATAATTAAAAAAAAAAGTTGCTGTTCTATTTGTGTACATAGGTCTCATGTTTTATTGTGGGAGTTGGAATTTACCACTTGTCATACTCATAGATTAAATTAATGGAAATATAGTTAGAAATAATAGGAATAAATAATTCAGCTCTATTCCACTTTTGGCATGGTGTTCAGTTCTATGTACCACATTTTAGGAAGACAACAGAGAAACCAAAAGAGAAAGAAAAGCAATAAAAATAATATTGGGATTAGAAACAAAGGTATATGAAGACATGGCTGTTTAGCTTTGTGAAATGCTGATTAAAGGGATAGGATAGCCACCTTCTAGCAGCAAAGGAATGTCACACAGAAGACAATTATAATTTGTTTTCTTGTTCCAGGGCATAAAATAATGGTCTTACTAAAACAGCAAGTGGATTCCAGTTAAAGGTTAGCAGAAATTTTCTAATGGTATGAAGAGTTATACAGTAATTCATTCATAGGGAGGAATTCCTCACACTGGATATGTTCAGAAAGAGGCTGGATAGACCTTAGGCCAGATATGACTTTCATCTTCTGGAGGATGGACTTGAGAGTCTGCATGATCTTTCCAAATCTATGATATTATATCCCTTAATTGAAGGGGGGGAATATCATACATACATGACTTAAATAACTGAAGCCACATTATTTCACTTTGTGCTTTTTAACAATGACAATCACTCTTCACAATTTTATTTGAAAATTAAATTCAAAAGCAGCAGGTGACTTGGATAGGGATTCAAAAAGTTTGATGCTTTGTACTTTTGCTGATTCTTGTGGTTTACTTTTATTATAGATGGTTGTTAATTTGAGTCCACCCAGAGGAAAGCCAAAAAGCAAGCACATTCTGTAATATAATAATGAAAAAATTTAGTGAAAGATCAAGTCTAAGTATTGAAGTCTTACAACTATCTGATCCACCCAAACTATAATTCATATATTAACAATTGCAATCAAATACAATTGACATCATGTTTTATTGGGGCTTATGTATAATTTTATGTTTTCATTGCAGTTAAACATTTAGCTATTTTTAACTTACTAATTAATACATTTTTGCACATTATAATAGTACTTTTGTTAAATAACCTTTCCCTCTGGATAATTACCTTTCTTGCATCTGCTTTGCACAGAAAAACTTAACTTATAGCCAAATATTATGCTCTGATCATAAAATATCTATATAGTGTTAAGACATTAAAGTTATGCAAGAACTTAACAATTTAAAATTCAACACAAAACAAGTTACAGGGAAAAACAAAAATGTGGTTGTTTCACTCTCACAAGCTGAGGTTTAGAGAATATTGCATGACAATTTAGGTTTTAATGAAAAGATTGGTTCTGAAATAGAAAATAAAATAGCTATCATCATGGCAGTATTCCAAGAAGTTCCAAACCTACAGGATAACAACAACAAAAACAACATCAACAACAAAAGGATCTGAGGGTCCTAACAATGGAGGATAGTGGATAGGAATGCAACCAGATATAGATAGTCCTCAACTCAACGGAGTCCAGGAATACAGTAGTAAGTTGTGCCAATTGTTAAAAAGGACAGCACATGACCAATCTGATTTTAGGACCTTTTTTTGTGGTGTCACAATGGGTGTTTTTTGTAAGAAACTGCAAGTAAACACCAGTTTCTGGCAAAAACTTCATAGATTGTGGTCACATGACCATGAGACGCCATAAATGTTGGCCAAGTGCCAAAAATGCAACCCTGTGACTGGGGGCGGGGGACTGTTCTGGGTTGTTAGTACTGTTTGATGGGGCGGGGTGTCTCATAAATTTGAGTGGTCATGAAGTGACCAGTTGTTAAGTGAGGACTACCTGTATGAGTAAAGAGAAAAAAAGGATGGTCATGGAGGAATTTGAAGGTAAGGAAAGACATTGTGTAAGATAGGACACTAACAACTATTGCAGTTGTCTAAGTAGGACATATTGGGATCAAAAAACCAGAAAGATAAACCAATTAGCAAAATTTTGGATAAATATGAAGAGTTATACCAAGAATCAGAAGAAAGAAGTTTGAAGGAGATAGCAGAAACAGTTCTTTTTATTCAGGAGACAATTAAGTATTACTGCATTTTTGTTATGCTGTAAAGGTACAGGACTTCAGGCCCCACATCGCATATGGTCGTTGAAAGCTTTGGGGTATGACTGCTTAAACCTCTCTAGTTTTGGACAATTTAAAAATTGTTTTGGGTAGTTTTAAAAAACTGCATTTTTAAAATGGGATGGAAGAGGGAAAATAAATACATGGGAAATAATATTAACTGAATATAATTAATTTCAATTACAATAAAATGTAAACTAAATCCAATTTAGATTCTATCCCAAATTTACCTACTCTTTTTCATACTACCTACTTTTCACATACAGCCTCTGTTATGCCACTGATAGGTTAAAGGTGCCCTTAGCCTGGAAGAGATTGCATACTGGTGTTGTAAAGGGAGTTGTGGCACAATTTGGTTGGAAATAGCCTACAGAGAACAAATGAGATGGAGGAATCAAAAACTAAAGTAATACAATGTTCCTCTTTAACAGAGTGGTAAGATGCTAGAGAATTTTCACACTCAACTATGGGTAGTCAACAATATTAAATAATACACATCTTCAGCAATTATGGTTTTAAAAAATATATGAGCCTGCTATTGCTACAGTAATATCGATCTCTTGGTAAAGACTTTTTACTCTTGGTAATATTCTAAAACAAATCATTCCATTCCTTTTCTTTTTTTCTTTATCCCATCATTTCTTCTACAATGCCAAGTTCACCTCAACAATTGAGATTAGCAAAACCAGAAGCAGCCATGTTGACTTGATGGGGGTCCAGTCTATGAATTTCATATTCAGAATGGATCAGACCTTTGAGCTAACAGAATCAAAACCTAGAAAGAAATTACCTTTCTGCAGAAAAGGTTGATTGTTATTAAATAAAATTTCAGAGTAGCTAGCATTGCTTGGACTATGTAGCTTAAAACAATTTTTCAGAGCAATGATGGTTCTTCCAAAGACATTTCTGGGTTTATCTCTGAAGATTTTCTTTCTTGACCATCCTTATTTGAATCCCGGAGAACAGCTGCAGCCACTACAGATAAAGAGACAGTATAAAACAGCTTAAGGATTTTACATGCCTTTGTTTCTGCACTGGTCAGAATCTTTCACCAGACGGATCAGGACAGGGTTCCCAGTTCCCAGCAGCAATCTATGGTTGCTTGCTTATCTGATTCTACATATTGGTGCAGTATTCCCATTTTAACCTTATTACAATAGTGTATTATGATAAATACTTTGTTGCTAGTTATAAATCAGGTTAAAAAGTCACAAAATTGTACTCACCGAGCAAGGAACTTTCTTTCGATAGGTTATTTTCCTGTTTCTTCTGCAATAAAATATAAAGAAAAATGCTATATGTATCTTATATTTCTTCTTTCCACAGGAAAAAAACAACTGTTCTTTAGCAAGGTAGACCTGATGGCAATGCTTGTTCCAACATCACATCCATTTTGTGGTGAGCTATGGTGGCGCAGTGATTAGAATGTAGTATTTCAGGCTAACTTTGCTCACATTGCCAGGAGTTCGATTCCTTCGATCCTGTCCGGCTGAAGGTTGACTCAGCCTTCCATCCTTCCGATGTTGGTAAAATGAGGACAGATTGTTGGGGGCAATATGCTATTGTCTAATAACTGCTGTGTATCATTGCATAAATTACTAGGTATAATTTACAGATGACTAACATCCATCAATTATTTTGTATAATATACAGGAGAGTAATGACTGTACCTCCACAGATGTCTTCCACTGTAGATAGATCTCCTTTGATATTGCCCAGTCAAGAGGAACTACATAATCATCTGGTAATAAAGTATCTATAAAACAAGATCACACAAAGTGTTTTTAATCTACTTAAGGTTTGAAAGTTTACATTAAATAGGTGTGACAGTCATTTGATTGCAGGTGGCACTAACCTAAGAGCACATTAGTTATTTAATTATGATGCTACAATTAATGGCATATGTTGAATGTGCAAGATAACTGAGCTATTAAAGCTTGATTCACACTTGCACGTATCACCTTTTTTACTTCAGGCTTAGTAACTTAAAATTGGGTCTCGGGCTGAATGAAATGAAAACTAGAAAGTTTTTGAGATATTATATTGGGAGCAATGAAAATAAAATATGCAGAGTGACTTCATTTTTTTTTAATTGGTCATTAGTTTATGTACCAGATGTATTGGAACAATTATATAAATGAAGGTATGTAATCCAGGATAGAAAACATTCCTTACAATATACCGTATTTTTCGCTCCATAAGACACACTGGACCATAAGACACACCTAGGTTTAGAGGAGGAAAACAAGAAAAAAAATATCAGGCAGAGCCTGAGAGGACCAGAGATAGGTGTCCTTTCATGTGCCAGCTCTGCACTGACTCCTGCACTGCGGAAAAGAGACAGAAGTGGTGGGCAATGACAAAGACAGAAGAGGTGGGGTTCAGCACTGTAAAAGGACCCCACCGCCGTGGCCTGGCTGCTATTCACCAAAGGACTAGCATCAGGGCACCGTTTGGGACCCCTGAGGTAATATAATTCACAGTCTGTGATGCAATATTCGTGCCATAAGATGCACAGACATTTCCACTCACTTGGGGGGGGGGGGTAAGTGCGTGTTGTGGAGCGAAGAATACGGTAATTACAGCAGTCAAATATGAAATATAGGTAGTCCTCAACTCACAACAGTTCATTTACTGACTGTTCAAAGTTACAATGGCACTGAAAAATGTGATTTATGACTGTTTTTCATAGTTATGCAGCGTCCCCATGATCATGTGATCAAAATTCAGATGCTTGTCAATTGTCATATTTATGACAGTTGCAGTGTCCCGGGGTCTCGAGATGACCTTTTGAAATCTTCTGATGAGCAAAATCAATGGGGAAGCCAGATTCACTTAACTCAGACTGAATCCAGTCTTTGCACTATGGTTTGTCCTTTACCATAACATCACTACATACTAAATTTACTACAACAGATATAGTGCAGTAAGGAGGTGTAATTAAAGAAAAACAAATAGAAAAATTATGAACAATTGGGAACCATAATATCTAAATGGATTTTACAAAACAATAAGGGAAAGACAACTTGGATGAGTAAGGTAGATACAAATTTAACAAGCAGTTATAGGTGCAGGCAAGGAGAGGGTGAAAAAAGATGCATTCTGCATGAGGCTTTCCACATTTGGACTGGGAATAGTAGCCAGCCAACTGTGTGTGTGACTTTTTTTTAATGTTTAGATTTTTGGGGGGAAGCCACTAGAACCATTTGGAAGTGGGCAGTATATTCCATTCTAAAGGAAACAGTTGGAGGTCTTCTGGCAGTTTCGTTTGGACAGAGATAATTGGTTTTTAAGGCTCTATGAACCCTTTCATGTTAAGTAATGAATTGGGAAGAGCAGTTCACCTCAATAGCAAGAACAGTGTTGCATTAATGGTGATCATGGTCTTGGCTCAGTTGCTTTTATAGACCCGTTTCTTCTATTGCCATTCCACTTTGGATGAAATGATGAACACATTTGGGAACTATTTTTTAAGATTTAAAATGGGGATTATTGTCAGAGGGAATGGCCGGCGGGTAGACTAGAATTCAGCTGTGACTTTGAATGTTGCTGCTCGCTGGATCAAAAAAGTTGAGTTAGACAACTGCAAGATGGCATCTCGGGTAGTACCAGGTAGGTGTTTTCACTCTCATCAATTATTCACATTCTCTTTTCAGCCAAGGAGCAGTTGATCCAGCTGTAGTAAATTGAATTTTGAAGTAGAAGCCAAAGATTCATTCAACACAATGGCTTAATTTTCACAGTCTATATGTTGCAGCAACATGACATGAGATGGGCCATAGTATTTACATGTTATTATAAAAAGATTAATAAGATAGAGGTGATACTTTGTGGTATTCTTTGTAAAGCTACAAGGAAAAAAATCTAGAATGTCTCATTTAAAAGTTCTAGCATTGCTGACAAAATTAATTTGTTGTCACTGTAGTGACAATTTGAGTAGTGCTCTGATTAGAAAGGAATATCGACAAGACTGTGAAAATGTTGATCTTGTTCCTATAAGCAAAACTTTCCTAGCATAATTTGAACAGTCCTATCATATTTATAAAACATTTTCAGAGAGAAAAGGCATCGAGGGCTGGAATATTTTTAAAATATCAATCTTCTCACTTGAACTAAATGTTTGAAAACCAAAAACTATGGCATTGCTTAAGCAAATGTGGAACTGATGTGCCCATTTACTGGACATGATAAAAAACATGCAAAATAATTAAATACACAGAAAATAATTTAAATTGAAAATTGTCAAGCCTGAAATCTAAAAATTAATCACATGATTTTTATGAGGTTACTCTTAGTTCAAGAAGGTATATACTAATCATTAACATCAAAATGGAATTTTCAGGTTTTTGAAGGTGGCATTTTTACCCCCAAAGCAAGCAATAAAATTAACCTGTATAAAATGGCAATGAATGCTAAAAATGCATGCTAAAGTAAAAATGCATACTAAATTATTTTGTAAAAGTCAACTGTATGAAATTCTACTTTTCTCAACTTTATTTTAGCTTATAATTACCTAATGGAACTCCTGGAGAACCGAAAAGTTCTACTAGTTGAAGTACAAATCTTAGTGATAAAGGAAGCTCCAAATTACTGGATTTTGTATATGGGGAATCTTGAACATCTTTGATCCGAGAATGTACTTTTTGTTCACTTTCATTAATCACTTCCGTGTTTTCAAAAGGTTCAGCCGTTGTGTTTGTAAGGCATTCAGTAAGTAGTTTAACTGAATGCAAAATATCTGGCTGAGTAGTTGAAGTATCTGGAGATATCTTTTTATTTTCTTTCATTTCTATTGTTTCATCACATTCAAACAATTCTTGTTCACTTGGTGAGGGAGCTTTACACGAAACAAAAGTATGTTCATGAATTGGAGTATCAGATTCTTTTGTTGAAATATTCACAGATTCGGCTGTGAGTTGATTGGAACCATTGTGTAAGGGAAGTTCCACATCAAAATCAGAAAATTCAACTACTGCATTGTAATTGGATGCTTGAAGTTCACAGCATTGTTTTTTTTTTTCTATAATTTCTTCATTTGACGTGTCTTCTTTCTCTGTTACTGTATCTATATTGTTTAGCACTTTCTGATTCTTTTTAGGAGGAATATGCCATGGTAAATCAAAGTTTGGGGCCAATTTGAAGATCCTTTTATGTTTCTCTTCTTTCTTTGGTAAAGCTAATATACATCCATCAGTTGTGAAATTGGCTTTCCTTCCACTTTCTCTGACAAATTCACTAGCATTATCACATACCTTATTGTCCATCAGGAATAATGACAAAGGGCTATTTGTTGTATCATTATTTTCATGCGGGAGTCTTACACTATTTTCTTTCACTAATTCTTTACTAGAATTATAATCAGTTATTTCTGTTGTTGCATCTGAAAGGATCTTCTTAGGCCTTTTGACCTTTTTTGGTCTTTGCTCAAACATGACTTTAGATACATCCTCAGGCCAAGTCAAACAGGATTCATTTTTCTCTGTCTTGGTCTGAAATTGTTCATCAACCAAATCAAAGGAAAAGAAAGCCCAGGAATTCATTTTATTACTTTTTGAAGTTCCATGTGGATGTGGAAGAGTTGTTACCTCTTCATTGCTTAACATTTGATTTCTTTGGACCAAATATTCAGCAGATGTATTTTTGTTTTCTTTATCAGTCAATACAGTATTTTTTCTTGCATCATTTTGATCTGATTGTTGAAATGAATTTTGATTATAATCTGAAGTGTTACTGTCACTTTCTGCAAGCGATATGCTTTTGATCCCATTTGATAAATGACAATTGGATAATTGGCCTGCTATATTTTCATTTACAGTAATTGATAGTGACACATCTTCAGTAATATCTGCTTTTAGTGACTTCTTTAAAGGCACTGAATTTACCACAACAGAATCAAGGAATTCATTTTTCTGCAATTCAGAAAGCTGTAAATGATTATACTTCATTGAGCCATCCTCACTATCAATTTTAGCTTCATCTGGATGGCCAGTCACTAATTCTGATTGTCCATTGTCTTCTGAATTTTCTTGCTCACTTTGTGATAAATCCCCATCACTTGGAATTAAGTGTCCATCTGATTTTATGTCCACTGATGTAATAGCAGCATTTTTTATTTTTCTGTTCTTCCTTCGTTTCTTTTTTTGTTTTATCTTGTGTAATCTGTGTTTCCTCTTTACCACCAGTTCCCTAAATAGAATAAAGAACTAAATATGAGCAAATTATTAAGAATGCTCTTAGTGCAGACATGCACATAATGACTATATAACCCATGGAGCATCTCCTTAAGACAGGAGCGATCCAACTTTAATCACATCAACAGATTCCTAACATTTTTCTAAATATTCAAAAGTTCCACAGAAAATGTTATGTACTTAAATCTTAGATAATAAGAGCAGAATGTACTGATAATCAAGCTTAAAAACAGCACAGGGTGTTGTGTTGGCATGATATGTTCACCAGCATGAAACATTACACACAAACACATACACACACACAATTACATGAGAAGGCATTTTACATGAAAAGGCATTTGTAACCAGAAAATAATAGTACAAAAGATGTATTCAAGTTGTAATATAGAATTCATTACTTTTTTCTAGTTACTTATGGAAGACATAAGAAAAAATCCTCTGATTATGGTTTCATTATGGAACTCTTACAAGATGCCTGTAGTATGTTATGTGTAAGATGGTATTTTTAAAATAGGTATCAAAGTCCAAACTGCTCCAATCTGCTTTCAGCTGAAATATGGAATTCATCCATATCTTTTAAGTTCTACTAAAATCCATAGAATATCATTTACATCAAAGTGTATTTCTGTCCGGAGAAAAAAAATAGTTAATTTACATTGTTTACTTCATTTCATAGTTTTACTCATGTGCCATTTTGAAATGACATTTTGGCCTGAAAAGATACATAACCTAACTGGGGGGATGTTAGTTTAAAACTGAAAGAGTGGTCATAATTTTCATCCTCTAGTACATTATAATATTTTCATTAATATTATTTAACCTCACCTCATCTTATTCTCAAATTGTTTATGGATAATCCCTAAATGAAGAACAAAGCACATAAAATATGTTAGCTGACATCAACTTGCTAATTTATGCATCCATTCATATAGAATTCCATAATCGAACTTATGCATGGACACTATGGAACAGAAATGTTGAAACAGATTGGCATTAGGTTTCATCTAGCATGGTTCTTCTTTTCTTCAGTCAATTAAGTATAAATTCTGTATTTATTCCCACTTTCCCTTCTCTACTTGATTTTCTGTGACAGATTTTTGATTGCAAATTTGTCAGAATAAGAAATTCTTGTTAAAAGCTACAGTATATATGCTAAACTATCACACACACTGTATTTATGGCTGTGTGTCTCTCTGTGTATAGTCTCTCTGGGGAAAAGCAAAATCAAGATTCTAATCAACTGTTCACTCCTTCATATGAATACGGTAGAACCCACAAGTCTATTTGCAGTCACATGAAAATATATACCAAGATCGATCCAAATTTATAACAGAAGAGGGTAAAACTTATATATTACTGAAACTGTCTATCATGACTTTAAGCTAGATGAAACAGTGTATCGTAGAGCAACCATTTTTGAATCAAGAGACCTCAGACAGACTAATTTGCAGAATGTGTCCAAAATCTGGGACCCAAGACTGCTGAGGGAATGAAATTTTTAAAAGTTGTAGCGTTTAGTGCTACTGGCTGCTGTTGCACAGCTGGGCTGCTGCTGTAGTTACATGATCTCCGTTTTCAACATTCTGTCTTGTAATCACACTCCCCCACCAAACTACAGCCACTTATCTGCTTGTTGGGTAGGGTAGGATAGGGAAGGGAAGATCTCTGATGCTTCCTGACAGATTCCCTCAATGGGGAAGCCATCAAGAAGTCGCTCCTGATCCCACTACTTCTTTGCCCACCCTCTCTCTTTAGGCAAGCAAATATCTCTGAAATGATTACCCAGTGGGGCATGGGTTGAAAATAAATTTAGAACTGTTCTTCCTTATCTAGCATTTGTCAATCGGGAGTAATTCAAAACTAGCATTTTCTATTTATGATCTTCCTAGTAGCAGGAAGAGGGGTGGTTCTTAGCACCTTATTCTGCCACATATGTTAATTGCATTTTCTCTCTCTGTTCAAAATCCAAAACATTGCATCACACATGGTGGGTATTGGCAATATTAAGGCCTAATATTTATATTGTAAATTTAGAGAGAAATTAACCTCCTCTTAATGACTACCTTGGGATTTAGTTCTGAATGAACATATATAGGACTGCATTATTAATCACTGTTAAGAAAAATCATACTTACCTGATAGGGGACATACCTTGATCTCTCTCTCTCTCTCTCTCTCTCTCTCTCTCTCTCTCTCTCTCTCTCTCTCTCTCACACACACACACACACA
>JAOYMU010000274.1:17978769-17991394 GCA_025802295.1 Psammodynastes pulverulentus
GTAGATCTATTTCTTCTGTATGCAAACTGGTGTTTATCAAATGTATGTGGAAGACCAGAAATGATGTGCCGGCAGACATGTTGATTGTGCATTGAAGCTATATATCCACCAGACTAATTTTTCTTGAACTTTAAATATTTTCCGCACATAATGACTGTCCCTTTATTTTATGCAGTTGAAGATAATCTATAATCTAATGTATATTTAAGGTAAAATTTTCATTTATTTGGTTACTGTTATAATGATACATCCAAATGTTATAGTTTTTCTTGAATTTACACTTTCAGAGAAACTTTTGTCACTTCTACCAGAGTATGTTGTTCCATACACTATCCATCTTCTGGCACATGATCCTGATTATGTCAAAATCCAAGACATTGAACAACTAAAAGATATTAAAGAGTAAGAATGTATTTAAAAAGAAACATTTCAGTATATTAACATACATTTATATTTTTTATTAAATATTCAGCATAACTATGATAATGTTTTTTCACAATTCAGTACCTAATTTATTCTCCAGGAAAATCAACTGGTTATTTGAAAGCTATATTTTATGTTTCTTTCAGGTGTCTGTGGTTCATACTAGAAATATTAATGGCTAAAAATGAAAATAATAGTCATGCATTTATCAGAAAAATGGTAGAGAATATTAAACAGACAAAAGATGTTCAAGGACCTGAAGACACAAAAATGAATGAAGTAAGTTGTATTGCATATTGTTAGTATTTATATAGACATAGCGAATCTCTATCTAGGTCAATGAAATTGGCTGTATGTAAATAATTTTCTTTTATTTAGAAATTTGAGCTTCTGCATAGTCTGCTCTTTCCAAGAATACAAGATTTAAAACAGAATTTAATATAATATGTCTCTGATAACCAGTAAAAAAAATTTTTTTGTTTTTTTGGGGGGGAGAAAAGTTGCTGTGTAATTATACACTGTTTATAAATACTGTAATTTTCCAAACAACTGTAAAGCTTTTTTATTTGATATAGTATAGTATAACTTTTTTATTTGGTATAGTATATTTCTCAAACAGGATATAGGTAAGTTTATTTTGTTTGATATTACTGTACAATTTTTATACAAACGTGGGGTTTCAAAGATTCCTTTTACCTTTTCCGGTTTTTATTAATAATATTTTCTGACATTATGCAAAATCACACTTCCTCTTTCAGAAACTTTATACAGTATGTGATATAGCAATGAACATCATAATGTCAAAGAGCACGACATATAGTTTGGAATCTCCCAAAGACCCTGTATTACCGGCTCGATATTTCACTCAACCTGACAAAGTAATGTGATTTTTTTTCCTATAAATTTCATTGGAACTATGTGTTAAAAATGAAGTGTTTTTTAAAGTAAATATTATGCATAATGTAGCCAGGTAACCTAAAGGATTATGAATTTTATGTGATATGAAGTGCATTGTGTTGTTTGTTTTATTTTTATCCCACTTTTCTTTGGAATCAGCTCAAAACAATATACATAGCCAGTGTTTCCACTTCCTGTTTTCTCTGCCATAGAGATCGTTCAAGATGGGCTGAAAAAGAGTTACTGGTCCAAAGTCACCTAATTGACTTTCATGCCTAAAGGAAGACTAGAAATAATAGTATCCTATTTCCTTGCTTTAACTTGCTTTAACACCAAACTGGATCTCAATAAACTATAATCCACAAAAGTTTTCATGGCATAGAATTAAAAAAAATGTGTCACAAGCAATTTATAATTTTCATTTGTGTAATTCTGCCCTTAATCGTACATTAATTATAAAATTACATGTCATATTAGTTTCATAGTCAATTATGCAACTGCATATTGATTATGCAATCTGTTTAATCTTTAAACTGGAATCTTATCTATATTTTTCCTTTTCTTGCAGAATTTCAGTAATACCAAAAACTATCTGCCTCCAGAAATGAAATCATTTTTTACTCCAGGAAAGGTGGGCTTTTGTATATTTTTAGGATCTGCACAGAATAATTCTGCTCAACCATAATAAAATTCTTACAATAAAAAGTTATTTTGAATTTATTTATTAGAATGAGGGTTGTATATTTTTTAATGTTAATATTCAGCTACTAACTGAAGGGCAATTGCACGTATTCTGCATTGCAGAGATTACATGGCATGGTTTAAAAAAACAAGACCATCAAGTCTTTAAACAATAGAAGGATTGAAAGATGTTAGTGATGGACACCTAAGAGCAGATTGTTTTTCAAGATATTGTGAGGGCAGAACTTTGGATACTTCATTAATATTCTGATTAGTATAGTCCAGGATTGATCATTTTGCATTATTCCCCATGTTAAGGATCTAGTGGAGCTGGAGCTGAAGCTGATTACATACATATTATATGGGGGATACAGGGATGACGGATTAAAACAACAGGGCATCATTAAGTATCAAACAGATGTTTAGGAAATAAGCCAGATGTTCAAGAAAGCCTCTTAACAGTAATGTACTGTATATTGCAGGAACATGTATACTGCTTGAATTCAATAGTATCTTGCTGAACTGCTGATGTTCCAACACTGTACATGTATATGTTGAACATAAATACATTTAAATGATGTGGAGATCTTGACTACTTGTTTGCTCCATGGATCACATGTAATTTGATTTCTGAAATAAGCCATTCTAATTATTTTGCATTTTAAGGGAATATCTTGCATAAGCATTCTTAACTACAAAAAAATTGAATTTAATGCATCATAATTTTATAGCTAGAAATGTTATACAGACACACACATACACATATACACACATATACACACATATTACAAATACACACACACTCTATCTATCTATCTATCTATCTATCTATCAATCACAATTTTAAATACAAAAATAAATTTTAAGGAAGTAGTTATTCTGACATGTAATATTTGATCTTTTGTTGAGGTTGAAGAGCCCTACATCTTCTTTAGTTGACCCACATTAATTCAGAGTCCATTGTTTAACTGTGATTTAAAAAAATTTTCAAACTATGTTAAGATATTCTGAAGAGTTTACAAACTTAGATTTTGAAGCTTTGTCTTTTATTTTAGAATATATAGATTAAATGGATAACTGATTTGTTCCATCTTTTACAGCCCAAAGCAGCCAATGTTCTTGGAGCAGTTAATAAGCCTCTTTCATCAGCAGGCAAGCAATCTCAATCCAAATCTTCTCGGATGGAAACTGTAAGCAATGCCAGTAGCAATTCAAACCCAAGCTCACCTGGAAGAATCAAAGGAAGGTAAGTAATACAAGTAGTTAATTGTCTTTCTCTGTACACTTCATTCAGTATTGGTATACCTTGCAGTATGATAGAACGTTTTTATACCATTTTGTGTTTGTTTCTTACATGATCTTAATTTCTATATTTGTTAAATAAATAAAATGAATGAATGAATTTATGTAACTGATTTCCTTTAGTTCACACTGAGAAAACCGTGTTGAAGAATTACAGGGCATGAATAGTTAGTTTGTTTTAATCATTGTATTATACCATTATATTACATAGATACAGATAGCTATTTCTCCATAAACTCTAATAGGTTGCCTTAAAAATTACTTTTTCCAAATTAACCTGTTAAATAAAAAATGGTTCTTTAAAGGAGAAAGTGCTATTTTAATTGATGCAAAATAGTTTTGTATTTTGAGTAGCTTAAATTTATTTTGATTGCATTTTACTAATTATACATTTTGTTAATTACAAAATGGGTTCGTATACTTCTTCCTATTCTGTCTTTCTTTTGAATGGATTTTTTTAGCTCTCAAACTGCTAAATTATGATTGCAGGCTGGGTTATTTTAGCTAACCAGGATATGAACTGAGCAGTATAAAAACTTTGTTTAGATTCAGAAGAAATAGCAGAATTTATATGAAACAGCAACAAAATTTCTATGAGCCCTAAATCTGCTGGGTAGAAGTATAAAACATTTAACAATATTTGGCTTGCATTTAGTTAATTAAATACTGTAAAGTAATAGTTTGTTGTTCATTTACAGATAGTCCTTGAGTTATGAATGGTTGCTTAGTAACCATTTGAAGTTTGAACTGGCCTGAAAAAGGGGATTTCAAGTTCTGATGATCAGACTTCATCCCCAGTCTCATGAGCACACTTTGGACACTCAGCAACCGGGTCGCATTTATAGCCATTTCCAATGTCCTGCGGTCATGTTACCATGTTTTACAACAATTTTGCCCAAAAATGGCGCTTCTAGTTTTCAGCAGAATTACGCCATAGTGAACCGTTGGTTCTTTTAACAACTGTGGCATTTGCTTAACCCCTACCACAAAAAAAGTTGTAGAAATGCATTGATTCACATGATAATTCAATATTCCTGTGATGTTTAAAAGAGACTAAGAACAGTTCAGGGACATAGTGTAATTATGCTGCTCTGTGGTATAGTAGTAAGATATTCTATAATATGAAGTTGACTCCTGGCAACTGCTTGGACAAGGCCTTGGAATTTTCTTGGCAAGATTTTGGAAACAGTTTGTCATTCCCTCCTTTCTAGGGTTGAGAGAGAGACAAGAGAATGGCCCAAAATCATCCATCTGGCTTTGGGCCTAAGTTGGGACTAGAATTCAGTTTCCCATTTTCTAGGCTGGTATAACGGTTATACCAGCATGGCTCTACAGCAGTAGTTTATTTTAAGGCGATACTGAAATAAAATATAGGTAGTCCTCACAATTGAGCCCCCAAATTCTGTTGCTAAGTGTTAAATGAATTTTGCCCCATTTTACAACCTTTCTTGCCACAGTTGTTAAGTGAATCACTGCAGTTGTTAAGTTAGTAACATGATTGTTAAGTGAATCTTGCTTCCCCATTGACTTTGCTTCTCAGAAAGTTGCAAAAGGTGATCACATGACCCCAGGACCCTGAAACCATTATAAATATGAGTCAGTTGTCAGGTGTCTAAATTTTGATCACATGACCATGGGGATGCTGCATTGTTCATGTGAAAAGCAGTCATAAGCCTCTTTTTCAGTGCTTGAAACGGTCACTAAACAAATTGTAAGTCAAAAACTACCTGTGCATTATTGCAGGAGAAAGCCATTGCTTAATAGGAAGATTGCGATACCAACACAATTATGTAATGGAATTTACCTCACTGTATTTTTCAGAATATAAGATGCTCCAGAGTATAAGACGCCCCTTAGTTTTGGGGGAGGAAAACAAAAAAAAAATCTTACCTCTGCCTCCCAGCAATTTACCTCCTTGCAGCAAGCAACAAACAGCCTGTTTCAATTTTACTTTCAGCATAGCCTAATTAGCACGTGGATCAGTCTCCGGAAGATCAGCTGTTTCAGGCTGCAGGGATTGCCAGAGCCTATTGGCAATCCCTGCAGTCTGAAACAACTGATGTTCGGAGCCCGATCCAAAAGACCATCAGTTGCTTATGCTAATTAGGCTGTGCTGAAGATGAAACAGGCTTTTTGCTGCTTGTGCAAGGAGGCAAATTGGTGGTGAGTGGGGTTTCTGCAACATTTGGTGTATTAAGACGCACCCAAATTTTCACCCACTTTTGGGGATAGAAAAAATGCATCTTATACTCCAAAAAGTACATTAATTCTCAGTAAAAGCAAACGATCAGGCATTATTTGGCAGTAACCAAGTCCTAATACATATATACATTTTCCTTTTCTTCTGTTCAGTTGTGTCCAATTCTCAGAGACTTCCTGGACAAGTCCCTGCAGTTTACTTGACAAGGTTTTTGAAAGGTGATTTGCATTGCCTCCTTCCTAAGGCTGAGACTTAGTGATTAGACCAAGCTCATTCAGCTAGCTTTGTGCCAAAGGCAGGATTAGAATTCATGGTCTCCTTGTTTCTATCTGATGCCGTAACCACTACATTAAACGGTCTCACATTTCTTTCTATTTTATAAATTACTGACTGCCACTGTAATAATAACAATATTATTCTAATAGAAAAAAATATATTTGTAGCTCTGTTCAATTTTGGAGTCCTTGCTGCTCTATGAATTTGGATGTTTGCTTGCAGGCATTTCATTATCCTCCTAAGTAACATCAGTGCTAGTGAATGTGGGGTTTCCTCCCTTCATTTTGCTCCCTTGGTTATACCCTTTCAGGTAATGAAATGTCCACAAGCAAACAATCAGGTTGCAAAAAGTACTCCATAATAACAATGTAGTTTATCAGTGAAAATACACTGTAAGGATACATAAAAGTGCTTCCGTGACCTTGGCAACTCTGTTCCTTTTTGAGATATAGGGATATTTTTGAGGCAAAAATTACATAGATGACAAAATAATTACTTAATAAAAATAATTGTTTTAATTTTTTGCTTTGAAGTTGTTGTCAATTTTCAAAATATAAGCAGCTATAAATTATATATTTTAATAATTATGCATATTTTAATTATAATAGGCTCGATAGCACTGAGCTAGACCACAGCGAAAATGAAGATTATACAATGGCGTCATCTCTGCCAGGAAAGAAGAATGATAAAAGAGATGATTCTGAAATTGTAAGAATTAATAGCATTGCTTTTCAATTAATTATAACGTTAATTTTTTAGAAATAATAAAAAATGCAAATAATCAGAGATGTGCCTGATGATTATTCATCTGAAGGCACAAAGTTTCGAAAGAGTGCTTCAAAAACATGTATTTCCTTAAAAATTTTATTCTGCCCTTCTGGTCAGTTTTTATATTATTATGCCATAAAGAAAAATACAATTTTGGAGTATTAAAATATGGTGGCTTTTTCAGCTTATTTGTAGAATGAGTTCGTATTTCCTTATGTAAGTAAGATCTAGACATAGCTGATGGATGAAGTCGTGTTCTCTTTCTTCCTCAGTCAGAGCTGGAAAAGCCCAGAAGTAGAAAGAAAATGATTACAGATCCTGAAGAAAAGTTGGGAATGGATGAACTGAGCAAATTAGGACAAGAATCAAAACTTAGAAGTAGCCAGCGAGGCAGAAAAAGAACTGCAGTTATTTCAGAGTCTGAGGAACCCCAGTGGTCAGAAGAAAAGAGGCTAAAAGAGAGTATCTTAGAAAGTGAAGATGAACAAAACAGCCCACCAAAGAAGGGAAGAAGAGGGCGACCTCCAAAGGCCACCACAGGAAGCATACAAAAAGAAGAATCAACAGTAAAAACATCTAAAAGAGGGAGAAAAAAAGCTGTACCAGTTAAACCTATGGAGGAGGAGGAAGAAGAGGAGGAGGAGGAAGAGGAGGAGGAGGAAGACGAAGAAGAAAGGCAGGTAGACATCATAGAACAGAAGTCAAAAGGTCGACAGTACAAAGCACCCAAAAAATCACAACAAAGGTAAGTCCTTTGTTCAGTTGTCTACTATTTTTAAATTTAAATTGACAACGTGACTGAGTTGTCCCTCCAAAACAGATCTGAATCATCAGAAATAAGTACAGCTGAATCCAACCAGTCTACACCACAAAAAAGACGAGGAAGACCACCAAAAGTTCCACCCACTCAGCAGAAGAAAGGGTATGATGTGATGTCAATCTTAACAAGGGGTTCATTAAATTAATTTTAAAACTGTTCTGAGCTTAGAAGATCCTGTGAGTACAATAAAGTTCACAAAAACTAACAATATTGCTTAGATGCTAAGGTAGTCTAATTCTTTCCCCAAATCTTTCTTAATTGCTTACATTTAAAGTGTTGAGTGATCTCTTGGTTTGTGGCTTTCTATTTTAGAGGAGCTGGACGATCAAAACAAACAGCAAGCAAAGAAAATGAATCTAGTGAAGAGTTGGACGTATTTCAAAGTAGTTCTCCCATTCACGATATTCCTCAAGAAGTAACAATGGAGGAGGAAGAAGTGCCCTCAATCAGAGTAAATAATATGTTTATGCACAATTGCACATAGATTTCTTTGAATGGTCATGCATTTCATATAGTTGAAGCTTAAAGTTTAGTAAAGTGCTATCTTTGATATTACTAAATATAGTGAAGCAGAATTGGCAGTTCCCTGATTAAAAGTGAGAGACTTTTCCTTTGGGAAGAATAGCCAATTCCATTTCATGTATGTAGTACAATAAAATGTGCGTGGGAGGGGAGGATAGCACTTAGACTTCTATACTGCTTCACAGAGCTTTACAGCCCTTTCTAAGCAGCTTACAGAATCAGTATATTGCCCCCAACAATCTGGGTCCTTTTTTTATTGACCTCGGAAGAATGGAAGGCTGAGTCAACCTTGAGCCTGGTGAGATTCAATCTGCCAAATTGCAGGCAGCTGGCAGTCAGCAGAAGTAGCCTGCAGTACTGCACTCTAACCATTGCGCCAATGCGGCTCTTGCATTACTTGCGCTTATTTTAAATCTGAGCTTTTATCCAGATGGACACCTATACAGAGAAAGTGGAAAATTATTTTTAAACGATCAGTAGGATCATCATATTCTGGACTGTGCTTAATCTCATTGAATTCAACTGTGCATCTAAATGCAATTAAACTTAGCAATTAGTGGGACAAGCTTTTCTGCCTAATCCTTTTTGTCTCGTCATATCATGGGATGCCTTCATCTAAATGATGTTCCAGTTAATGGATGCATGTCCTTAATGAATCAGTTAATGCCAATTGAAATGCATTATCTACTGAGATTTTTTAATTTTTGATGTTGCATCTAGTGTAAGGTTTACACAGCTCATGTTTTTGGAATATGGAAGACTATGTACAGAGAACATTCTTGAATTGAGGCTTCTAATTCTTGATTTTTGGCTTTTCCAGGTTCGTCGGAGGACATCTAAAAGGGAAAGGCGATGAAGAGTCATGCTCCTGCCATTTTAAAATGATGTCACTCTTATCATTTGCAAACTTTTAGGCTGAAGAGAATTGTTGCTCACAGTGGGATTGCTGAAGAAATTAAATCACTCTATTTCCTGCTCCTGCTTTTTGAAACTCCTAGGTCATGAGCATAATTCACACATATGTTTATATCATTAACTATGGGGTTTTGTGAAATGTAATGTACGCTGGCTATATAGGCAAAAGAACTAAAAAAAACCGTCTGTAAATAATCCTTTTTTAAAAAAAAAATATTTCTGACTTTAAAGTGCTTGTATAGCTTTTATCACGACTTTACACAACAGTACCAGACTGTTTGGTGGAGCTATTGATTTGGGGAAAAAAACAAAACAAAAGTAAGAATGGGTATCAAGCAATATTTGTCAGTGTCTGTATTCTTATTTTTCTTGACATTTAACTGTGAAAAAATCACTTTGACAAAATAGTGATACTTATTCTGACACTATTTGTTAAAAAAATAAAAAAGTACATTCTCTTTATGTATCTAATTCAGTGTTTACCTTTGGCAGTTGTCTGTCTTTGGAGGTGCCAAATTGCTTTTAAACAGTGTGGGATAAAACAGTACATCCAGCTGCAGATGTGTGAAAGAATAGTCTTTTAATGCACCTCAGTATTGATAACAGATTTCTCTGGACTTCTTGTGGCATTGAGCATTTAAAAGAATTTAATATTTTAATTTTTGAAATGTGTTATTAAATAATGTAATGAAAGCTGATCCTCATATTTTCCTTATTAGTTTTTGTTAATCTGCTGTATCAATAAAATTCTGTAACTGAATTTTTAATAGTCTAGTATGTCAATGTGTATATTCCCTCCTGAACGTTATGTTCATCAAACAAATTATTATGTTATAATATGAGACCTAATATCTGAGCTTTAGTGAAAATACAGGTTTTATTACCATGTAAATCAGAAAATTTTATTGATGCAGTCTGTCTTTATAAAGCTGTTTTTTCTTCAGAGCCAAGTGTTTTGTATATCACAGTAAGTTGCATGTTTATGAAAGAAATGTAATGAAATTGCAATGTAATTTTTAAAGTCTTATCTAGTAGATGCTACATTGCCTCATGAAAAAAAAAAAACTTTTACCAAGAGTCTATTGTACCTTTTTTTGTTAGCCAATATTTTTTATGTTTGTATGCTTGGCTATAAGCATGGACAGTTGGAAGAGTGAGGTAATAAGAAATGTGTTTGCATTAGAATGATCAGCTGCAAAATATTTCAGTCAGGGTATTCAAAATTTGTATGAAATTTCAGTTTATGTTTTACATTGAAATGATTGAACTTTGTTTCTTGGGTAGAATTACAGAAAATAGAGGAGAAACTATTTTAAGACATTGCCATGTATGCAGTTTTCCAAACTGTGTTTGAACCAAAATATATAGGTTACTATTTATGCTTAGCCATGCACATTTTATGGTTTCCCATGCTGTTTTCCTCCTGTTCGATAGCAGTATATGTGAGGAATTCAAGTTTTAACTTATTAATATTGTAGCTCATGGAATAATGGAGCATTGTCATAAATTAACAAAGACATCTATGTTATATTTCCAAGGGAATATAAATATATATCCTGGGAAAAGATGAAAAGATACAGTGATTTGAAAACATGTTTGCAAGTATATTTTTTAGAGGAAAACCAACTCTTTTCTAAGCTTTTTTATTATAATTTGTATTGGGTTTTTTTTTAAGCAGCAGCAATAGACAAAGGCAAACAGTTTGTGTTTATCAAACTGTTTTACTTAAGTGCTTTTTCTAGTAGCTCTTTTAGCTAGTAATTATTGTACTTGAGCTATATTGTATTTTTATGCCCATAATTTTGGGTAACAACAATAAAAAAAAAAAATTAACTAGAGGTGGCTCTGAAGACTAGAAAATTGCCCACACAATGTAACCTCAGTGGTTCATATAATTTAGCATTGCAAATTAGAGTTTTTATATCTACATAAAACAAAAACATAATGTATGACATTATCTTCATTAATAACATTTCACTGACATCATTTTGCAGAGTATATCTAAACCATTTTATATATGAAGTATGAAACATTAAAACTGTTCAAGGCTTTTGAAAATTTATTTGCATGAACATAGTTTGATCATATTTCCTTGATATTGCTGAAAATCAATTAATCATAAGATGTTAATGTAAATTAAATATATAATTTGACATTTGAAATGTTTATTTCTTGGAATATAATGTGTACTTGGGAAAATAAGTGCAGATGGGATAATATGTTAAACCTTTTAGGTTTTATTCTCATACAAAAATAATGCACATGTTATGTACTAACACTTCGGGATTTGAAAACAGTAAATGGAGTAAAATAATACATAAAAAAACTGGCTGCTAAGATTCAGTTAGTATTCTTCATTATGTTCATTTTTTGGTATGTATTATATTACATTAAACAAAAAATTGGGCTCACTGTTAAATTCAAGCATGAAATTCTTATAATATTACAGTAAGGTATCTTGTTGCAGCCTGCAGCCGTCATGTTTGTACATATAAATTACTTTATTTTTAAATTGGCTGTTTTCTTTGAGTGGCTTAATTTCTAGAGTTGGCTTCTTTTTCTAATAATTTTCTTTGCGTCAGTTTCAACAGACACAAATATATTTGATAAGTGTTTAGATTCTAATGCTCTTTTTGTAAGGAAATAAAAAAAATGTACTTCAGTCAGAAGATTGGAAGATGCTCAGAAGAAAACCATCATAGTTGTTTAACTACAACATTTGGTAGTGCAAACATTTTCCTACTATTAGATCTTCCTACAGTTATGCCTGTGATGAACAGACTATTTGTCATCAATTTGAACCGTGTATTTAGTATGAGCCAATTGATTGTGGTGGTGATGTCCCATTAAATTCTAAATCACACACAGCCATACTGATAAAAAGCTATATCAATTTAGTGTGGTAATAGATAATAATTATCTGATGATACTCAAGCTTGAGATTAGAAATTCCCATTTCCTTAGTGTGATTTTATTGTTTCCTACTGTACAGGTTTTCACTGAGCAGTTCATACTATAAGAGCATTACATATTTTGAAATTCTGAACACATATTGAAAGTCAATCCTGATTTATTCAGGTATGTGTTTACTACCTACTTGGTAGTTTTGATAGTTTATTCCTTAAATTTTTCTTGTCCTAGGTGTGGGCTGGATTTCTCTTGATGTAGAATGGTAAGTTTTTACTTCTGTTAAAAAATGTGTTGTTCTATTTTATTTAGTGGGTTTATTGAGAAATGTTAAGATTCTTCTGCAATTTTCCAGGAAAAAGTATTAAGAAATAAATTGAGTTTAAGGTCTTGAAAATTCAGAGATGTAAGAATTGGGAGCACTACCTTCCCTGTTCAAATATAGAACACTTACTCAGTTGTTCTGATGGCTCTGCTATTTCTCACTGGCTCCTCTCACTCACTGTCTTCAACAATATCAATGACATCAGAAGGGGTTAGTCACATTTGTGCAAATTCAGCTTTCTCTACTTTGTCTACTGCGTATTTCTGCTGTGGACCTCCTGCCAGTTTGTTGGATTCCAGGATTATATTCTTATTGTTTCATATGTGATCTTGCAGCCACTTGTTTTCTGCATATGGATGTATCTTTTGTGTTGGCTGTGCCCTCATCAAAAAGAAACCACTCCCCCATTAAGACTGACAAGGCAAACCCCACTCTCCTTCCCACTGATGATGTTATCTAATCTGGTAATGAAAAATCTGCAAGAAAACGAAGCTCAGTATAAAGAACCCAACAATTCAGTTCTGAGCTGCATATATTTTCTGTAGGAAAAGATATTTATGTGAACCTACTGTATCTCTAGAAAGATTGA